>CM068385.1:54114883-54500696 GCA_034770075.1 Aralia elata
TAGACTTTGAACAATAACTTCCAAAGGAGTCAATAGCTAGTTGACCCTCTGGTTACTGGCAACAGAATAAGTACTTGAGGGGATCAGCCTCGCGTACGCTATGTGTATGCATAACATTTAATTTCCGCTAGTTGTACCTTATATACGGTACCTGGGGTACTCCCTTATAATAAAAGGGGTGTTCATTCAGTCTAAGAATCCTTACCTTTGATTGGTTCGGATAGCTTTTATAAAAATTCTCACATACTCACCTGACCGAACAAGGGTTCAGACTTAATGGTTCGTGAATTTTCGGAATTTTAACAAGTGTACGAATTCAAATGCATCGAATGCGATTGTCAATAATATCATGGATGTGGATTAATTTCAAAAGTAAATAGACCACTTAAAGCATGCTTGGAATGAGATTCAAGCTTAGAGAATAACTTGCAATAATGTATACCTTTTGCACGAATTAAAAATAATGCATAAGGTTTAGAAACTTGCTCAATGTAAAAGTTGAGTAAGATAGAACTTGCCTGTTTGCTCAGCTATAATTTATCTTAGCTTTAACTAATTGATCTTGGATAACCTATCAGTTGATAAAGTCGGTTTATCCATTAGCATTGCATAACTGTATATCGATACACTCACTTATGTTATTTATTTGGCAGATAAATAATTCACCATATACATTTAATTACTAGTTAACATTAGTTAAACAGAAATTAATTAATGACTTTTAGCTATTAAAATAAATGATAGCTAATTATGATTACTTATCATTTGAGTACTCAACCATTACCTTTGTTTGTCTCAGAATATGGGCTAATAATCTTTATTTATTATTTATAAAATAAATAATAAATTTATTCTGGCTTAATGACAACTAAATAATAATTGATCACTTATTTAGTTTTACTCTTAATTTCCATTCACCATTAAGGGTAATTGAGTAATTATTATTCCTTGTTCCTTATTCAACATTAATTAATGTATAAATTCACACAGACTCAATTATTATTCAATATTAATAATCGTTAAGTGTTTATTATCTTTATTTATACTTTATTATTATTAATAATAATTGGAATATTCATTATCTTTATTTATTATTTATTGTTAAATAATAAATAATTATTTTTTGTTAACTTATTCATACTTAATTATTATCTAATATTAATTAAATAAACAATTAAATATTTATTATCTTTATTTATTATTTAATGGTTAAATAATAAATAATTCTTTATTACTTATATTCATACTTAATTATTATCTAATTATAAAATAATAATTAAATATTTACTGTTTTTATTTATTATTTAATGCTAAATAACAAATAATTAATTTTATTAACTTTACTCATACTTGATCATTATTTACTAAAAAATCAAATGATAAAAATTTATCTTATTAACCTTATTCATTATTATTTAATATGAATTAAATAATAATTAAATATTTATTATCTTTATTATTATTTATTGCTAAGAAATAATAATTAATTCATTAATTTTATTCATACTTAATTATTAATTAAATAATAATTAAATATTTATTATCTTTATTTATTATTTATTGATAAATAACAAATAATTACTTACTAATTTATTCATAATTATTATTTAATATTAATCAAATAATAGTTAAATATTTATTTATTATTTAATAAATAATAAATAATTAGTTTATTAACTTTATTCATATTTAATTATTATTAATAATAATAATTAAATATTTATTATCTTTATTTATTATTGATGATAAATAATTAATTTACTCATTTATTCATATTTAATTATTATTTAATATTAATCAAATAATAATTAAATATTTATCATTTTTATTTATTATTATATAGATAATTAATAAATAATTACTTTATTAATTTTATTCTTTAGTTATAATAACTAATTAGTTTACAAGTGCACTATTAATCCCCAACTAACAACCAATAATTAAGCCAATGTTAGTCATTAGGCAATGCAATTATTACATAATACTAATGGAATCATGTGTTGGTTATTTCCTGCCAAAACCAACAGTATAACCATTTCCTGCAATCCCATTTCAAGCTAACCAAAATTTTCTTCCCAATACAGTAAACAACAAATCCTAAACAGATTACAGCAACACTGATATCCTACCCAAAAGAAAGCCAAGGATTTGTTTTTTTTTATGTGCAACAAGACTGTCGACAGAAATATTGAACACCAACATGAATCACAGCCTTGTTTAGGCATTACAATAAACATCTTGTGGGCTTAATGAGGATCAATACTGGCATATACATACTATACAAGTTGTACTACCCGAACCTTTAGGGTTCATCAACACTAAATTCCCAACAACAAACAACAAGCACAAGTAATTCAATACCAGATTCTTAATCAAGATAAACCAACATAATACAGTATTGTGAAATCAACCAAGAACAATCCTAATACAATATATAATTCAACAATCACAGAAAAATACCAATCAATACATTGATACAATCCGAATACAACCCAGCACAAATTGGGAACTAGAAATTTAACTCAGTTGCTTGAACTACTTTATACCTTGGGATTGACTGACTTGCAGTCCTTCTCCTTTTACCGAAATAAACGGTGTAATCGGACATTCACGGCTAGCCCCTGCTCCCTTTCTTCTCTGAAATTCCTCTCTCTCTAATTTGGAACCCTAAATTTTCTAATTAGGAACTCACAAAATAAAGGAATCGACAGTTTTGGTTTAGGGCATGGGGTTCAATATATAGTGAAATTTTTACCCAAATTGGCTGGGTATTACCTCATTTGGCCAGTTAAGGACCATCGGTCGGAAGGAGATAGGCGGTTGATGGTATACATCACGCCGACTGTAAACTCGCCGGCCAATTCCTCGAGCGTCGTGCCCCCACCGGTCGCGTCGCCGAATTTTTGGGACCTTTGGTCCGTTTGGTGCCGCTTGGTCGGTCGTTACCCTCACTCGCTTCACCCGCTGGTTAAACCGTGGTAGCCGCCGGTCGCCTCTTGTCCGCCGGTCCTTCTCCACCCGTCCGTTTCAACCGATCGATTGAGGGTTTTGGTTTGATTGATTGAGGAGCTAGGGCTTAGGTTTTCTTTCGTTGCTCGGCTGTTGATTTGAGTGTTTGATTTCACTTGGCTTGGTCTCAACTGGTTTGAGGGTTTAGGATTTTGCTCGGTTTCTGCTAATCTCCAGTTCAATTTCACCGATTGTCCCAATTTCGTTGCTCGATTGCAACTTTAAGCAATTACCCGTTTTCCCCTTTTTAATCGGATCGACCCGGTGCAATTTGCCCAACCCGCTGGAAGTTAATTTGGGCTTAACCCAATAGTTAGGCCGGCTGAATTAATTAAAAGTAAACAAACCCAAATGGCCCAACAAGAAGAATAACAAGGGAATTTGGGTTTAGTCCAAAAAAATGGCCCAATTAAATTAATCACCTTGTTCTTCTTATATTTTAAATTAAATAACTAAACCACTTAATTAGTTATTTCAAATATTTATTTTAACCATACTTCTTTATTTGAATTATTTAATCTGCTCATGCTAGATCCTTAGGGTCAACTCACTAATTTATTTGGACTATTAGTGAACTCCTTCAAGGCAAAGAAAATTATTGGACCACGTATTTATATAATTAAATAAAAATACCTACATGGATCCAATTAAATTCGTAAATATATATATATATATATAAAATGAATTTTATTTATTAAAATAAATTTGATACACTGTTTAAAATTCCTGGACATTACAGTTTGACCTCTAGAGGTGATCCACCAAGGAAGAATAGGTATTCAAGAAGTTAGGTATTAGTAAAACCCTAGTTTCTATCTCTATAAAAATTGCAAGTACTCTCCACAATCTAATGTAAGAGTGTGTAACCCTAATCTATGATAAGACTCCTATTATTAATAGATGTAGGAATAACCCCTTCCTTAAACTATTTAGGATTATGGTTTCTATTATAATTAAACTCCGTTAATTAATTATGCTCCTAATCCAATTAAGAATTCATGGGAGAGTACTTATATTAATTAATTCCCAATCCCTATTAGGAATTAAATAATAGTAATAGTAATAATAATAATAAGACTCCTCTTATTAATTTATATTTAATATTTCTAAAATATTAAATAATAAATATTAAGCTATTTAATTTATTCTATCTCCATAGATTAAATTAAATACACTTAACTTATTATTACAATTATGCCATTTACTTCTTAAATAAATATTTTTATTTTTGCGGTGTGACCTTTTAGGTTCTCCATATTAAACCGGTTGTGAATAAATCAATTAGAACAATTCTAATTTTATTTAAATAAATAAATTAAACTATTTAATTTATTTAAATAAATAATATTTATTCTACAATAAGGGTAAGCCCCCTTAGCGATCAACGACTTTCCAGATAATATAGATTTCAACATTAATCATAAAAGAACCTTTCAATGAATAGTTACCGTACAATTCAATCCTTCTACCATACAATGTCCCAATTAAATATAAGACATGAATTTACTGTCAAGTCTTATTTTATTTAATTATATGTATTTCGATTCCCAAATGCACAACTCTAAATAATACAAATTAAAAACTCCTTTCTAATTTCATTCTGCCTTGGCCAAGGACTACTGAGTTATCATTTATCGAATCACATAGGACATTCACATCTTTTAGTAGACGTGGTAGATTCTTTATTGATCATTCACCTATCTCCATGCACAACTTATTATACCCAATCATACCCTTTGATATACCCTAAAGGTCTTAAGGGACATGTCAAAGTATAACTCATCATACGTAAGATACTATGATGATCTCACGTCCAAGGATCACTTGTACTACTATCACTAGAGGAATTCCTATTGACAGGCGAGTAAAACTCCATTAGGTATTCCTTAGTGAGCCACGTTCAGTGAACTTATTTTTCAATAAGCACCTACATACTTGTTTTAGTGTCTCCACACAAATGATTATGAGATCAATCATTCTCTTCCTAAGAGAAAGCAATGTATATACTAATCTATCCGGATTCACTAATCCCCGTTTTAGTAATCCAACGATTAGGAACGATTTTAGTTTGTGAGCTATCTAGAATTTAGATCTCATTAGCATGATCACCATTATGATTCTAAAAGCATTGCTCAAAACTATGGGTTTATCACATTTAATATAACAGCACCATGTAGATAATATAAAATGCCCTTTAAGAAAATCAATTCTTTTATTAATAAAAGAATAAGATTACAAAGTATATGCTACATCATATCAAATATGATTGGCTTGTGTGCATACTACTTTCACCTAGAAGCCATGGCACGGATGAGCTCACTAGGTTGGGAACCGAAAAGCCTGATTGGGATGAAATTATTGCAACCTTATGTAAGCCAGGCGCCTGGTGGACAATAAAAGGGGGAGAGCCAATGCATTTACGACAGAGTGATTTGAGCAAGTATGGGAAGGCGTGGTTGTACTTCATCAATGCTAAGCTTTGGCCAACCACCCACGCAACACAAGTGATTCCGATGCGGGCACTGATCCTATTTACCTTGGTGACGGGGCGTAGCATCAACGTGGGTAGACTGATTCGCAACTCTATAATCCAAAATGCTAAAGGAAAGTCTACAGGTGGATTGCCACACCCATCACTGATCTGTGGCTTATGCAAGTTGGCAAAAGTCAAGTGGAACACCAATGAGATACTTCAACCCCCCTTGACGCCCATTGACAGCTAAGCTATGTGCCACTACAAAGTTTGGAGGGGTGGGATGCCGGAGGAGCATGGAGCTGGATTCTTACCTTTGCTGCATCCTCACAAAACTGAGGAAGATGAGGCCAACCCACCACTTAACATCGAGCACCCCGAGCCATCTAACTCTTCAATAGACTTATTTATTGCTGAGATGCGCGAGCTTTGGCATGAAAATTAGGAGATGAGGGCTGAAATGCAGCGGAATGCACAAGAAAGAGAAAAGGAAGCCCGAGAGAGGAAGCGTGAATATAGGCGCATGTCACGGCGCATTAATCATTCAATTCAACAGGTCAATTCATTGTGTATTTATACTTCAGATTTTTATAATGCTACCGCACAGGTGATCAATGTCGACGCCGGTTTTTTTTTCGTCTCTTTCCGATTTTCCTACTTTAGCCTTTTTACTAGATGATTTTTGGAAAAGGTCGGCATTAATGTCGACGGGGTTTTGAAAGATCGTTTTTATGATGAGCCAATTAACCAGAGTCGCCAGTTGGTATATTTGAAATGGATGTACCAACTCATCCGAGTTTTCGATTATTTATAAATCGCTGGCTCATATGTGTGACTCCGAATTAATTGGTCTGCGAATCGAGATTTATAGAGTTCGGGGGCTTGCTTAAGCGAGGGGAAGGTGTTAGGCACCCCCCGACTTTCGTGAAACACGGTTACCGCAATCTCGATGCTTTCCTATCCTTTAATTCATGAATGTGTGTGTGTGTGTGTGTACGTGCGCGTGTGTGTGTGTGTGCCTATGTGAATGTTGTGGTGGGTTTGTATGAAAGAATCATTTGGATTTTTAGGGAAAAGTCGTGCTTTAATTTGAGAGTGCTTCGGAATGTCCTTCGGCTTCTACGAGAAAGCTTTATTCTTTATTAGGAAGGTTTGATTTTAATTGTCAAAACTGAAAGGTTTTTATTAGGTGTTGTTTTGGCAAACAAGAGTTTTAAACCTTCGTCAAAATAGGAATCGAGATCTATACGTTGCTTTCGTAACTCAAATGATGGGCAACTTCTAAAATCTCTTTAACCCTATGCACAACGGTTTAATAAAACGCCATTTATTTATAAAATCATTTTTTGTGATGTTTGAAAACGATTTTTCTTTAGCCTTCTCGTTGAATAGGAATCAACATTCATTAGCATTCCCAATTTTAAGCCTCGTGGTGCTAATACCCTACTTTGATTGATTTTATGAAAATCTTATCGTTTAGCTTTGAAATTAATTTTGTGTCACCAAATCAAATCAAGCATTAAAATACGTTGGGGCTATTCATGGGCATGTAAGCCATCAAAATAACCCCAAACGCCCACAATCGCATACTTTCACTATGACGAGGCCTTAACCCACGATTCACGCCTTGGCGTCGTTTTTAAGGCCCGACGATTACATATGTACAATGTGAACTACATCATTTCTACTATCTACATCAAAAAAACGTCCATCATCGGATTTGGACCACGGGGTCCGCGTTCCTAGGCTCACATCCCAAATGGCCAAACAAAACACAATATCCCAAAATGGCAATCCAAACAAACTAGATACAATAAATCATCATAACAAGCTAAATCAAATCGCTAAATGGACATCCTCGGGTCATTAGGAAGCATTTCGTTCCGTGGGGAACCCTCACTAATGATCCCTAATCCATGTAATCCACAACAATATACAAAAAAACTACATTTCACATAAACCCAATTGACAAGAAGATTAACAAAATGATACACAAAAATTGCTCTAGAAATGGACCTTTTCACCTTGCAAATATCACCAAAATGTGTATAGATTTGAGTATATGAATAGAGTAGGAATTTCTTGGATATAATCTCACAAAAGAAATATAAATCCTCTCTTTTTTCTCTCTTTTCTCTCCTATTTTGTTGCAAATTTATGCTATTCTCTCCCTAATTTCCGAGCTGCTGCTGCTGCTGTTTTTCTTCCTCTCTCGCTGCTGAAAAAAACCTGGATGAAATGAAGAAACTGAGCTGAAATAAGCTGGCTTAGGGCAGCCGCATATTGATCTGCGGCCTGGCCGCAGATTGATCTGCGGCTGGCTGGCCCACCCCCCATCGCACTCAGCTGGTTTCCTGGTTTCGAGTCCCGTGCGCACCACCATTATTTTAATCGTTTGGCCGCAGATGAATCCGCGGCTGGGTGAGTTGATTTTCTCAAATTTCGTGTTATACCTCGATTCTCATGTCGTGACGTCGGTTTTCGCCGACAGGCTTGTATTTTATAGTCCGAGAATCACTGGGAGACGTGCCACATCATTCGGGCATGCTCATTTCGAACGACCCTGCTGTCACGTCGGTTTTGATTTGCAAATCGTTGCGGTGGCGTTGAGCGTTCGCACTTGTGCCCATTCCTTCGCTCTCGTAAGCCGGTTCAATTGACGATTTTGCCCTCCTGTCACGGTTAGTGTACGAAGCGCAAAATTTGGGTGTCTACAGCTGCCCCTCTTTATCATGTTTATGAAATGTTAAATGAAATTAACATGATAAAGAAGTAGACACACGATGCATGAATGACAGTGCATACATGATGCAACACATACAACTTATGATGCAACGCACGATGTAAGGCATGCAACACATACGTAAAGGTGTCAATGCATCAATCCCTGACCTGTCGTTCGTCTCGTAATCGCTGGGTCTCGTATCCGGTCGATTGTCCTGTGAGTGCCGGGTCTCGTATCCGGTCACCCCTCTCGTAATCACCTTATTCCATCCCATTGTCATCAAAGGAAGTTATTCTCCTGACTAGCTTTGAAGGGCATCCTTGGAGTTCGTCCTCGTACATCGTTCTTGGCAACCATCGCTTTTGACCCTGATAGGCTAGGACCTTGACACCTAACCTGCATGGATCACGTACAGAATTATCATATATTCGATGCATGTGACATAACATTTAAAATGTAAATTTGATGAAAAATGTCCCCTGTACAGTCTTTTGATACGGTTCCACAGGTGTCACCGTTTGTCGGGGTTTGCTTGGATCTCAGCCCTTCCCAGGGGTCATTGATTGTTTGGATACCAGCCCTTCCCAGGGATTCGTTGATCGCCGGTTATCGTCGCCAGTCGATCGCCTTGTCGGGGCCGGGTATCGTCGCCGGTCACCCATCTCGTAGCCCCCGGTTATCGTCGCCGGTTGGTTATCTCGTCGGAGCCGGTTTTCGTCGCCGGACATCCATCTCGTAATCGCCGGTTATCGTCGCCGATCGATTGTCTCGTCGGGGCCGGGTATCGTCGCCGGTCACCCATCTTGTAACCCCCGGTTATCGTCGCCGGTTGGTTATCTTGTCGGAGCCGGTTTTCGTCGCCGGACATCCATCTCGTAATCGCCGGTTATCGTCGCCGGTCGATTGTCTTGTCGGGGCCGGGTATCGTCGCCGGTCACCCATCTCGTAACCCCCGGTTATCATCGCCGGTTGGTTATCTTGGATCTCAGCCCTTCCCAGGGTTTGTTGTTTTTTGTCTTTTTTCCTTTTGTGGATATCAGCCCTTCCCAGGGTTGCTTACCATCTTGTTGTAGTTCGCGTGGATCTCAGCCCTTCCCAGGGTTTGTTGTTTTTTGTCTTTTTCTTTTTGTGGATATCAGCCCTTCCTAGGGGTGCTCACCATCTTGTTGTGGTTCGCGTGGATCTCAGCCCTTCCCAGGGTTTGTTGTTTTTTGTCTTTTTTCTTTTTGTGGATATCAGCCCTTCCCAGGGTTGCTCACCATCTTGTTGTGGTTCGCGTGGATCTCAGCCCTTCCCAGGGTTTGTTGTTTTTTGTCTTTTTTCTTTTTGTGGATATCAGCCCTTCCCAGGGGTGCTCACCATCTTGTTGTGGTTCGCGTGGATCTCAGCCCTTCCCAGGGTTTGTTGTTTTTTATCTTTTTTCTTTTTGTGGATATCAGCCCTTCCCAGGGGTGCTCACCATCTTGTTGTGGTTCGCGTGGATCTCAGCCCTTCCCAAGGTTTGTTGTTTTTTGTCTTTTTTCTTTTTGTGGATATCAGCCCTTCCCAGGGGTGCTCACCATCTTGTTGTGGTTCGCGTGGATCTCAGCCCTTCCCAGGGTTTGTTGTTTTTTGTCTTTTTTTCTTTGTGTGGATATCAGCCCTTCCCAGGGTTGCTCACCATCTTGTTGTGGTTCGCGTGGATCTCAGCCCTTCCCAGGGTTTGTTGTTTTTTGTCTTTTTTCTTTTTGTGGATATCAGCCCTTCCCAGGGGTGCTCACCATCTTGTTGTGGTTCGCATGGATGCCTTCCCAGGTTCGCTCACCACCTTGTTGTGGTTTGCTTGGATGCCTTCCCATGTTCACTTCTTGTTTGGATACCAGCCCTTCCCAAGGATCACTGATTGTTTGGATACCAGCCCTTCCCAGGGGTCATTGATTGGATTTGAGTAAATGGGATGTGTGATCGGCTTCATGTCCTGGATCACCCACCAACATCATCCACGTATCATGCCGCAAAAGCCATCACAGTCTGATCATTCGTGAGGTTGAAAACGACGTGCTTGTACTTTCCTGAAGATTTTCCTTTTGATCGTACCTGCATGCATGAAAAAGATGTTATGCATAATCCGGCAGATATGTTATGGACAGATGCATGTGCACCATATATGTTTCGATAGAAATGACCCCTGTTCAGTCAAATGATACGATTCGACCGTCGTCGTCGTTTGCCAACATCTGATTGGATCACGCCTCGTCGTGAAGTGTAGTTTCTAGACTTCAACCCTGGTCTGGTACTTTGTCTGCTCTTGGTCGTCTTCATTTCATCGAGTTGAGGCAGTCTGTTTTGCTCTCTGTGATGATCGACAGCTATGTTGGCTCCTTGGCCTTTTGATCATTTCTGATGGCCGATATGCTGTTGTCCCGCATTATATCATCCTTGTATATGCTCATGCACGTGGATCATGAGGCAGTGATAGTCAGGATTGGGGAGAGGCCCAATGACGAGAAGTTCTGTGCAGCCTCAGCTTCCTTTCATTTCACGATTCTTAACTGCCCCAGCCTTGGCGCATGTTGTTACCAAGAATTTCTATTGAAAACTCGCGATATTGACCGTGCTGAATTATCCACAGCTCTGTAAGATCCTGCATATCATATTACTAACAAATGCCAAAACTTGAAGGCTCGGGCCGTTAGTGTCAGTTCAACACAAAGATATTCTAATCTCGACAAAAATGCAGTTAAAGCACATGAAATTGAATATCTGTTGATCGCACAATCTAGCAAGTTGTGAACCGTGAATGTACTAGATTGGAATTATTATTATTATTATTATTATTATTTTTTTTTTAATTTTATTTTATTTATTTATTTTTTTTTATTTTTTTTATTTTTTTTTATCCCTCGTGAGTTGATGATTTTCTTTTTGACGAGTTATGAAATCGTAAGAAAACCTTCAAGCATTCATGGTCAGTGTACGTGAGTAAAGTCGGTTTCAAAAGAACTACCTTCCCTCGTCAAAGGTATCCTGTCTTCCTTCTCGACAACGTTCTTAGCAGGATTGACGTCATATGACAAATGCATTATGCGATGCAGCATTCAGTAGGGGTTTCTCTTCTATGACTTTCTTGTTTAAGGCCGAGAGTTTTTTTTTTCGTATTATCTTCTCTCCTTATTAGTCCACTTTACTTGTCTCGTTTTCTTAGGCTTTTCAAAGTTACCCATTTAACGAGCTTTGGACCAATGACTCCCGAACCAGACGGTTTTGGGGCATTAGGTGTACAGACACCCCTTCGGGTTTATTTACTCGAGTAACAAAGGCCACGGTTCGATACAAGCTGGTGGTCTGCCCCATTCATTCTTTGCTTGACCTTGCGCAAGATTCGTTTTCTTAGGCTTGAGTTACCCATGTAGCGAGTGTTAGGCCGATGACTCCCAAACCAGACGGCTTTAGGGCACCAGATGCAGAGACACCCTTTAGGCTTAATTACTCGAGTAGCCCATGCCACGATTCGAATCTGCTCGGGCCTCCTCTACTGTAATGCTCGTTTTCTTAGGCGCTGAGTTACCCATGTAACGAGTGTTGGGCCAGCGACTCCCAAACCAGATGGCTTTAGGGCACCAGGTGTGGAGACACCCCTCGGGCTTAATTACTCGAATAACTCAGGCCACGATTCGAGACATTAGCTTGATAATCATTTATCGTCTGACCTCTTGATATTGATAATTATTGACTGTCTGACTACGTGTTAATGGCCATCAACGTCGTCATAGTTTTATACCCCACAACCGAAAGTTTGTGCAAATGCAAAGTGAAGGCTGTCACATGAGGTCGATTCTGTCGCAAACGTTGCTTTGAATTAAGGCTTTGTACCCGATCAAAAGGTTGAATAGCCTTCTTCGTCTAATCATACTCACGATCGTGCTCCACGGTTGCTTGTCAGAATTAATCCGATTCCTATCAAGCCAAATAAAATCCCCTTTCACGCGGATCGTCGTATCCCAGGAAAACTATGCTTGACAAATGCCAGATGATCGTACCGTTGGAGATTGAAATGACATAAGGTAGCATTTGATGATGATGGTGCATGTTGACGGGATTGTTGCATGGGTGCCAATTTGCACGTCATCATTTCCTGGGTAGTTGACAAATGCCCCAGTGTTAAGTTGTTTTTCTTGTGATCTCCCTTGTACTGGTCGCATCGGTATCTCGCTGGGCTGACAAAAGATCCGGTCCCTTGACTTGTTGAAAGATTTGGGGGATTTTTGATTTTTTTGATTTTTTTGATTTTTTTTTTTGATTGATTTTTTTTTTTTTTGATTTTTTTTTTGTATGAATTTGCCCCTACTCCGGGTTCTTTGTGATCGTTAGGGGTTTTGATGTTTGATGGCGATGGTTTGGTCTAAGCCGGGTTCGGGTTTATCTTCGACCCATCCTTTGATCTTGTCAGGTGTATTGTCGATATCTGCCTCGCCCTGCTCAACCCCCATCAGATCGAAATCTAGCTTTATACCAAAATCGTGATCCTCCTTCAAATTTGGCCCATTGCTTGTCAGGCTAGAATGCCTCAAACCGGGGTACCTGACATAAAACAAAAATGCTTGTCATATATATAAAACATTTCAGCACATGATCCTCTTTTTGGATAACATGACAACATGACATGAGCGTGCAGGGATTTGAAATAAAACTCAGATTTTTAAAACCCATTGATCTTCTACTGGCCGAGATTCACTGCTATCATCCTGGATTTACCCCCTCCTGGATATCACCTGCTGCACGGTCCAACCGGCCGCGGTGAGGTCAAGCAATGGAGCTCATTAGGAGGTGCATGGATCGTATTGGCATGGATCTGGCATTGATGGCATTTCTTGACATGAGTATCGCAGTCAGTTTTCATGGTTAGCCAGTAGTGACCCGTTCACATGATTTTCTTTGCTAAAAATGCTCCGCTCATATGGGCTCCGCACACATCGCCATGTACTTCGTTCATTAATCAGTGGGCTACTTCGGCCTCTAGATATCTCAGCAGTCCCGTAGCTAGGTCCCATTTATGCAAATCATCTCCGCTTAGGAAGAATTTCACTGCCCATCTTTGGATTCTCTTTCCTCGGTCGGATCTGCATTTTCGGGAGAGGAGCTGTCTTGGAGGAACTTTTTAATGTTTTGATACCAAGCCCATTTAGGAGGGGCGTCACTATGGGAGATCTCTCCGATCTGATCCTCATAGGCCGGACAAGTCTGTACCGTAATTTCTCCCTTAAAGCTCATCTCGTACCGTGATGTGTGAATTAGGGGAACCAGAGTGTTTCATGGCTACCGTCTTCTGCCATTTGGATGGATGGAGTATGGACTTTACGGCCTCTTAGTTGGGTCTTAGGGGCAGTCTCGCAAAACAAACCAGGGTCGTAGTTTAGTACTGTGCCAGTTACAAGTTGGCAGATGCATGTCAACACTGATGTATGATTATCATTTTTTTTTGTGGTCGAATATGCCCCTACTCCAGGTTCTTTGTGATCGTTATGCCACGCTTTCACGGTTCTCTAATTTTATCCTGCAAACAAAGGTCACTGTTTGATGACAGGATAGTTTTTAGAAAACCCTGGTACGTGGCACGGATTGCCCTCCTGCAAAAACCATGTCAGTATCCTCTTTATATGTGCAGGTGATGCAATCACATGATACAGGACATATTTATTATGATGCTGACGGTATGACAGTTGTATGCCATTTACATGATATTTATTTATTTGACTGAACGATAAAAGAGCATGAAGAAGCTTCCCTTTCGTTAGGTTTATCAGGGGCTGACCTACCCTAGGGTTACTCTCGCGGGCTTTTCGGCATGAAGGTCCCCAAATCTTCGCAATCTACTCGTCTGAGTCCTTTCGATTGGAGCGGATTTGGGTGGTGCGTTTCCTGAGCCATCTCCGGGGAGCAACCCCTTCGAGTCCAGTAATAAGCAACCGACAGGTTCGCCTCAGGAGGAGGTACACTCTCGACATACATTCACATTCATCGTCCTCACCGTATGCAAATGATTTCCTTAAAGTAAAGCCATTCCATTCAATCAATCATTCATTGGAAAAAAACACACATTCACACAACAATAAGTAAAATAAGTCAAAATATCGCACATACATATACATTTATGAATTTTTTAAAGGGTAGGATAGCATCAAGATTTGAACGCGGCTTAAGCCCTCTAATGTCCCCAGCAGAGTCGCCAGCTGTCGACGCCGGTTTTTTTTTCGTCTCTTTCCGATTTTCCTACTTTAGCCTTTTTACTAGATGATTTTTGGAAAAGGTCGGCATTAATGTCGACGGGGTTTTGAAAGATTGCTTGTTTATGATGAGCCAATTAACCAGAGACGCCAGTTGGTATATTTGAACTGGATGTACCAACTCATCCGAGTTTTCGTTTATTTATAAATCGCTGGCTCATATGTGTGACTCCGAATTAATTGGTCTGCGAATCGAGATTTATAGAGTTCGGGGGTTTGCTTAAGCGAGGGGAAGGTGTTAGGCACCCCCCGACTTCCGTGAAACACGGTTACCGCAATCTCGATGCTTTCCTATCCTTTAATTCATGAATATGTGTGTGTGTGTGTACGTGCGCGCGTGTGTGTGTGTGTGTGTGCCTATGTGAATGTTGTGGTGGGTTTGTATGAAAGAATCATTTGGATTTTTAGGGAAAAGTCGTGCTTTAATTTGAGAGTGCTTCGGAATGTCCTTCGGCTTCTACGAGAAAGCTTTATTCTTTATTAGGAAGGTTTGATTTTAATTGTCAAAACTGCAAGGTTTTTATTAGGTGTTGTTTTGGCAAACAAGAGTTTTAAACCTTCGTCAAAATAGGAATCGAGATCTATACGTTGCTTTCGTAACTCAAATGATGGGCAACTTCTAAAATCTCTTTAACCCTATGCACAACGGTTTAATAAAACGCCATTTATTTATAAAATCATTTTTTGTGATGTTTGAAAACGATATTTCTTTAGCCTTCTCGTTGAATAGGAATCAACATTCATTAGCATTCCCAATTTTAAGCCTCGTGGTGCTAATACCCTACTTTGATTGATTTTATGAAAATCTTATCGTTTAGCTTTGAAATTAATTTTGTGTCACCAATCAAATCAAGCATTAAAATACGTTGGGGCTATTCATGGGCATGTAAGCCATCAAAGTAACCCCAAACGCCCACAATCGCATACTTTCACTATGACGAGGCCTTAACCACGATTCTCGCCTTGGCGTCGTTTTAAGGCCCGACGATTACATATGTACAATAAGAACTACATCATTTCTACTATCTACATCAAAAAAACGTCCATCATCGGATTTGGACCACGGGGTCGCGTTCCTAGGCTCACATCCCAAATGGCCAAACAAAACACAATATCCCAAAATGGCAATCCAAACAAACTAGATACAATAAATCATCATAACAAGCTAAATCAAATCGCTAAATGGACATCCTCGGGTCATTAGGAAGCATTTCGTTCTGTGGGAACCCTCACTAATGATCCCTAATCCATGTATCCACAATAATATACAAAAAAACTACATTTCACATAAACCCAATTGACAAGAAGATTAACAAAATGATACACAAAAATTGCTCTAGAAATGGACTTTTCACCTTGCAAATATCACCAAAATGTGTATAGATTTGAGTATATGAATAGAGTAGGAATTTCTTGGATATAATCTCACAAAAGAAATATAAATCCTCTCTTTTTTCTCTCTTTTCTCTCCTATTTTGTTGCAAATTTATGCTATTCTCTCCCTAATTTCCGAGCTGCTGCTGTTTTTCTTCCTCTCTCGCTGCTGAAAAAAACCTGGATGAAATGAAGAAACTGAGCTGAAATAAGCTGGCTTAGGGCAGCCGCAGATTGATCTGCGGCTGGCTGGCCCACCCCCCATCGCACTTAGCTGGTTTCCTGGTTTCGAGTCCCGTGCGCACCACCATTATTTTAATCGTTTGGCCGCAGATCAATCCGCGGCTGGGTGGGTTGATTTTCTCGAATTTCGTGTTATACCTCGATTCTCATGTCGTGACGTCGGTTTTCGCCGACAGGCTTGTATTTTCCAGTCCGGGAATCACTGGGAGACGTGCCACATCATTCGGGCATGCTCATTTCGGACGACCCTGCTGTCACGTCGGTTTTGATTTGTAAATCGTTGCGGTGGCGTCGAGCGTTCGCACTTGTGCCCATTCCTTCGCTCTCGTAAGCCGGTTCAATTGACGATTTTGCGCTCCTGTCACGGTTAGTGTACGAAGCGCAAAATTTGGGTGTCTACAATCAACAACAATGGGTTCAATACCGGCTCACATGCAGTCCAATTCCCCACGACAACTATGTTCCTGGAGTATGACCTTGATTCGGGTGATGATGCAATTGGAGGCAATCACGCAAATAGCAACATTGAGGATAGTGTTGCTTGAGTTCCTCAGTGAAGTTCTCTATTTTAATTCTGTCTATTATAAACATCGAGGACTATGTTTATTTTAAGTTTGGGGGTGTGGTAGTATAATTTAGTTATTTTATTTCGTCTAAGTCGTGTTGTGCTACAAGAATGGCCAATGATATTTTGCTAGTTGTTGGGTTTTCATCTAAAGTAAGGCTTGAGCATGTTTAGTTACTTCTTAACATTTTGGCTAACCACCCTACTCTTGGTTGTTTTAGCTCTTCACGTACACAGTGTACTTATTTAGTTAGTTAGTATTGAGAAATCTCATTTACTTAAATGCTTGGGAGATTATACTTGAAATGTACTGAACTCGCGTCAACAGCCTTTTATGCTTATTTTATACTTTCATATAAGTTTGGGGGGAATTACAAAAAAAAAAGAAAAGAGAAGAAAAAAAGATTATTATTATTTGTTGACCAAGTTTAATTACGTGGCCATTGCTACTCGAGTTAATAGATCCTCAAGGGTGTTTTTACACCTAATGCCCTAAAGCCATCTGGTTTGGGAATCATTGATCAAACACTCGTTACATGGGTAGCTCTGAATAGTCTAATGTGATTAGACATTGCACGGTCATGCGATTAGTTAAGGTGAGATGGTGCGTAAAACGCACTCACCAGTGTGATTACTCATTACTGCAATAATCCCTTGGGAACCCCCTTCTTATATGGTCGTCTTGTTTGGTATTTATCAAGGTAATGATGAGTTTGTAGATTTACAGTATAATCCCTCATATATTGAGTTCATGCGTTAGCTCTTTCCTAACTCGCATAAATAGATAGCATACTCACACACACACATTGCTAAGATCTTGAGTAGCTGTGAGGTTAGAAATTTTGTTAATTTGTAACTTTACGTTGTTCTTGGGCCCCTTTTGAGCTTTTTCCTTTGAGGCCAATTCTTGGAGTCGTTCTCTTCTAATTCAGTTGTTGTTTGTGTTTATTTCAATAAATTAATATATCTCTGTTTGCTTGAGGACAAGTAAATGTTTAAGTTTGGGGGTATTTGATGAGGGTGTTTTATACACACAATTTGGGTACCTTTGACCTTGATAGCTTGTTAGTTTTTGGGACTTTTATATGGTTTTTAGTTATTTTTATCATATTTCTACATAATTTAGTTTTTAGTTATTTTTACATATTTTATGTTGCTTTGATGCATTTTCATTATGTTTGTAGGAATGGAAATAAAGACCGCTCGGATCGTTGTTCGTATTGACTTAATGTCCGTGCTTGGATGTCTGTGCCCGAATGGTAGTACGATGAAAATTAGTGTTTGGCAATGCTCGGGGCTTTATTTGATAACATTTGGTAGTTGTGCGTGCACGGCGTTGGAATGCGTGCACGGCGTTCGGCGTCGGCCAAGCCACGAGGGCAAGCCCGTGCTTGGATATCCGTGCCCGAATGATAATATGGTGGAAAGTTGTGTATGACGATGCTCGGCGTTGAATTTGATGACATTTGGAAGTTGGGCGTGCACGACGTCGAAAGGCGTGCACGGCGTGCGGCATCAGCCAAGCTGCGGGCATGTCGTGCAGCAGCTGGGGACACCAGGCAGGCGCTGGGCGCGGACGCCGCGCAGCGCGCGCAGGCGCTGGGTGCTCGGCAGCGCGCGGGCGCACGCTGGGGCCTCGACAGCGTGGGGCCCCTGGCGTGCGGCAACTTGGGGCAACTGGCATGCGGCCAAGGCGGGGGTGCGGGCGCGCGGCGGGGGCGTGCGGCAGCTAGCGGGCGGGCGTGCGACACTCAGCATGGGCCAACCAGGGGTTGGCCGCGCGCACGCCAGGCACCGTGCGGGCGCGCCAACGCCGTCCTGAGTGCGATCTGACACAGTTTTAGTGCTATCTGAGCTCCATTTTGTCCGATTTTGGCTAGGGTTTCTTGATGGAGGCTATATATAATCTCTTTTAAGCTACATATCAGATATTTAGAGGAGGCTACAAAATACATCAAACAACAGGGCTAAAGGCTGCAAATCAAGCTGAATCAAGCCACAAGCCAAGGAACTCAGTCAATATGAATTGCAAAACTAAGGGGGAGAGCTGGAAACCAACAACAACCAAGGGAACAACAACTGAACAACTTCAAAAGTGGTTTCATTTCTAGATTTTCAACTCCTTTGTAATTCGAATTTGACAATGTATAAACTGAAATTGATATTTATTGTAGCTATCATGAACTAACCTTCTATTCTAAGATTGCAATGGAACCCAACACTTAAATTGAATTGAATTCTCTCTCTATTGATTTTAGTTATTTATTTGTGAATTGATTATCATAACCTTTGCTTTCTAGATTAATTGCTTGGCCCGTAATTACCTTGGGAACCTATATGAACTTGACGAACGGATTATAGTTTAAGACCTAGTTATGATAACATGCGAGAGTATAGGTTGTTGTGGGTTATTAATCGGATTAAGTGATGTGTGTTTTATTAATCATCTGCAATAATAGCTATCTTGATAGTAGTTGGGATAGATATATACCTAATTACCGCATGCAACCAATTGAGAATTTAGTCTTAATGACTTCCGATGTGAAAGTTGGTAATTGAGGGGACGATTAATTAGATTTAGTGACACGTGTCTATTAATCATTCTTGAAATTAGTCTCTTGATAGTGTATAGGATAGACACTATGCACCGCTTAGGAAGATTTATGATTGACCATCGACAGAGGCTCTTATGTAGTTTTGATTTCTCGGTTGTCAATTCGTATGATATAACTGATTGAAAAGAGAGTTAGGAGATTCAAATGACGTGTTGGGGGAAATTGTAATCTTAGACCTTTCTATCTTGATATTTTACCGCGTTTTATTTATTACTTGACTTGTGAACTCAACCAATCAACAAAAATTCAAACCTTCATCGTTTAAATTAGATCAAATTGATATACGATTGGTACTTGGTTATTATTTGTCACAGTTCCCTGTGGGTTCGACTCATATCTTATCATATATTACTTGTGGGCCGTGTATACTTGCACGTGTGTGTTTATCGATTGCTAAATCGACCAACAAGATTCAACAAGCCCTGACCCACTTAGGGGCATTAGTTTATCACCTGGTGGACAGGAATTCAGAACTGAACATTGAACTGCATACTGCAAAGAATAGGGCTGTGACAACCCGAATTTTTGAAAATTATTAAAATAAGAATTTAATAAATAAAATTCTTAGTATGAGACGTGTCGGGTTTGAATGTATAAATATATATATATATATATATATGTTATATATATTTATGTGATTTATGTGGTGGATTTAATATGTATATATAAGTATGAAATATATACATATATTTAAAAAGTAAGATTTAATAGTTAATTTAAACTATTAAATTAGTTAGCTTGAATTGGTTAACTTGAGTTAACTACGAAATAAAATATGGAGGAGAAGGTAATTAATTAATTGAGTAAAGGAAGATATTTTCTGATAAGGAGAACTATGTTACTATAATGTAACATATATGGTATAATATTATATTAATTGGATGTGAATGAAAATATGAGATGAGATCCGATATATAAAATATTTATATTGGTATCAAGTTAGCAAATTAAATTCACATTTAAATAAATGATTTAATATATTAAATTATATATTTAATATATAAATAAATTGTTTGAAAATAATTTATGGAAGGAAAGAGATGATTAAATTTAATTATACAAAAAAAAGTTGTATATATTAAATAAGTGAATTAAAATAATTGGCAGAGTGAATACTAATTATTTTAATATAATTAATTGGTGCATAAAAAGTGATAAAATTTAATTATGGACTAATTCCATAATTAATGAAATAATTTTTGTAATTATTATAAATATATAATTATCCAATTATTGGTAATAATTGAATTTCATGATAAATTGCATATGTGAAGTAGCATTATGCGATAAGTACTGAAGGGTGTATATAATATATGTATATGTGCTTAGTCAATTACTTAGTAAGCATGAGGTGTTAGCAATTTAGGAGTGTTGAGTAGTAGAGAGCAAGCATGAGCTGCTAATATTAGGATGGCTAAGTCACTAACACTTAAGCAAGAGCTGGGGCATTCTTAAATCATTAAGAGACACTAAGCTAAATTATATTGTCTGAGAATGAAAGGGGAAAGCTAAGAAGCTTAAGCTGACCTTCATTCTCCCAATTCACTTCTCCATACGTTCTATACTCCTAAAATTTCTTTCTCCCAAATTATCACAAATTGACCCAAATTACTTCAAGAGATTGATTAGCAACTGAAATTGAAGGGGTAATTCATCAAAGAAGCTATCCGAAGAAGAATTAGCAAGAACATGGTGAGTCAAGAGGTAATTCATGTATTTGGTTATGTTTATGGGAATTGAATGAATATATATGTAGTAATGGTATAATTGATAGAAGTTACATACTTGGTTGTGAATTATTGTGATGGGAAGGTTGTGTATGTTATATGAAGGCATAAGGAAGGGATTTTCATGTAGAAATCTGGGCTAGTCAATGCCTAAATTATTATGAAACCATCCTTCTAAAATTATGCACATTAAGTGTTTGATTAAATGCTTCAATGAGGAAAATTAATCAAAATGTAGAAATTAATTGTTGAATATGTAAAATTATGAAACATATATGCGTCTAAGATGACTTTATATGTGTGGAATGTATTAAAACAAGTTAAGAAGGTAGTTTAAATGAATATTAAAAGATTTAGTAAAACATGTTTAGAACATGAAAAACAGAGCATGAACTATGAGTTTGAGACAAGATTTTGGTTAGTTAATATTCTTAGAAATCTTAGATTCTCTGGAATAGTGTAGTTCTCTGTCTAAGGAATCCGTAGAGTCAAAAATGGACTCATTCGGACGCTTGGTGATGGAGTTATGAGGTTTAGATGAAGAAAGGGTCAAAATTGTTAGGTTTGTATGTAACGCGAGCATGCAATCAAATTACATAAATAAAGCGGAAGCGCGACAAAACGGATTTTAATTATTTTATACAAACCATCACCATGATCGTTCTTTATGCACAATTATTAATTAAACAAAAGAGATAGAGAATAAGAATTATACCCTTGTAGAATTCTAGCTTCCTCAGGTACAAGTTCAACTCCAATTCCTTCGCGTTCTCCTTGAATTCAACGGTGTGATTCTTTCCTTTGATCAATGTTAGCCACCCAAGTGTTTGGCCTCTAGAGGTGATCCACCAAGGAATAATACCTATTCAAGAAGATGGGTGTTTGGCAAAACCCTAGTTTTTATCTCTATAGAAATTGTAAGTACTCTCCACAATCTAATGTAAGAGTGTGTAACCCTAATCTATGATAAGACTTCTCTTATTTATAGATGTAGGAAAACCCCTTCCCTAAACTATTTAGGATTAGGGTTTCTATTTTAATTAAACTCCTTTAATTATATTCCTAATCCAATTAGGAATTAATGAGAGAGAGTACTTCTATTAATTAATTCCCAATCCCTATTAGGAATTAAATAATAGTTATATTAATTAATTCCCAATCCCTATTAGGAATTAAATAATAGTAATATTAATTAATTCCCAACAATCCCTATTAGGAATTAAAATAATAGTAATAGTAATAATAATAATAAGACTCCTCTTATTAATTTATATTTAATATTTCCAAAATATTAAATAATAAATATTAAGCTATTTAATTTATTCTATCTCCATAGATTAAATTAAATACACTTAACTTATTATTACAATTATGCCATTTACTTCTTAAATAAATATTTTCCTTTTGCGGTGTGACCCTTTAGGTTCTCCATATTAAACCGGTTGTGAATAAATCAATTAGAACAATTCTAATCTTATTTAAATAAATAAATTAAACTATTTAATTCATTTAAATAAATAATATTTATTCTACAATAAGGGTAAGCCCCCTTAGCGATCAACGACTTTTCAGATAATATAGATTTCAACATTAATCACAAAAGAACCTTTGAGTAAATAGTTACCGTACAATTCAATCCTTCTACCATACAATGTCCCAATTAAATATAAGACATGGAATTTCTGTCAAATCTTATTTTATTTAATTATATGTATTTCGATTCCCAAATGTACAACTCTAAATAATGCAAATTAGAAACTCCTTTCTAATTTCATTCTGCCTTGGCCAAGGACTACTGAGTTATCATTTATCGAATCACATAGGACATTCACATCTTTTACTAGACGTGGTAGATTCTTTGTTGATCATTCACCTATCTCCGTGTACAACTTATTATACCCAATCATACCCTTTGATATACCCTAAAGGTCTTAAGGGACATGTCAAAGTATAACTTATCATACACAAGATACTATGATGATCTCAAGTCTAAGGATCACTTGTACTACTATCACTAGAGGAATTCCTATTGACAGCCGAGTAAAACTCCATTAGGTATTCCTTAGCGAGTCACGTTCAGTGAACTTATTCTCCAATAAGCACCTACATACTTGCTTTAGTGTCTCCACACAAATGATTATGAGATCAATCATCCTCTTCATAAGAGCAAGCAACGTATGTACTAATCTATCCGGATTCACTAATCCCCAATTTAGTAATCCAACGATTAGGAACAATTTTAGTTTGTGAGCTATCTTGAATTTAGATCTCATTAGCATGATCACCATCATGATTCTAAAAGCATTGCTCAAAACTATGGGTTTATCACATTTAATATAACAGCACCATGTAGATAATATAAAATGCCTTTTAATAAAAATCAATTCCTTTATTAAAATAAATGAATAAGATTACAAAGTATATGCTACATCATATCAAATTTGATTGGCTTGTGTGCATACTACTGTCAATCTCCCACTTGCACTAAAGCCAATCGCCCAGGTATCTAATAACCATCTTCTCTAAGTGAAGATCAAACTTCTGGTGATTTAAAGCTTTAGTAAATGGATCTGCAATGTTGTCTTGAGAGTCCACACGCTCCAGGGTGACATCTCCTCTTTCAATGATCTCTCTAATCAAATGAAACCGCCGCAAACAGTGTTTGGATTTCTGATGCGACCTGGGTTCCTTAGCCTGCGCAACAGCTCCGTTGTTGTCACAAAATAAAGGTACGGCTCCTCTAATGCTAGGAACCACTCCAAGTTCAGTTATGAACTTCTTCATCCAAACAGCTTCCTTTGCAGCTTCACTTGCAGCTATGTACTCTGCCTCTGTCACTGAATCAGCAACTGTTTGCTGCTTGGAACTCTTCCAACTCACTGCGCCACCGTTTAAGGTAAACACGTACCCTGAAACGGATTTACTGTCATCTTGGTCCGTTTGAAAACTTGAGTCTGTATAGCCCTCTAGTTTCAATTCAGACCCACCGTAGATAAGAAATACATCCTTAGTTCTTCTCAAGTACTTTAGGATGTTTTTCACTGCTGTAGACACCCAAATTTTGCGTTTCCTTCTACTAACCATGACAGGAGGGCGAAATCGTCAATTGAACCAGCTTGCGAAAGCAAAAGAGCGGGCACAAGGGCGAGCGCCCGGCACCGCCGCAATGATTTGGGCAGCCCAAGTCGACGTGACAGCATGACCGTCCGAGGCAGGCATTTCCAAATGAGGTCGCACGTCTCCCGGAAGTTCCCGGACTGCGGAATACGAGCCTGTCAGCGAAAACCGACGTTGCGGTACGAAAATCGAGGCGTGGCACGAAAATCGAGAAAGTCAAGCCCGCCAGCCGCGGATAGATCTGCGGCCAAGTGGGTGCGCCAGCACGAAAACCGGGAAATCAGCACTACCAGCTGAGTGCGATGGGAGGCGTGCCAGCTGGCCAGCCGCAGATCCATCTGCGGCCAGCCGCAGATAGATCTGCGGCTGGCTCTGGCCAGCCTATTTAAGGCCAGCTTCGGCAGCATACAGGAAGTTCAGCAATTTTTAGAATTGGGAAGAAGAAGGAAATTCCAGCAGCAAAAGAGCACGGAAATTGAGAGGAAAAAGAGAGAAATTTTGCAATCAAATAGGAAGAAAAAGAGAGAAAAAAGGAGAGAATTCAATTCTTTTGATTTTGATTGTATCAATACACTCCCTATTCTATTCAAATACATCAAGTTCACATCCATTTGGATATCAATTGCAAGGTGAAATCTCTTTTGTGATATCAATTTCTATCATATCATTTGATCAAATTAGATGCAATTTTTCATGTAATTTATTGATTGAACAATGAATTAGGGATTATGAGTGAAGTTTCCATCGGAATGAAACTCTTCCTAATAACCCGATGATATTCGTTCATTAATTTCTTTGTTTGTTTTAAGGTGTTATATTTGGTATCAATTCCTTTAAATCGTTATTTTGGGATGTCTTGGTATTGTTAGATTATCCAGGTTGGTTTATTTTTCTTGTAATATCCGATTGTTTGTGTGTGGATATTTGGTTGTGAGCCTAGGAAAGCGACCCCGGGGTCCCCATCCGATGATGGACATATCTTGATGTAAGAAGTAGAGACGACGTAGTTTTCATTGTAAATATGTAATCGTTGGGCCTTAAAACGACGCTAAGGCGAGAATCGTGTGTTTAAGGCCCCGGAATAGTGAAATTTGTGATTGTTGGCGTTCGGGGACATTTTGATGGCTTACATGCCCATGAATAGCCCCGACGCGTGTTTGTGCTTGATTTGATTTATGACACGAAATTGATTTCAAAGCTAAATGATAAGATTTTCATAAAATCAATCAAAGTAGGATATTAGAATCACGAGGTTAAAATTTGAGAAATGTTAATGAATGTCGATTCCTATCTAACGAGAAAGCTAAAGAAAATCGTTTTCAAATATATCATAAGGAATGATTTTGTCAAATAATTGGCGTTTTATTAAAAACCGTTGTGCATAGGGTTAAAGAGGTTCTAGAAATTAGCCCATCATTTTATGAAAGCAACGTATAGATCTCGATTCCTATTTAGACGAAGGTTTAAAAACTCTTGTTTTGCCAAAACGACACTTAATGAAAATCTCATAGTTTCGGACAATTAAAATCAAACCTTTCTCATAAAGAATAAAGCTTTCTCGTGTATACCGAAAAGACATTCCGAAGCGTTCTCAAATTAAAGCACGATTTTCCCTAAAATCCAAATGACTCTTTCATACAAACTCACCACAACATTCACATAGGCACACATACACACACACACACGCGCACCTACACACACATACATTCATGAATTAAAGGATAGGAAAGCATCAAGATTGCGGTAACCGTGTTTCACGGAAGTCGAGGGGTGCCTAACACCTTCCCCTCACTTAAGCAAGCCCCCGAACTCTATGAATCTCGATTCGCAGACCAATTAATTCGGAGTCACACATGAGCCAGCGATTTATAAAAAAACGAAAACTCGGATGAGTTGGTACATCCATTTCAAATATACCAACTGGCGACTCTGGTTAATTGGCTCATCATAAAAAACGATCTTTCAAAACCCCGTCGACATCAATGCCGACCTTTTCCAAACGTCATCTAAATCAAAAGGCTAAAAATTGGAAAAGACCGAGAGAAGAGCGAAAACCCGGCGTCGACAGCTGGCGACTCTGCTGGGGACCATTAGAGGGCTTAAGCCGCTTTCAAATCTTGATGCTATCCTATCCTTAAAAAATTTATGAATATGTTTGTGCGTACAACATTTTGACCTATTTTACTTATTGTTGTGTGAATGTGTGCTTTTGTCCAATGAATGAATGATTGAATGGAGTTGATTTACCTTAAAGTAATCATTTGCATACGGTGAGGACGATGAATGTGAATGTATGTTGAGATTGTACCTCCTCCTGAGGCGAACCCGTCGGTTGCTTATTACTGGACTCGATGGGGCTGCTCCCCGGAGATGGCTCAGGAAACGCACCACTCAAATCCGCTCCAATCGAAAGGGCTCAAACGAGTAGATTGCGAAGATTGGGAACCTTCATGCCGGAAAAAGCCCGTGAGAGTAACCCTAGGATAGGTCAGCCTCTGATTAACCCAACGCAGGATAAGTCTCTTCATGCCCTTTTACGTTTTCTCTGCGCATAAAATGCCATAATTCCATTGCAACATATTCATATATGCTTCCCCTTTATGTCAAAAGGAAATTACTAACCTCTGTGTTTTGCAGGGAACGACACGGGAAGCATAAATCATATCTAGCATGTATTATTTCAATAAAGAACCGCTAACGAGTTGTTTTGCAGAAAAAGATTAAAAAACCCAAAAACACAAAAAAAAAAAAAAAAAAAAAAAAAAAAAAAAAAAAAAAAAAAAAAAAAAAATTACAATTTTAGCATGCATCCATTTTTTGCATTTCCCCGGGACTAAACTTCGAACCGTTGTCTCTGTAGGATTGCTCCTCAAACCCGTTCACAGTCTAAGAAGGCCCAGGTCTCTACATCTGAAATGGCTGATCTTCCCAATCATAGTTCCATATCTCGGGAGGAGTTTGATGATTTTAAAAGACAGATGATGGAAATGGCCACGATGTTAAAGGAACAGTTCTTAATCAGACAGGATCCGGTAAACCAGGGATCGCATAATACTCCACCACCAGGGGATGATCAGAATCCTCCTAAAAATGGTACAAACTTGCTTAAAGAGGACCAACCCCGACTCAAGGACGAGCCAGTCATCCCAAAGCCCGTTCCCGTACCTAGCAGGAACAGTGATTGCTATCCCAGAAGAGGGGGACAATGACGACCTTCGGAGAGAAAAATGAAACACATGGAGGAGACCATCCAATCTCTAAGGGGCATAGGCTCCCTGGGCAGGGTTAATTACTCAGATCTATGTGTTTTTCCCTGGAGCCAGATATCCCAGAAAAGTTCAAAGTTCCCGAGTGTTCGAAAAATACAATGGAAAGGGAGACCCCTATACGCACTTGAAAATATACATTGGAGAACTCGGGTCTTATGCCGAGGACGAGGGGCTGAGGATGCAGCTATTCCAGAAAAGCTTAACAGGGGAGGCAAGGATCTGGTATGCCCGCCTTGACAATGCCCTAATCCACAACTGGGAGGAGTTGGCCCATACCTTCTTAACCCAATACAGCTTTCAGGCCCAGATGGCCCCTGATAGATATCAAATGACAAAAATCAAGAAGCAACCAAAAGAATCTTTCAGGGACTATGCACAACGATGGAGGGGTATGGCTGCACAGGTGAATCCCCCAATGAACGAGGCGGAAATGGTAATGACCTTTGTGGACATTCAGGAGGCGCCCTATTATGAGCGGGTGATATCGGGGATTGGGAGACCTTTTGCCGAGATGATAAAACACGGAGAAATGGTGGACATGGGGTTAAAATCTGGTAAGATCCGGGACCTCACAGCTCTGGAAGTGGTTGCGGAGCAAATCCAGTGTGGAAACTATGGCAGCACTTCCCGTAGGATCCAACAGAAAACGGAGGAAGATGTTTCCCTCATCCTGCAGGGATCATCTAGAAAGGCAGAGAATGATCCTCCAGTGCAAATACAGAGAATTGTGCCACCCCGACAACATAATTATCAAAGGTCGGGCGAACGAAGAAGATTTGAGACAGCAAGAGATCGGGTATTCACCCCGCTTGGGGAGCCTCTTGAACAGATTTTGGCGGTATTGATAGCACAGAGAAGGATAGGCGATTTGGCACCCCCAATTGATCCGAAAGGAGGAGAATTTGATCCGAGTAAGAAGTGTGCGTACCATTCGGGTTCTCCTGGTCATGATACTCAGGAATGCTGGGCTCTGAAGCACAAAATTCAGAATATGATTGATAGCGGGAAGATCGTGGTAGAGCAGCCAGAGGTTATGAAGAAGGACCATGAGTAGATGCCAGTTGTTGTCCTTTATTTTAAAATTTTGCATGATTATGTTATTTTGTCATGTTGTCTTAAAGATGATCATTGCAGGAAAATGCCTTATATATGACAAATATTTTATTTCATGCCAGGTGTACCAATTTGAGTGTCTCTTGCCTAACAAACGATTCTTCAAATTCGAAAGTTGACTACGATTTTGATATTGAGCTGGATTTCGATTTAATGGGCATTGAGCAGGATGAGACAGATAATGACGGCACGCCTGACGAGATCAAAGGATGGGTCGAAGACAAACCCCAAACCCAACTCAAACCAAACCATCACCATAAAAAATTGGAACCCCTGACAAACCCAGAGAGCTTAAAATAGTAACAGATCTGACCCCTAGCCAGAAAACAGAGCTGTTAAGCCAGTATGGAGATATCATTTGCCGAATGGGCAACCTGAGGCCTTAGTCTCCGACAATGCCAAAAATTTGAGCAGTACCCTTATGAAGGAATTATATGACCAGTTCAAGATCAAACGCCTCAATGCTATCATTTGCCGTCCTAAGATGAATGGGGCAGTGGAGGCTGCGAATAAGAATATCAAGAGGATCATGGCGAGAATGTCTGCTAAACATCGGGGATGGCCGGATCTGCTACCTTTCACCCTGCTGGCGTACCGAAAATCGGTGCGTATTTCTACAGGGGCAACCCCTTACACTCTGGTATACGGAATAGAGGTAGTTCTGCCATTTGAGGTTGAGATGCTCAGATAAACGAGGAGGGTTGAATGCAGGGTCGATACGACCAATTGGCCCTAATTGATGAGAAAAGGGGTGGCTGCTATTTCACGCGGCCAGTTGTATCAGCAAAGAATCTCTCGATCTTACGACAAAAGATAAGACCTCAGAAGTTCAAAGAAAATGACCTAGTGCTAAAGAAAGGCATGCCTTTATCAAAAAAAAAAAAAAAAAAAAAAAGAAAAAAAAAAAAGCGAAGCCAAAGGAAAGATTGCCCCGAACTGAGAGGGCCTTTCGTGATTAAGAATGTTATGCCCGGAGAAGCCCTCATATTGCAAAGGAGGGATGGAGAGGTGCTTCCATAACCCCTCAATTCCGACTCGGTGAAGCGGTTCCAAAAAAAAAAAAAAAAAAAATAAAAAAAAAAAAAAAAAAAAAAAAAACCAACAATCATCATCATTTTCCCGTTGTTCTTTGAAAGAACGAACTATGTAAGACCTGATCTCCCGACTTGTGGGGACGTAGGCAGCCATCGTGGCACGGTCCCATTCCTTACAAAATAATGCTTTCGTCTATCAAAACCAATTCCCAACAACCAGAAAAGCCTTCCTATACCCTCATGACCTCCCCGAAGTCAGCCACCTGATCAGCTCCATCTCAAGTGACATAACCCGGACCCAACCAAACACTTAGTCAAAAAAAAAAAAAAAATCTAAGACTCAGTCCGATGAAATCGACAGGGTGTGCGGCAGTATCTGTCAAATCTCCATCAAGACTTGAGAAGAGAAAGAAGGCAAGATATCAAAATCGTGGTTGACTGGATAAAATGAGGATCCGATGAAAGGCAACGATACGAAAAAGGGGAAAATGACTGAATTTAAATGCAGGTCTATATATATAAGTCATTTCGTTACAAGATTCCCTTTTTCGATAACAGATGAAACTGACATAATCTATGCAGGAAATAAAATGATCTACAGATCTGAAACTAACTGAAGCAGGATGGATAAAGTGGTGGATAGATCTGAAGCATCGGCGTCCCCTGCAATCTACCGCCCCATCATGTCGATACGATCCAATAAAGAAATGGCTCGGCTAACGGTAGTAATCAAGGCCAGTCGGATCCGGCCATCCTCAGCGACCCGACTAGGGGCAAAATCAGCTGAGATGGAATCATATCTGGGGGAATAAATACCTCTGGGGCGGTGTCATCAGTGAAAATCACTCAAGAGTCATCAAATACTCCAAACTGACTCAAACCAACCATGGCAAAGTCTCGGTGCAACCATTGCACATAAGCAGATGTCCGAATGGGGCAAATCTCACTTCGCCCGACTATGAACTGAACAAAGCAGCGGAAAAGCCTGCCAAATCACCCTGGGAAGGGCTGATATCCAAGCAAACCACGACAAGATGGTGAGCACCCTGGGAAGGGCTGATATCCAAGCAAACCACGACAAGTTGGTGAGCAACCTGGGAAGGCATCCAAGCAAACCACGACAAGATGGTGAGCACCCTGGGAAGGGCTGATATCCAAGCAAACCACGACAAGTTGGTGAGCAACCTGGGAAGGCATCCAAGCAAACCACGACAAGATGGTGAGCACCCTGGGAAGGGCTGATATCCAAGCAAACCACGACAAGTTGGTGAGCAACCTGGGAAGGCATCCAAGCAAACCACGACAAGTTGGTGAGCAACCTGGGAAGGCATCCAAGCAAACCACGACAAGATGGTGAGCACCCTGGGAAGGGCTGATATCCAAGCAAACCACGACAAGTTGGTGAGCAACCTGGGAAGGCATCCAAGCAAACCACGACAAGATGGTGAGCACCCTGGGAAGGGCTGATATCCAAGCAAACCACGACAAGTTGGTAAGCAACCTGGGAAGGCATCCAAGCAAACCACGACAAGATGGTGAACACCCTGGGAAGGGCTGATATCGAAGCAAACCACGACAAGTTGGTGAGCAACCTGGGAAGGCATCCAGGCAAACCACGACAAGATGGTGAGCACCCTGGGAAGGGCTGAGATCCAAACAAACCACCACAAGGTGGTGAGTAACCTGGGAAGGCATCCAAGCGAACCACTACAAGTGATGACATCTGTAGAACAGTATCAAAAGACTGTACAGGGGTCATTTTTTCTCAATTTACATGTTGTGTTACACGCATGAATAGATGATAATTCTGTATGTGGTCCATGAAATGAAAAAATCGAGCAGGTCAGGTGTCAAGGTCCTAGCCTATCAGAGTCCAACGCGATGGGTGACCGGCGACGATACCCGGCCCCGACGAGACGATCGACCGGCGAACCGGCAATCACGAGATGGATGTCCGGCGACGAAAACTGGCTCCGACAAGATAACCAACCGGCGACGATAACCGGGGGTTACGCGATGGGTGACCGGCGACGATACCCGGCCCCGACATGACGATCGACCGGCGACGATAACTGGCGATCACGAGATGGATGACCGGCGACGATAACCGGCTCCAACCAGATAACCAACCGGCGACGATAACCGGGGGTTACGCGATGGGTGACCGGCGACGATACCCGGCCCCGAACGAGACGATAGATTGAAAGAGTGAACCCAACGACTAACAAATACGGTCAAGGGGTTGATACATTGACACTCTTACGAATGTCTTGCATGCATTGCATCTTAGGTTGCATCATAAGCTATATGTGTGAGGCATCATGTATGCACTGTCATTCTTACACATTGTCATTCATGAATCGGGTGTCTGTTTCTTTATCCTGTTCATTTCATTTAACATTTCATAAACATGATAAAGAGGGGCAGCTGTAGACACCCAAATTTTGCGTTTCCTTCTACTAACCATGACAGGAGGGCGAAATCGTCAATTGAACCAGCTTGCGAAAGCAAAAGAGCGGGCACAAGGGCGAGCGCCCGGCACCGCCGCAATGATTTGGGCAGCCCAAGTCGACGTGACAGCATGACCGTCCGAGGCAGGCATTTCCAAATGAGGTCGCACGTCTCCCGGAAGTTCCCGGACTGCGGAATACGAGCCTGTCAGCGAAAACCGACGTTGCGGTACGAAAATCGAGGCGTGGCACGAAAATCGAGAAAGTCAAGCCCGCCAGCCGCGGATAGATCTGCGGCCAAGTGGGTGCGCCAGCACGAAAACCGGGAAATCAGCACTACCAGCTGAGTGCGATGGGAGGCGTGCCAGCTGGCCAGCCGCAGATCCATCTGCGGCCAGCCGCAGATAGATCTGCGGCTGGCTCTGGCCAGCCTATTTAAGGCCAGCTTCGGCAGCATACAGGAAGTTCAGCAATTTTTAGAATTGGGAAGAAGAAGGAAATTCCAGCAGCAAAAGAGCACGGAAATTGAGAGGAAAAAGAGAGAAATTTTGCAATCAAATAGGAAGAAAAGAGAGAAAAAAGGAGAGAATTCAATTCTTTTGATTTTGATTGTATCAATACACTCCCTATTCTATTCAAATACATCAAGTTCACATCCATTTGGATATCAATTGCAAGGTGAAATCTCTTTTGTGATATCAATTTCTATCATATCATTTGATCAAATTAGATGCAATTTTTCATGTAATTTATTGATTGAACAATGAATTAGGGATTATGAGTGAAGTTTCCATCGGAATGAAACTCTTCCTAATAACCCGATGATATTCGTTCATTAATTTCTTTGTTTGTTTTAAGGTGTTATATTTGGTATCAATTCCTTTAAATCGTTATTTTGGGATGTCTTGGTATTGTTAGATTATCCAGGTTGGTTTATTTTCTTGTAATATCCGATTGTTTGTGTGTGGATATTTGGTTGTGAGCCTAGGAAAGCGACCCCGGGGTCCCCATCCGATGATGGACATATCTTGATGTAAGAAGTAGAGACGACGTAGTTTTCATTGTAAATATGTAATCGTTGGGCCTTAAAACGACGCTAAGGCGAGAATCGTGTTTAAGGCCCCGGAATAGTGAAATTTGTGATTGTTGGCGTTCGGGGACATTTTGATGGCTTACATGCCCATGAATAGCCCCGACGCGTGTTTGTGCTTGATTTGATTTATGACACGAAATTGATTTCAAAGCTAAATGATAAGATTTTCATAAAATCAATCAAAGTAGGATATTAGAATCACGAGGTTAAAATTTGAGAAATGTTAATGAATGTCGATTCCTATCTAACGAGAAAGCTAAAGAAAATCGTTTTCAAATATATCATAAGGAATGATTTTGTCAAATAATTGGCGTTTTATTAAACCGTTGTGCATAGGGTTAAAGAGGTTCTAGAAATTGCCCATCATTTTATGAAAGCAACGTATAGATCTCGATTCCTATTTAGACGAAGGTTTAAAAACTCTTGTTTTGCCAAAACGACACTTAATGAAAATCTCATAGTTTCGGACAATTAAAATCAAACCTTTCTCATAAAGAATAAAGCTTTCTCGTGTATACCGAAAAGACATTCCGAAGCGTTCTCAAATTAAAGCACGATTTTCCCTAAAATCCAAATGACTCTTTCATACAAACTCACCACAACATTCACATAGGCACACATACACACACACACACGCGCACCTACACACACATACATTCATGAATTAAAGGATAGGAAAGCATCAAGATTGCGGTAACCGTGTTTCACGGAAGTCGAGGGGTGCCTAACACCTTCCCCTCACTTAAGCAAGCCCCCGAACTCTATGAATCTCGATTCGCAGACCAATTAATTCGGAGTCACACATGAGCCAGCGATTTATAAAAAAAAAAAACGAAAACTCGGATGAGTTGGTACATCCATTTCAAATATACCAACTGGCGACTCTGGTTAATTGGCTCATCATAAAAAACGATCTTTCAAAACCCCGTCGACATCAATGCCGACCTTTTCCAAACGTCATCTAAATCAAAAGGCTAAAAATTGGAAAAGACCGAGAGAAGAGCGAAAACCCGGCGTCGACAACTGCCTTCCAGTGCTCTTCTCCTGGATTCGACTGATATCTGCTTGTTACACTAAGTGCATGAGCGACATCTGGTCTAGTACATATCATACCGTACATGATAGATCCTATTGCAGAAGCATAAGGAATCTTACTCATACGGTCTCTCTCCTCAGGTGTCTTTGGGGCCTGTTTCTTGGAGAGATGTATTCCATGGCTCATCGGCATGAGACCTCTCTTGGAATCTTCCATGCTAAACTTCTTTAGCATCGAGTCAATGTACTTTCCTTGGGTCAAGCCCAGCATCCTTTTAGATCTATCTCTATAGATCTTTATCCCCAAAATATAGGATGCCTCACCCAAGTCCTTCATGGAGAAGTGTTTAGATAACCAAATTTTGATCGACTGTAGCATAGGAACATCATTCCCTATCAATAATATGTCATCAACATATAATACAAGGAATGAAACAGCGCTCCCACTAACCTTCTTGTACACACAAGGTTCATCCTCATTTTTGATAAAATCAAACCTTTTGATTATCTCATCAAAACGGATGTTCCACCTTCGAGAAGCTTGCTTCAATCCATAAATGGATCGTTGTAGCTTACAGACTTGGTTTGTTCCAACCGTTGAAACAAAACCCTCTGGCTGTATCATATATACATTCTCCTCAAGCTCTCCATTGAGGAAGGCCGTTTTCATGTCTATTTGCCAGATCTCGTAGTCATAATAAGCTGCAATTGCAAGCAAAATCCGAATAGACTTGAGCATAGCTACTGGCGAGAAGGTTTCATCATAGTCAACTCCTTGTCTTTGTTTGAAACCTTTTGCAACCAGTCGGGCCTTATAGGTCTCTACCTTGCCATCTGCCCCAGTCTTTCTCTTAAAGACCCATTTACACCCAGGTGGTGAAACCAAAGTCCATACTTGGTTTTCATACATGGAGTCCATCTCGGATTTCATGGCTTCTAGCCATTTCTCTGAGTCATTACTACTCATAGCCTCTTCGTAAGTCAATGGATCATCATCATCTATGATGCGTACCTCATCATCATCCTCTATGATGAATCCATACCTCTCAGGTATCTTCGGTACTCTTCCAGATTTACGAATAGGTAATGGTACAGTAGGTTCTTCTACTTGGTCAGGTACCTGACTTTGATCCGTAGTATTTTGTGGTTCTTGAACTTCTTCAAAATATATCTTACTCCCACTGACCCCTTCGAGGATAAACTCCTTTTCCAAGAAGGCAGCGTGTTTTCGCTACAAACACCTTTTGATCATTGGGAATGATAGAAATAATACCCTACAGTTTCTTTAGGGTATCCCACAAATCTACACTTGTCGGATCTAGTCTTTAGCTTATCTTGTTCAAACCTTTTGACATAAGCTGGACAACCCCAAGTCTTAACATACTTAAGATTTGGTTTCCTCCCTGTCCATATCTCATATGGGGTCTTTGGGATGGATTTGGTAGGTACCTTGTTAAGTAGATATGCAGCCGTTTCTAGGGCATAACCCCAGAATGATACTGGAAGGATCGGTAAAAACTCATCATGGAACGAACCATGTCCAACAATGTTCGATTTCTCCTTTCAGATACACCATTCAACTGTGGCGTTCCTGGTGGAGTCCATTGTGAGATTATACCATTTTCTTTGAGACAATTGAGAAACTCATTGGTCAAGTATTCCCCTCCTCGATCCGATCGAAGAATCTTAATACTTTTACCAGTTTGTTTCTCTACTTCACTTCTGAATTCTTTGAACTTTTCAAACGATTCAGATTTGTATTTCATTAAATACACATATCCAAATCTAGAATGATCATCAGTGAAAGTAATAAAATAAGAATACCCTCCTCGTGCATTCGTTGTCATAGGTCCACAAACGTCTGTGTGTACCAACGCTAACAACTCTGTAACTCTTTCTCCTTTTCCACTAAAAGGAGATTTAGTCATCTTACCCATGAGACAAGATTCACAAGTTGGATATGATTCATAATCAGATAGCTCTAAAAGCCCATCTTTATGCAACTTGGTTAATCTTGTTTCATTGATATGACCGAGTCTACAGTGCCACATAAAGGTATAATTAACATCATCTCTTTTTCTTTTCTTAGTTTGTTCAATTTGAAGTATATTTTCATGCAAGTCAAGTATATAAAGTCCATTCAGTAGGTTCCCAACACCATATAAAACATTTTTATTATAAATAGAACAACTTTTGTTCTTTATTATAATATCAAAACCATCCATATCCAATACAGAAATTGAAATAATGTTTCTAATGAGTGTCGGAACATAATAACAATTATTTAAACTAATGAACTTTCCCGAAGGCAGTGCTAAACAATAAGTCCCTACAGCTAATGCAGCAACCTTTGCCCCATTTCCCACTCGTAGGACGACTTCATCCTTGTTCAGCTTTCTACTTCTGCTTAGTCCCTGCATATTATTACATATGTGAGAACCACAGCCGGTATCCAATACCCAAGTAGAATTTTGACTTTCAGAAAAATTAATTTCAATCATGAACAAACCTAGATCAGAAGTCGAAGCTTCTCCAAGCTTCTTTTGGTCCGCAAGATACTGCTTGCAGTTCCTCTTCCAATGTCCCGGCTTGTTGCAGTGGTAGCAAACTCCTTTACTATCTGGATCAGGTTTCTTCTTATCCTTTCTCTTCGCCTTGCCCTTAGCCTTCTTGTCTTTCTTCTTTTCAGAAGATACCTTGGGCCTCTTCCTTTTCTTGGAAGAATCATCCACCAGTAAGACTTGGTTCTTGTTGGATGAGAAGTGACCTTCAGCTGTTTTCAGCATGTTAAGTAACTCAGGCAAGCTGACGTCCAACTTATTCATGTGAAAATTCACAACAAATTGTGAGAAGGTGTCCGGGAGTGACTGCAAGATCAAATCTTGGCTTAACTCCCCATCCATCACGAACCCAAGCTGTCCAAGTTTGTTCAATCAGATTGATCATCTTAAGGACATGAGTCTCAACAGCAGTTCCCTCGGTCATACGAGATCGGAAGAGCTCCTTAGATATCTGATATCTAGCAGTCCTACTTTGCTCACCATACAACTCTTTGAGGTGCAACAATATAGTAGGAGCATCCATAGTTTCATGCTGACGCTGAAGCTCGTTACTCATGGATGCGAGCATGATGCATTGAGCCAAGATTGCATCATCTTGCCACTTTCTAAAAGTAGCAATCTCTTCCTCAGAGGCTGTTTCTGCAACATTTGCAGGGACTGGCGAATTTAGGACAAAAGAAATCTTTTCAGCAGTGAGAACAATTCTCAGATTCCTTAACCAGTCCGTGTAATTCGGTCCGGTCAGTTTGTTAGCATCAAGTATGCTACGCAGTGATAGTGAGTTTGACATTTTTTAAATTCTGCATGTGAAATAGACAATATTTTAGCATACATTCATTTAATTAATTACCAAAATAAATTAGGTCTTTATTTTAAATTGGTATCTCCCACTATTTTCATCAAACTATATTACCCTCATTATATAGTTCGGCAAATCTAATTAAAGATTTGCTAGTGAGAATAAGGATCCCATTTCAAATGTATATAGCCTTGTGTGACACAACAAACTATATATAAATAAATAGGTAGACAACTATTGTCAATTACATCACTATGTAACTCCTTGTATTTTGCCTCTTAGATTATTTTGATCAAGTGTGACACATCCGAATCAAAATTATCTAAGTTAAGTCCAACCTAGCACTTCCATATATTCGAAAGAAAAACACTGTCCTTGTGTGACACAACAAAACAGTATCGTTCAGTCTATGTATAAGCATCAAATGTGATAAAGCAACATCTTAAATATTTAATACTTGCCTTGTGTGACACAACAAAACTCATATTAAATATTTAATACTCTATCGCTTTACCATGCTAGAAGGCGACGTTCGATATTCCAAATATCTTTGAACGCTTAGGACTTAATATAATTACTTTGAGGGATTTGTTATTATTAGTCTCATCTTGTTTAGCGCGCATGCACATATATATATAAAATACGCGTCATATTATTTTACATGCGAAGCATGTTGGATAATATATAATATATATATATATAATAAGCATGCACATATAGAATACTATATTCTACCCGGATTGATTATGGACTTTTATTCTAGTTTGGTTCACTAGAGCCACCAAGTGAACCAAAAGGTCAAACCTAGGGTGCAAGAATTAAATTTAAATATAAACTATTACATTTAAAACCCGGGCTCCATTACAAACGGGTCCTTCAAGCGCTCCTAGCTCCTTGGTATCCCATTCTCCAAAATTTAATTCTAACTAATCCTATTACAAAAACTATTTACATTAAATAGAAACCTTGATCAGCAGTCAAGGGGAAGTACATAGAAGGGAGATAGAATTTACATTAAGAAAAAATTAGAGAAGACGAGGTACGCAGACCCCATTTATAAAAACCCATACATTCAAGCATCCTCTAAAATAATTCCAATCACACATTGGTCTATAGTCCATAAACAATCCCTATTTATTATCATACATATCTCTATATGTATCAATAAATAACATTCATCTCATGAATAATAAAATCATTCTATATATATACGAGTATCATTTAATGGGCAATTTTTAAGTTGCATGAAATCCAATTTCAAGATTAAAATAAACTCTTTATTTTAATTATAAAATTATTAAGAATATTATATATATACATATATATATATATATATATAAACCACGGTATATATTATATATATATAATCACGTGATATGTATTATATATATATAAATCCCGTTACTTTATATCTTATATATATATAATATATGTAATCATGTGATATGTATATATATATATATAAATCTGTTACTATATATTATATATATATATATAATATATGTAATCCATTACTAATCACCCATTTAATTAAATCAAGTGATTTCGTTTTTCATAAAATAATAATTTTACACAACTAATTATGCCCAATAAATTATTCTAAATACATACCCATATATAAATAGAATCAAAACAATTAATAATTCGCATAAAGATTGGCTCTTGATACCACTGTTAGGTTTGTATGTAACGCGAGCATGCAATCAAATTACATAAATATAGCGGAAGCGCGACAAAACGGATTTTAATTATTTTATACAAACCATCACCATGATCGTTCTTTATGCACAATTATTAATTAAACAAAAGAGATAAAGAATAAAAATTATACCCTTGTAGAATTCTAGCTTCCTCAGGTACAAGTTCAACTCCAATTCCTTCGCGTTCTCCTTGAATTCAACGGTGTGATTCTTTCCTTTGATCAATGTTAGCCACCCAAGTGTTTGGCCTCTAGAGGTGATCCACCAAGGAATAATACCTATTCAAGAAGATGGGTGTTTGGCAAAACCCTAGTTTTTATCTCTATAGAAATTGTAAGTACTCTCCACAATCTAATGTAAGAGTGTGTAACCCTAATCTATGATAAGACTTCTCTTATTTATAGATGTAGGAAAACCCCTTCCCTAAACTATTTAGGATTAGGGTTTCTATTTTAATTAAACTCCTTTAATTATATTCCTAATCCAATTAGGAATTAATGAGAGAGAGTACTTCTATTAATTAATTCCCAATCCCTATTAGGAATTAAATAATAGTTATATTAATTAATTCCCAATCCCTATTAGGAATTAAATAATAGTAATTATTTAATTAATTCCCAATCCCTATTAGAAATTAAATAATAGTAATAGTAATAATAATAATAAGACTCCTCTTATTAATTTATATTTAATATTTCCAAAATATTAAATAATAAATATTAAGCTATTTAATTTATTTTATCTCCATAGATTAAATTAAATACACTTAACTTATTATTACAATTATGTCATTTACTTCTTAAATAAATATTTTCCTTTTGCGGTGTGACCCTTTAGGTTCTCCATATTAAACCGGTTGTGAATAAATCAATTAGAACAATTCTAATCTTATTTAAATAAATAAATTAAACTATTTAATTTATTTAAATAAATAATATTTATTCTACAATAAGGGTAAGCCCCCTTAGCGATCAACGACTTTCCAGATAATATAGATTTCAACATTAATCACAAAAGAACATTTGAGTAAATAGTTACCCTACAATTCAATCCTTCTACCATACAATGTCCCAATTAAATATAAGACATGGAATTTCTGTCAAGTCTTATTTTATTTAATTATATGTATTTCGATTCCCAAATGCACAACTCTAAATAATGCAAATCAGAAACTCCTTTCTAATTTCATTCTGCCTTGGCCAAGGACTACTGAGTTATCATTTATCGAATCACATAGGACATTCACATCTTTTACTAGACGTGGTAGATTCTTTGTTGATCATTCACCTATCTCCATGTACAACTTATTATACCCAATCATACCCTTTGATATACCCTAAAGGTCTTAAGGGACATGTCAAAGTATAACTTATCATACACAAGATACTATGATGATCTCAAGTCTAAGGATCACTTGTACTACTATCACTAGAGGAATTCCTATTGACAGCCGAGTAAAACTCCATTAGGTATTCCTTAGCGAGTCACGTTCAGTGAACTTATTCTCCAATAAGCACCTACATACTTGCTTTAGTGTCTCCACACAAATGATTATGAGATCAATCATCCTCTTCATAAGAGCAAGCAACGTATGTACTAATCTATCCGGATTCACTAATCCCCAATTTAGTAATCCAACGATTAGGAACAATTTTAGTTTGTGAGCTATCTTGAATTTAGATCTCATTAGCATGATCACCATCATGATTCTAAAAGCATTGCTCAAAACTATGGGTTTATCACATTTAATATAACAGCACCATGTAGATAATATAAAATGCCTTTTAATAAAAATCAATTCCTTTATTAAATAAATGAATAAGATTACAAAGTATATGCTACATCATATCAAATATGATTGGCTTGTGTGCATACTACTTTCAAAAATCGCATGAGAAAGCAAACTGCAGGAACTGAGTCTGCTAACCGGTGCCGCAACGCCAGTTGCCAAGCATATTTGGGCGCCGCAGCGCCAGAGCTTACTCAACGAATGTGGAGCTCGGGCGCCGCAGCGCTGTCTCCTAGAGCAAAACAGGCGCCACAGCGCCGGTGCCTGTCTAGGCCCAGTAAAGAGATTTTAAAAGGATGATCTAAGGGAGATTAACTAAATCAATTCTAATGAACATTATTCACATATTGTGATGTAATGGAAAGCTTTAAAGACTTAACTGAATGTTAAGTAACAATTAAAAGAAGTACTTTGAAATGTGAGATGAAGGTTATCGTAATTAATTTTATTGAACATTAGACTCATAATATGAAGTCATGGCAAGCCTTAAAACACTTGATTGAACATTGAGTGTCACTTAGAAGGAAACGTAATGAGACGAAAGATGTCCTAGCAAGCCTTAAACACATAATCGAACAGTGTGTGTTAATTTGAAAGGAAGGATTATGGAATGTAAAATAGAGTTAACATAAACGATTAATAAGCATCGACTACGTAACTAATTGTAGTATCTACGTGCACTTAATTATGTAGGATATTTGAAGGACGAGTTATCATAACTTGGTAAGGAATGCTTAAGGCAAGCAAGTCTTTCAGTTCTTTTGTGTTATATAAACTTGATAATGAATGAGATCTTTGTAAGTATGTTGAATGTCATGTTCTGCACTATGAATTGTAAAAGTCAAATTATGACTAAAGATTGATTGAGTTATGGAACTCAATCTATATGTGATATGTGATATGTTAGACATATAAAAACTTTTTAGAGATATAATGCATGTATGATTTGCATAGTAGAAAGATTATGAGATATGAACTGAGTATGGCATTCTATGCTACGTCAAGCATGAAAACTGTTAGATTCGCTGAGCTGTCGAGCTCAGTCTTGCAAAAATATACTTTTTGCAGGTTAAAGATACAATGCGATATTACTTGCCTTCTGGATGATAAGCATTAAAAGACGTGCAAAGGAATACATTTTTCTTTATTTAGAAATTGTATTGAATCATGACAATGGTTCTTGATGATGTGTAACTAACATTTATGTAAAGATTGAAATATTCAATAAACAGGGAATATTTGTTTTAAATGCATTGTGATGAATATTTTGAAGTAAAGCAGCATAATGGTAATACTATATAGGAAAGAATTTGTATGAAGGATTGAGTTGTATATACTCATATTTACTCTGATGAAATAAATCATAAAATGAATATAATTTGGAAATAAATAGATATCGTAAAGGTTACGGTTCAGGGAATAAAAGGAAGTTAGAAAAAGTTTAATTATCCGCATTTTTAGCTGTTATTACATCTAACTATGATGTAAAACTAAATTAAGATAGTACTTAACGCACAAGATCGGGAATAAAAATAGTCCTGATTTTGGGGGGCGTTACAAGGGCCCAAGTATTAGAGGCGACAGTACAGCAACTCTAGGAGGAGACACATGCACTAAATAACTACTGGGATAAAGAGATTACTAAACGGTATAAAGCCAAGGATCAGGTCCGTGACCTGGAACAGGAAGTGAGAGTGAACAAGAGGAAGATTGACAAGATGAACTAAGCTTATACTACTTCGATAAAGCGGGTTCAAGATAGGGTGTGGTTTTACCCTCAAGAGTTAAGGCAAACTCGCCATACCATCAATCGAGCGCGTGTGGTTACGATCGCAACTGAAGAGCGCACCGACTCTATTGCTAGAGGTCTAACTTAGTAAAGTAGATAGTGTAAAGATATATATATATATATATATATATATATATATATGTGTGTGTGTGTGTGTGTGTGTGTGTGTGTGTGCGCGCGTGCGTGCGTGTGTGTGTGTGTGTAGTGAGTAAATCCTAACTTCTGTATAAATAGCGGGATATCTTTTGTAAGTCCCAACTCTTGTATATGTTGTCGAATAGTTATGTAAATCCCATCTTTTTGTATGTAATAGAGGGATGGGTAATGTATATAGCAGTAGCTATATGATAAAGTGTAATGTAGTAAGAGAAGCATATTAATATAAAAATATTTATTAAATGTGTTTTGTGCTGATTATGTGTTCGCATTAAATAAAAATGCTTTAAGATAAATAATGAAATATTAATAATAATATATTTCATTAAACAGAAAATGCCGCCAAGAGGAAGACCGAGAATGTAAAGAAACCAAAACGAAGAACCAGAAAATGAAAATGAGAATAGGGAGCCAGTAAACCCTATGCAACAATTCGTAGATCTTTTGGTGGGGGCATTTAATAGAAACCGCATCAAAGTACTCGTAAATCCTCTAGCTGTGCAAGTTGCCAGCTTTAAGGATTTTAAAAGCGTGGGTCCGCTTGAGTTTAAGGGGACCATCGAGCCTATAGAGGCTCAATCCTGGATCAAGGAAATAGAGAAGTCATTCATTATTGCCAGAGTAGGTGAGGAGCAAAAGACCGCTTTTGCTACTTACATATTGAAGGGAGAAGCCAACTTCTGGTGGGAGGCAAACCAGAATAGGGCTAGGGAAGGAGTAATAGCATGGGATCGGTTCAAGGAGTTATACTTAGGGAATTACTTCCCTAGAAATATGCAAAGCCGTATGGAGATGCAGTTTTTGGAGTTGAAAGAAGGGGACAGGACGGTACCCCAATATGCTGCCAAGTTCAATGAATTAGCTAGGTTTGCTCCACATCAAGTGGACACAGAAGAGAGGAAGGCTAGGAGGTTTGAGCATGGATTGAAACCCTGGCTCTATAGTAAAATTTTCGTATTTCAAATTGATTCGTTCGGATCAATTCTAGAGAAGGCTATCATAGTAGAAGGGGGATGTGACACCCCGAAATTCGGGTTCCCTAACCTCGGATTCAGTGCTCACGATCCATCATCGTCATACACATTCTATAAACTAACGCGGAATAAATAAACATAGATTGTTTATTACAAAAAGGTTCTACATCATTCCCAAGGTCTACCAACCTTAACTTAATACATATCCTTAATATCTTAAAAGGTTTACATAAGTAATGTACACAAGTTAACAAAATAGTTAAACGAGCATCTTAAACTATTCTTGAACTTTTTCCTTGCCTTTGTCTTTCTTTGAGCACTCGGGCTTCACTAAAAGAAATATCATGATAAAGCAAGAGTGAGCAACTAATTTGCTCAGCAAGTTTAAATACAAGAACGATATATCATGATTAGAAAAGAATTTAACTTTGAACTTTTCAACAATATTTGATAATTGTGAAACAATGAGAATTCAAGTTTCAATAAATGAAAGATTGAATCAATAATGTTGAGTGGTCGACAATGACCATGAATAAATAAGGAGGTTTATTAGTAATTAAACTGGCCTCTTAATAGGTTTTGGTAATCAAGAGGATCAACCTTTCATACCCGGTGAATATGAATAACACTTAATAAACAGGCAGATATTCGGTTTTTCGATATATTGCCTTAAAAAATTATTCTTTTTCTCAGTTTAAGAGTCCGCACCAACAACTGGCTTGGAAACAACTTTTAAAACTTATTTGAATCAATCAAATTTAAACATGTTCGGTCTAGCTGATACAACTAGCTTCGACTTAAACAGTTCATGAATAATAGAACTTCAAATTTCTTTAAAAGTTCAATAATGAAACAAGCTTTAAAGGCACGCAAGTGTAATAAACAATAATAATATCGATGTGGAATAATTTTCAATGATTAAACCACTTAGATATCTTCAAAATAGTTACAAGTCTGAATATAAGAACTTGCACTAAGTGCGAATATCAATAATCATCATGGATGTGGAATAATTGACAATAATTATCCACTAACATGCTCGAAAAATAATAACTCATTGAGTTTGGAAACTTGCTCAACATAAAGCTTGTGTAGGATATATTTTGCACAAGATACGATCGGAAACTTGCTTAATGTAACGTTGAGTAAGATAGAACTTGCCTGATCTGTTGCTTACTATTCACTCTACATTTCTGCTTTGCGAGTACCCTACAGTAGTTACCCTCTGATTAGTCATAGCTAAGCATCAATATTAGATTAAATAGAATTACTCTAGAGACCCACACGTTTTGTTCTATGATCCCATTAATTATCCATTGGTCTGTCATGACAACTCTACGATTAGTAGGGTCTTACCAAGGTCGGTGGAATCGCTCTACGATCCGTGAGGTGACTCTACGATCCATGACTAAGCTCTACGGCTTACTGGTGTAGCTCTACGATCGATAGAGTTGCTCTATGGTCGTAGGGTTCACACTACGATTGGCTAGTGAAGCTCTACGATCGACAGAGTTCACTCTACGATTGACTAGTGAAGCTCTACGATCAGCAAAGTTCACTCTACGATTGACTAGTTCACTCTACGATCGACAGAGTTCACTCTACAATTGACTAGTGATGCTTTACGATCGACAAAGTTCACTCTACGATTGACTAGTGAAGCTCTACGATCGACAAAGTTCACTCTACGATTGACTCTAGGACTTGCCCAACTTACTCTACGATGTGCGAGAAAATTTTTACGATAGGCCAGTGAAGCTCTATGATCGTAGAGTTCACTCTACGGCCTCTGACCGACTTGGCTGATTAACTCTACGGTTTATAAGTGCGTTCTACGATTGGAGTGAAGTCACACTACGATCGTAGAGTCCTTTCCACAGCTTGTTGGGACTTAGGATTACTTCAAGATTTCAGCTTTGGAAACATCTTTTTGGCTGATTGGTCCAAGGTCATACATGTCTAAAGACATGGTTTGGATCTAACTCTTGCTACCAGACTCAAAAATTAGATTAAGCTCCATACCAAATGTTGTGTCTGTACATTGATAAATTAACAGGGTCTTGGACTGGTTTATTAGAAATCATTGTACATACTCAGATACATGCTTCTGGGTCCTACTAATAGCTGATCACCATTCCACCTATCATCCTCTATGGTCTGTAAACACAAAGTCCTGAGATTTGATCATAAGAATCATTTAAAGTTGATCTTATTACTGCAATACTGATATGAGCTTGGCTCAAATCAACTGGTCTCAAACAGATGGACATACAGTTAGAGTTATCTTACTGGAATGTCACAGAACTACCATTCCCATGGTTCAACTAGGGTCCTACCATGAATTCTAATGTCCATAATTAAAGTTTGCAACAATTTATGATCATGAACCAGGGGTACATACAGTCTACAGTCCTGACTCTCAACATCATTTGGGCAAAGGGGCTAAAACCACATTACCAGTTATGTATAACATATACCTAACTTATGCACACACAGATACTCGACCCAAAATAACCAAATAAACAAGATAATAATATAGATAGACCGTAACTATTTTGATTCAAATTCCTCACCTCCTTGATTTGGCTGCACTTCTTCTCTTTTTCCCAAAGTAAGTGATGAAGCTAGAGGACATCCGCTTGTTAGATCCTCTTCCTTTTGGCCACCCCCTTCTTCTTTCTCTCAATCTCACAATTTTTCTCTCTATATTAGACCTAACTATCTCAACAACTTCTCATATGGAATAGGAGCTCTATTTATAGAGAAACCTTTACTCATTGGTTAAAAGAGATTAGGTAGAAGGTACTACCAACTCCTTTCCCCCCGCCATACCCACGGTAATCACTAAGTAGAGCAAGTAAATAGGCCATTGGCCTAGGTAGGTTGAGTGTACGACACGGTAAGAAGAAAAATCCAAATGGGTGTACTGTTGCTAGGTTGTACTCAGCTTATATTTTGGGTCAATTCGCAATTGGGCTTACCGAATAAATCCATTGGACCCTTCTTATATAGCTGACCACATGTAGCAAGGTTGGGCTAATTTAATAACTTATAAGTCCAAACTACAAGTCCACTACCAATTACTTCGGATTGGGCTTGTTCAATAAACCAATTGGGCTAGTCCACTATTACTAAATTCCGAGGGGAACTATAACTTATTATACTTAATATATTTATTTCTTCCTCATCATTAACCATCTACAGGTCCAATACACAATTAATTGCTTGGGCTTGTTTAAACAATTTACTAGACTAGTCCATTAAACATTCATGGACTACTAAATTAATTAACATATATTCACACATAATCACCCAAATCATTTAAGGATTTAAATTAATTCACAAAAGAATTTAATTCATAGTAATAATAAAAATTAAATTCTTTACTTTATTTATAATGTCGCTTAAGATTTGCAATCATTACATCCTTCACCCTTATAAGAATTTCGTCCCCGGAATTTCAACCTAGGGTCACTCAAAAAGATGTGGAAAGTTCCTCCTCATCTTTTCTTACAGTTCCCATATAGCCTCTTCAACCGTGTGGGTTCTCCAAAGTACTTTAACTGAATGTATGACCTTATTTCTTAACGTCTACTCTTTCCTATCTAAAATTTCTATAGGAATTTCTTCATATGATAAGTCCTTCTCGACTTGGATCAGCTCATAAGAGATCACATGCTTATAGTCAGATTTATATGGTCGCAATATCGAAACGTGAAACACACCGTGGATGTGCTCAAGTTCAGGAGGTAGAGCTACCTCGTACGCCACTTCACCTATTTTTCTCAATATCTCTAACGCTCCTATGAATCTCAGACTCAGTTTACCTTTCTTGCCAAATCTTATCTTCCCTTTCCAGGGAGATACTTTCAAAAACGCAAAACTTCCCACTTCGAAATCTCTCTTCTTGCGATGCAAATCTGCATACTTCTTCTGTCGATCTTGAGCTGCTACTAGACGAGCTCTTATCACTTTGATGATTTCCACAGTCTGCTGCACCAATTCTGGCCCCAACAGTCTTCGTTCACCTAGCTCGTCCCAACATAAGGGTGTTCTACACTATTTCCCATATAATTCTTCGTACGGTGGCATGCCAATGCTCGCGTGTTATTATACGCGAATTCTACTAACAGAATATGATCCTCCCAGCTTCCTTGAAGTCCATCACTCAGGCTCTGAGCATGTCTTCTAATGTCTGAATTGTTCTTTCGCTTTGCCTGTCGGTCTGTGGATGATAAGTGGTACTTAATCTCAACTATGTCCCCATTCTTTCTTAAAGCCTCTTCCAAAAATTTGACGTGAAGCGCGGATCTTTATCAGATACAATTGATAGTGACACTTCATGTCTTAAAACTATTTCTTTAATATACAATTTGGCTAGTTGATCCAGATTGTACCTAATTTTGATCGATAAAAAGTGTGATGACTTTGTAAGACGATCCACTATCACCCATATGGCGTCGAATCCTTTCTACGTTGCTGGAAGTCCCACCACAAAATCCATCATGATATGCTCCCATTTCCATTCAGGAATCTCTAATGGCTGTAATAATCCGCTTGGTCGTTGATGCTCTGCCTTGACTTGTTGACAAGTTAAACATCGACTAACCCATTCTCTAACCTCTCTCTTCATGTTCGGCCACCAAAAATGTTGACGCAAATCTTGATACATCTTCGTGCTTCCTGGGTGATCGAGTATCTCGTACTGTGCACTTCTTGCAAAATCTCTTCTCTTAATTTCGATACTAAAGGTACCCAGACTCGCTCTTTAAACCTCAGTAATCCGGTGCCATCAATTTTATATTTCAATTCTTCTCCTTCGGTTAACCGTTTCTTAATGTTACCACATTCTTCATCATTTTTTTGAGCTTCCTTCACCTTATCCAATAAGGTTGGACTTGCATCCATCTCCATCAATCTCTCCTTCGAATTATTTGGATCTTTCATCTCCAATTCTATTCTAGCCATTTCTTTTACTAACTCTTCCTGCTCTGTCAATGCAAACAACTTCTCTTTACTTTTTCTGCTTAAAGCATCTGCCACTACATTGGCCTTTCATGGATGATATAAAATCTCACAATCATAATCTTTGATCAATTCTAACCACCTCCCCTGCCTCATGTTCAACTCCTTTTGTGTAAAGATATACTTCAAACTCTTATGATCTGTAAATATCTCACACTTTTTCTCATACAGCTAATGTCTCCAAACCTTAAGGGTAAAAACTACCGCTGCCAATTCTAGGTCATGGGTAGGGTATCCCTTTTCATAATCCTTTAACTGGCATGACGCATACACAATGACCTTACCATGCTGCATCAATACACACCCAATGCCCTTATGTGGCGCATCACTGTACACCATAAATCCCCCTTTATTATCTGGTAGGGATAACACAGGTGCCTCACTTAGTCGCTTCTTTAATTCCTGAAAACTCTCCTCACATTTCTCCGTCCATACGTACTTAACTATCTTCCTTGTCAAATTAGTCAACGACGTTGCTATTCTTAAAGAAATCCTTAATAAATCTCCGATAATAACCTGGAAATCCTAAGAAACTCCTGACTTCCGTCGATGTCTTTGGATGTCCCCAATTTTTCACTGCTTCTACCTTTGCTGGATCTATAAAAATTCCCTCCTCATCAATAACGTGTCCTAAAAATTGAACTCTCTTCAACCAGAATTCACACTTTAAAAATTTCGCGTACAACTTCTCCTTCCTTAATGTCTCTAGTACTAACCTTAAATGTTTAGTATGCTCTTCTTCAGTTTTCGAATACACCAAAATATCGTCAATGAACATGACCACAAACTTATCCAGGTATTGCTTGAACACTCTGTTCATTAAGTCCATAAATGCAGCTAGCACATTCGTCAGTCCAAACGACATCACTAAAAACTCATAATGGCCGTAACGAGTTCTAAATATTGTCTTTGGTACATCCTCCTTCCTCACCTTCAATTGATGATAACCAGTCCTCAAATCAATCCTCGAAAAATACTTTGCTCCTTTGAGTTGATCAAAAAGATCGTCTATTCTTGGTAATGGGTACTTGTTTTTAATCGTCATTTTGTTCAATTCCCTATAGTCCATGCATAGTCTCATCGATCTGTCCTTCTTCTTTACAAACAATACTGATGCTCCCCATGGAGAGACACTCGGTTGAATGTACTTCTTGTCCAATAATTCCTGCAGCTGGACCATTAACTCTCTCATTTCTACCGGAGCCATCATATACGGTGCTTTAGATATTGGCGCTGTTCCCGGTACTAAATCAATCACAAACTCTATCTCCCGATCTGGTGGAATTCTTGGCAATTCCTCTAGAAAGACGTCCACAAACTCATTAACTATAGGTATCTGCCCTATTTCAACGTTCACTATCTGGGTATCCACTACATGAGCCAAATACCCCTCATATCCTTTCTTTAATAGTTTCTTGGCCTGCATCATCGTCAGACAACTCGTTTGTCTAGGCGACTTGCTACCATAAAATACAACCTTAGACTTATTTGGTGTCTTAAGGTGTATGCTCTTCTTCTAACAGTCAATAACTATCTCATGGTTAAATAATCAATCCATTCCTACACATCAAATTCTCCTAAGCATATCAGAATTAAATTCACGCTTAACTTATGTCCCCTTATTTCCACACAACAGTTCCTATGGATATACTCAACAAGGATTACTTCTTTATTTGCAACCTCTATATTCATTGGGTTTTCTAACTTTTCACGAGGTAAATCTAGTCTTCTAGCAAAATAATCAGACACAAATAAATAGGTAGCTCCTAAATCAAATAATACATAGGTATTTATATTATTGATCGGAATAATACCTGACACCACGTCCTTTGGTGCTACTGCGTCTTGCATAGTTATGTTGAATGTACGAGCTGTCGGCTTGCTTGGCTGAACTGGTCCTCCAATAGTTAACTTACTATTGCTACCCTTGTTACTGCTTCTTCCATCAATACTCTTCTTTAATGGACAGTCCTTAAATCAATGTCCCGTTCCTCCACATGAAAAATATCCTCCCTTCTTAAGTTTAGGACAATTTGGAGCGATATGCCCCTCCTGTCCGCAGTTATAACATACATTCCTTCCCTTCATGCACTCTCCCTAGTGATTCTTTCCACACTTATTACATGCCTATTTCTTTTGCTGTGAACTTCCTTATTGATTCTCCGAGTTATTACCACTGTTGTTGTCCCACTTGGGCTTGTTGCTGTTACTACCCCCACTGCTGACATTCTTATTTCCTCATTCATTCTTTTTCTTATTTTTCTCTCGATTATACCTTGATACTGTTTCACTTCCCCCTTCTGCAATGATTGCCTTTTCTAACAGAGTCGAAAATGAATTAATCTACAATACTGCTACTTTACTGAATATCCACGGCTTCAATCCGTTCTCAAAACGTCACGCCTTTCGTTCCTCCGTATCCACTTGATGTGGTGCGAACCTTGCTAACTCGTTGAACTTGGTTGTATACTCCGAAACTGTCATGTTCTCTTGCTTCAATTCCAAGAATTTAACTTCCATCCTTCCTTGTATACTTCGTGGAAAGTAGTTCTCCAAAAATAATTCTTTGAATCTCTCCCACCTTATAACACCTTCTCCGGCCCTATTATGATTCGATTCCCACCAGAAATTCGCCTCACCTTTCATCAAATAGGTAACAAAAGCCGTCTTTTGCTCCTCAGCGACTCTTGCAATAACGAAGGCTTTCTCTATTTCCTTTACCCATGTTTGAGCTTCGATTGGGTCTGTTGTTCCCTTAAACTCTGGCGGACCTACTACTTTAAAGTCCTTAAAATTTTCCAAACGATTCCTTGGCGGATTTCCTGCGGCTGATGCTCGATTCTGTATTGCATTCGCTAACATATTCACAAAGTCTTGCATCGGGTTTGTGTTACTTCCTTTATCATTAACAGATTCTTCCACTCTTCGGTTTCGTGTTTCTCTTCTTAGCGGCATTGTCTGATTTTAAACAAAAACTTAAATTATTGCTCTGTGTTTTACATTTTATGCCACATCTCTTGTTAGTGTTATCATTTAAAATTTAACGCGTAATTTAAACTCAGTCAAACATATAATCATAACACTGCATTTATATCCATATACCAAATCATAATGTCACACACTTACAATATTTTGGTATATTCCTATAAACGCTATTTGTAACGACCGAGAATTCTGGGTTTACCTTGTAATTCAAATTTTTGAATATTAGCGGATATATTATACTTTATTAATATTATTTTGTGTTGCATGTTTAAAGGTTGTGTGACAACCTGAATTATGTGAATGCATGAAATTTTACATGTTATAGTTTTGTTTAAGTGAATAATTGATTTCGCGAAGCGTCACTAAATCACTATTCACGGGGCACGTTTCTCGAGGCACTATTCACACCATAAAATTTTGTGTCCCTTTCGATGTTGAGTAATTTAGTTAATGCGTATATGCGTAGTAGGATTTTTCCAAGTGTTAAAATTTTATTTGGAGTCATTGGTGATTTATTTAGGGGCCCAAATGTTTATTAAGGGTGACCCAAACCCATGACCCAACCCATGACCCAAGACTTGACCCATGTGGGATGTGGGCACAAAAATCAGCATTTTTGGTGTAAGAGAAAGGGGAGTGCACGGTTGGGAGGGGAGGAGACCAAGTGTTGGGGAATTCATTTCCCAAGCATAAGCATGCCAAACATTCCATCTCCCATGCAACCTAGTGTTTCCCATTTCATTTCCCAAGCTAGACCAATATCTTGAGCTTCCAAATGTTCCATCCCTCTTCCAAGAAGCCTTGAATACACCAAGAGACATCTTCAATTGGCAAACACCTCCAGCCATAGCATTTTCATTTCAGCAGATTTTCTAAGAGAGGGAGAGCAAATAGGGAGAGAGGGCTTGGGAGTAAGAAAGGGGAAGAGGAGAATCAAGTTTTCCTTCACAAACTCATCCATTGCATATTAAGAGAGGGATAGGTTCAGGTTTTGAGCAAGGAGGAAGAAGGAATAGCAAGCTAAGCATCTACACCATCTTCACCATCTTCATCTTCAACCTTCAAAGCTTCTAGAGAGAAAGAAGTGGGTGTGAGCTAACTTGAAGTAAAGGCTTCGGGAGAACTCAAGAAAGTTGAGGAGAGTTTCTAACAAAGCTCTAAAGGAGTTCTACCATCTAAGAAGTAGCTACAAGAGGTAAAACTTTAACTCAATCCATTCCATTTGATTTGGTTGAGGTTTTTCAAAGTTTTCATGGGTTATAAGCTTTTGTGCTTGTGAGTTAGTTCTTGTGGCAATTCTTGTTGTTTTTGTTTGTGTTGGATGTTTATATATGTTGTTAAGAGGTTATATAAGCCATTAATAACATCAAAGTGGAACAAAAACACAATGAATCCGTACCTATGCTTAAGGAGGATGAAGAACATGAAGAACAATGGACTTTTTGGACAATATGGACTGTTGGACGAATTTAGAGGACTGTAAAGCTATGATTCCTTGCTTGTTATGTTTATTTGTTGTTTTCATATTGTAGTTCCAAGGGTTACAAAGTTAACCCAACTGGAATCGAGTAAAAAGGTGTAAAAATGAAGATTTGGTGATGATTTTAGTGAAGAACACTTAGAACATTCAAAACAGAGCATGAGTTGATACTTTGGCCTATGATTCGGCCATGTTAGTGTTAATGGGTAACTCTGAATTTTTGATATGTTGTAGCTCTATGTCTTAGGAGTCCATAGAGTTCGAAACGGACTAATTTGAAAGTCTAGAGAAGAAGTTATGAGGATTGGAGTGAAGGAGGGTCAAAATCGCGATGTCTGACAAGGACCATCAGGCCACCCGCGCGCCCGCAACAAGGCCCCGCGCGCCCGTGCGCGCGCGCTGCCGCACGTCGTGCGCCTGGTGCCGCCCGCCCGCGTGTGCGCTGCCCGACTCAGCTTCGACGTCCGTTGGGAAAATGGCCATAACTTTCTCATACGGACTCGGATTTGGACGATTCAAGATGATCCAGAAAGCTTAGAAATAGACCTACAACATCCATTAATTAGAGTTGAAAATTTATAACTGGAGCAATTTTGTAATTGACCGTTATTAGGGCTGTTGTGCAAAGAGAAGGCGTCGGTCATGCGTGTGTGCAACGTGTGGTGCTTTCGACAATAAAAGACATTGTTCGAAGCCCTAAAACATGAATGTTATGAATTATAATGATACTTAGGATTAGCCTATAAGTATTAGATAAATCGAATGGGCGTGTTAGGCGTACGCAATTGTGTGTCGCTTGGGCATTCGAATATGCAAGTTGGGCGTATAGACGTGCAAGCGTCGTAACGCCGTAACTAGTGGGCATAACCTTGCTTAATATTTTGTTTCTAGTATGAATGAGACATTATAAAGTAGTATAAGACATTATTTGATATCCGGTATGGGACTAATTGTTATGTGGATATGTACTTAATTGTGTAGGATATTAAGGAGCGTGTGTTGTAATATTGTAGCAGACGCACCAGGCGAGTTTCCTAACGCTTGTCTAACCCTTGTGTTGGGCAAGTTTCCCTAACCTTACTCGAATTATATTGAGCAAGTTTCCTATCCTATACATATGTTGAATATTATACAAGTTTCCTAACTTCATTCTTCTAATATATTGAATGCAAGTTTCCTTACCATAGATCAAATTAATATTGGGCAGGTTTTTCTCAACCGTACAACTTTTGTTTATTGTGCGAGTTGTTTATTAATTGAGTAATCATTCTATATTCTTGCAAGTTCCCTACTCAATTGTTTTCATTTGAGCAGATTTCCTATTTTATACAAATGTTGTATATTGTGCAAGTCTCATGACTCAAATCGAGTTATTACTTTCAAATTATATTAGTGGATTAATTATTGTCAATTTCTCCACATCAAGGATAAATTATTGATATTCACAACTTATGCATTTGAATTCATTATCTGTTGTTGGACTGTGAAGCGTGTAAGTCCTTCATTCATGAACTATTTAAGGAAATAGTCTACGCCATTTGTTTCGGCTAGACATGTACAGGTTATTATTTTGAAAGCTATCCAAACCAGTAGTTGGTACGGATTCTTGGACTGAGAGAGCAACCCTTATTAGGGGATTATAATGTGTCGGTTATTCGATGCAGTTAGAGTTAAATGTTATGCATATACATGGTGTACGAGAGGCTGATCCCCTCGAGTACAACTGACGGGGCCAGGTTTTAAAGGAGTTAGTTGAATGATTGACTCTTTGGCCAAAAGTTCATGGTCGGTTGGACCACTCAGCAGTAAATAATCATTATTCATTGATTCATTTGGACTTTAATTATGTCATTTCAGCTATTTCATCAATGCTCATAAATTGTTAATCTATGCAGCTATTATTCTTATTCATTCATGATATATCTTCTTCTTGCTTTTAAACTTGCTGAGCAAAGTAGTTGCTCACCCTTGCTATATCATGAACCTATTGCAGTTAAGCCGGGGAGTTCCAAAGCGGACAAAGGCAAAGGAAAGCTTAAGGAATAGTTATATATACTATCCCGTTATGTAATCGTGGAATCGTTTTGTATTATTGTTGTATTCTGCGATGTATTTATTTAAGGTTATAGACCTTGGGACCATAGTAAACCTTTTGTAATGAACAATATATGTTTATTTATTCCGCATTAGTTAATTTATGTTGTTTAGAGGTGTATGGATGTATTTTAGCGTGAGCACCAGATTCGAGGTATTGGTACCTAAATTTGGGGGTGTCACAGGTTGGTATTAGAGCTTTAGGTTATAAACTTTAGGATTTGCGAAACTTAGGTTATAACCTGTGATATTCCGAACCCTAATAAGATTTGTAAATGTAAATTATGTGTTTATGAAATAAAACTTCTTGTTCTGATTTGATATTATGTGATTGTGTATTTTACGAAACAATTAGGTCAAATAATTTTTTTTTGCCAAGCAGCTGTGTCGTGCTTAATCGGACAAAATGATTTGTCGTGCTTCCGGCGAATTCACCGAGAAGCGTCTCGGCAAATTATTTTTGTAAGCTGCTGTGTCGCGCTTGAAATGACGAAGTGTTTTGTCGTGCTTCGACATTAATATAATATTATATTAATCGATACAATTCTAAAATAAGTTAAATAGGGTTTAAAATGTTAAACTAAAACAGAAACACTAATTTGAAAACCCTAATTAGTAATAATTGTCTGAATTGATCAAATAAAACCCTAATTATTGTACAATAATCTTAATTGATGTAATTAAGATTTAAATGATGAATCATAATATTAATTATGAATTATTAAGATTAAACTAAACCCTAAACAGAAGATTAAAAACCCTAATTGTGGAATTTAAAACCCTAAACCCTAATTAGAAACTCTAAAACCCTAATTTGGTTCAATAACCCTAAATTATGAAATGTAAAACCTTAATTATGATATATAACCATAATTAGGGTATTACTAAACTTAAATTAACATCCTGATCATGATTAACAAAAATCTAATTTTAATTAGTAAGTAAAATAAATCAAAAATAAAATCCTAGCCAATAAAAATTAAGCTAGGAGTGTGCAAGCTTGTGCTTGACACACTCCAGCACAAGTAGGTGGGTTAGATCAGATGGAAAGCACCACAAGTTCCAAGCTTAGATATTTTTGGGAGCAAGATTTAGAAAATAACCCTAGGAAACCCTAAATTCAAGTTGCTATAAATAGAATGAGAGGCTGACCATTAGACCCACGAAATTTCAAAGCTTATACACTTATATTACCAGCCTAAATAAACCCCAGCAACCACAAGTACAGAATCAAAAGCCAGAAATCAAATTTTAAAGAAAAAGGTGCACAAAACCCTAATTTATGTTTGATCTTCAAGCCTGCAAAATTTTTGTGTTTTAGATGTTTAGGAATACTTGTTAACATGTTATTAAGTGATCTGGGCGGTTAAAACATGTTTACATAACACCTAGATATGAAAATCAAGCCAAAAACTAAAACTGTTCTTGGCAGTCAAGAACAGTCTGACAGGCCTTTTTGTCAGAGTTTTTGATCGGCTTAAAATGTTTGTTTGATGTGTTTTAAAGCATGAATCAGTAGTATGCCATGTTAGCTTTAAGATCCAATTGGTAGAATAGTTAAATTATCTCTAGGTTGAAAGTTATTAATGGTCAAAACCCATTGACCGACCATGGGGGACTGATTTCTAGGTAACCCAGAAATCGTATGAATGTCTGACAGTTTGATGTCAGAGTTTTGATCAACCCAGAAATGACCTAGATGACATAGTTTGTGTAGTTTATTGATGTAGAGTTGTTGTATGATATATGAACTACAATCTCGAATCATTAAAACACCTAAACAATCAATCAGTTGAACGAAATTAACAGTCAAACCACGTTGACCGTTATGACTGGATGAGTTTCTGGGTTACCCAGAAACTCAAGAACAGTCATGAACGGGGTAGTTTGACCATGCTTTTTAGATCATGATATGATATAGTTTGGGATAAAATTCAACATGTCGTTGTACCCTACCATGTTGGCTATAACAACAAACAGAAATCAAACACAAACATCAAACGAGCTGAGATTAATTTGAGGTCAAAAAGTCACTGTTGGACATTGACCAAGTGTTTCTTCATGAAGAACACATTTAGCGACGAAATTCATTGTACAAACCCAGAAAAGAACCTATTATTCTATGCAGACCGTCGCTAAAGCCCTTTAGCGACGGATTTTTAATAAAAATAAAATAAAAATTAATTAAATAAATTATAAAATATAAAATAAATATTAAATAATTATTAATAATTAATAAATAAATCCAAAAATTCATTTTTTAAATTATAAAAATTCATTTTTAATATTTTTATATATTCTGAAATATTATTTAATTTAATTAAATAATAAATAATAATTATGATAAATCATTTAATAATTGTTTTAATTATTTAAAAATGATATTAAATTATTAAATAATTATATTAATTATTTAAAAATGATATTAAGGTAAATAAAATTATTATATATAATAATTAAATAAAATATTAAATATTTAAATATTATTAATGATAAATAAATCATTTAAATAATATATTAAGTATTTAAAAATTACTTTAAATGATAATTAAATCATTTAAATATCAAATTAAGTTTTGAAAATTATTATAAGTAATAAATAAATTATTTTAATGATAAAATAAATTCTAAAAATATTATTAATGATAAATAAATCATTTAAATAATATTCTATCTTTCTAAAAATATTATAAATGATAAATAAATTATTTAAATAATATTTTAGATATCTAAAAATATTCTAAATGATAAATAAATCATTTAAATAACATATTAAATGTTTTAAAATTATTCTAAATGATAATTAAATCATTTAAAAATATTCCTAAGCTTGTAAAATTATTTAAAAATACTTCCAAGCTTTTGAAAATTATTTAAAAATAATACCAAGCTTCTAAAAATATTATAAATAATAATTAAATTGTTTAGACTAATAATTAGACTTCCAAATGAAGTTTTATCGAACAATCTATGTGTTTAGCCATTAAGGACGCGACCGAGATACCGAGTCAACGTCGAACCTTAATAAAACTTGTCTAGATTAGTGTGATACATGTTTATATACGTGCTAACGCTTATTATTGGTATACGTAGACTACGTGCGTTGACCGATTGTACTAAATTATAGTAAGCTACGCTAAGGCAAGTGTCCTAACCTTATTCAACTTATATTATACAAGTCTCCCAACTTTGTTATATTTAAGCAAGTATTATACATCTTGCTATCCATTATTGTGAAGTTATTGCTTCTTGTTCAGCGGAACTTAAGAAATGAATCATTATTCATATATTGTTTATTCGAGCGTAAATTGTTGTGTCAAACCAAATTGTTTGGTAAGACATCTATACTGAGTAAATGGAAATGCCTTCATAGGAAGGCCAATAAATGTCGATAATATATTGACCACAAATGGTAGGATGATATGCATACTCCTAGGATATTTGTGAGGCTGATCACCTACCAGATATCCAAAATTCAAATGGTTCTAAGTCATTAATGACTGATAGACCTAAATGAAATATATGGTTCTTATATAGAACCCTCAGTATACATCGTTGACATCTTTCAAATCAAACACATGGTGTTTACATTGTAAATGAACTTGCTGAGCATTTGTAGCTCATTCTTGCGCATATCTTCTTTTGCAGCTTTAAATGATATTCCTAGCACGTCTGGGACTGATAAGGGGAAAAGCCATGTGTATTAAGTTTTTATTTCTGTTGTTGAATACTTTAAGTCTTTTAAAGACTTGTTGTTGTAATAACTTAGTATAACGAATGATGTAACCGAACAAAATGTTATATAATATATTATGATCCTTTATGTCATAGAATGCGTCATACTCTGATCTTTACATTCTTTAGAATAGTTGTACTAAGTTAAATACAGTATTTATACGAACTATACATCTGAATGAGGGTATTTAAATGATGTTGAAAGTCCTATAAGCTCTGGGGTTACACTTAATGAGCGCCGGTAAGGTGCCATCTTTACCGGAATGCGCCCCTCAGTTCTATGGACAATCTTATCATTAATACTGTGAATGTCGGATAGATAGGAACTATTGATATGAAAGAGATATCCACAAGATATGAATCTATACATCCAAGTGAGGGTATCCAAACACGGATAACGTTCTGACGAGAACTATTATCTGTTATGGGATACTGTGAACCTTGGATAGATAGGAGTCATATTTTATTGAACATTTACAGTTGTATAGTTCCACGTGAGCACCAGATCTGCTTCAGGGGAGTGTAGAGATTTGGGGGCGTCACAAGATTGTATCAAAGCTGTAGATTATAGCTCTAAGGTATTTGGGAAATACCTTAGGATATAATCTTTGAGTCCGTAAAATACTTAATCATACATAAAATAATCTTAAAAGCTTTATCTTATGTGTAAATTTGTTTCCCCATAATACTAAATAAAGTAAAATTCTTTTGTAGGATGACAGACCCAGATTGGGAAGATAGTTCAAGGGAGATAAGTTCACAGGTGATAGAGCTTGAGCAGGGCAGTGATCCTGAAGGACAAGAAGTTCAAAATAACTTGGAATTCCATGACGCCGAAGCAACAGAACCTAATGAGGACGCTGTAGAGGTTCAGATTCTAGACGAAGGGGAAGATGAGGAAGAACCAATAATATGGAGGGATATATCAGAAGTTCGAAATCAATCTGTAGAAGAATTAGAAGAAGGAAACCCAGAGGAGGAAAACCTACTAGAACAAGCTAAGGTGGAAATACATACCTTAAACAATAGGGTGGCGTATGTGGAAGAAAGGTTGGAGAATGAAGGACGATTAAATATCCGACTTCAGACACTATTGTCAAGAAAGGAAAGAGAAAGATATCAAATCCAAGCAAGGCTTGATAGGACTAATAAAGAATTTCGTGAAACACTTGTGGATCTGGATAAGCGAATAGAGGATTATCCCGTAGAGAATGGAAAGACTGGATACGACATCAATAGGTGGGTGGTATCTAGTATGTTGTGTGATGAGTATCGTAAGATTAAGCTTTAGATAAATCTGTTCACCAAAGTGTGTATGGAAATAGTAGTATCTAAACTACTTTACCCAAATTTTGGAAAACTGGTTTGGGAATGCTAGTAGTACTTATATAAACTACTAGCCGAATATGTAAACCTTCTGTATGAATATACCAATTATGTTTGAACAATATGTGTATTACATACTTGTAATTATACTAGTTTTCTTACTTATATAGTTTAACGCTACCTTGAAGAAGACCATAGACATTAGTAGAGGCAGAAAATAGAGAAGTAAACCCAACTAACAATTAATAGATTCATATATATACCCTTTTAATCGTAAAAATTGCAAATCAAGAGATAATTTCCGTTAAAACCATATATAGAAATTATAACATAAAGACTAAGGAACACAAGTTTCTCGTGAACATTATTCCTATACCGTTGGGAGAATTCGATATAACCTTAGGCATAGATTGGTTAATTAATCATAATGCAATAATTGACTGCCATCGAAAGCATGTAAACCTATTAACTGCGTCGAAGTTAAAGGTAGTATTCATCGGTGGTTGTTCACCTAAACAATGTCGATGTCTGACGGTAAGGCAAGTAGAGAAATTGTTTAGGAATGGTTGTACAGGTTATTGGGCATATATAATAGATACTCGAAAGGAAGAAGTAAAGCTAGATCAAATACCTGTAGTTAGGGAATTTCAAGATGTATTTTCGATGACTTACCCGGTCTACCTCCGGATAGAGAGATCGAGTTTGTTATCGATCTTGCACCTGGTACAGCACCAGTTTCCAAAGGCACCGTACCGGATGGCACCAGTAGAGTTGAAAGAGCTACTTGTACAGTTACAGGAACTCCTAGACAAAAAGTACATACAACCTAGTGTTTCACCTTGGGGAACACCAGTGTTGTTTGTAAAGAAGAAGGATGGAACATTAAGGTTATATATTGATTATAGAGAACTAAATAAGTTAACCATAAAGAACAAATATCCTTTACCACGAATTGATGATTTGTTTGACCAGTTGAAAGGGGTCGAACACTTTTCGAAGATAGACCTACGATCAGGTTATCATCAGTTAAAGGTAAGAAAAGAAGATGTACCGAAGACAACATTTAGGACACGCTACGGACATTATGAGTTTCTTGTGATGTCTTTTGGATTAACAAATGCGCCGGCAACATTTATGGACTTGATGAACCGAGTGTTTAAACCATGCTTAGACAAATTTGTCGTAGTGTTCATTGATGATATTTTAGTATACTCAAGAACAAAGGAGAAACATGTTGAACACTTAAAGAGCGTATTGGAGATATTACGAAAGGAACAACTTTATGCAAAGTTTTCCAAGTGTGAATTCTGGTTGGAACGAGTCCAGTTCTTGGGTCATGTAATTGACAAGAATGGAATAGCGGTAGATCCAGCCAAGATAGAAGCGGTTGTGAATTGGGAACAACCAACAACTCCAACAGAAGTAAGAAGTTTTCTCGGTTTAGCAGGGTATTATCGGCGTTTTATACAAGATTTTTTAAAAATAGCAACCCCGCTAATCAATTTAACTCGAAAGACGGTAAAGTACGTCTGGACAGATAAATATGAAGAAAGCTTCCAAGAGTTGAAGAAGCGATTGAGTATGGCACCAGTGTTATCTTTACCAGATGATACAGGAGGTCTCGTTGTTTATAGAGATGCATCACACAAGGGGTTAGGGTGTGTGTTGATGCAACATGGAAAGGTGATTGTGTATGCGTCACGACAACTCAAAGATTATGAGAAGAGGTATCTTACGCATGATCTTGAGTCAGTCGCTGCAGTAATTGCCTTGAAAATTTGGAGGCATTATTTGTACGGGGAGAAGTGTGAGATATACACAGATCACAAGAGTCTAAAGTATATATTCACTCAGAAGGAGTTAAATATGAGACAGAGGAGGTGGCTAGAGTTGATAAAGGATTTCGAGTGTGAGATCTTATATCATCTAGGGAAATCCAACGTCGTAGCAAACACATTGAGTTGGAAGAACCAAGAAAAGTTAAATGTGATGACTAATAACGAGGTACTGATAAAAGAGTTTAATAAACTTGAGATCGAAATAAGAGTTCCAGTTAACTCTACCCATAAGTTATTCATCAGGGAGAGTAGTTCGACTTTATTGGATAGAGTCAAAGAACTACAATAGGTAGATGAAGAGTGTCAGACGTATAAGACCGAAATAACTCATAAAAAGAATAACAAATTCAGAATAGACAAAGATGAGATATTGAGGTACGAGGATAGAATTCAGGTACCCTCAGTACAAGAACTAAAAGATAAAATATTGAATGAAGTCCATAGTTTTAAGTTCGTTGTACATCCAGGTAGTATAAAAATGTACAAGGCTTTAAAGCCCACATTTGTGGTAGTCTAACATGAAAAGAGAAATAGCGGAGTGGGTAAGTAAATGTTTAACGTGTCCAAGGGTTAAAGCTGAACATCAGAAACTAAGTGGATTATTACAGACCTTAGAAATTCATGAGTGGAAATGGGAGCATATTACTATGGATTTCGTAGTTGGCCTTCCAACCACACAAAAGGGTCACAATGCCATTTGGGTAATTGTAGATCGTCTTACCAAATCAGCTCATTTCCTACCCATCAAAATCAACTTCAGTCTAGACCAGTTAACCAGACTTTACATCAATGAAGTTATTTCTAGACAAGGAGTCCCTGTTTCTATAGTATTAGACAGAGATCCACGATTTACTTCAAATTTTTGACAAGTTTCCAGAAAAATTTAGGAACTCAGTTCAGACTAAGTACAGCATACCATCCACAAACTGACGGTCAGAGTGAGAGAACCATCCAGACATTGGAAGACATGTTGCGCTCTTGCATCATGGATTTCAAGGGAAGTTGGGAAGATCAATTACCTTTAGTGGAATTTGCATACAACAATAGTTATCATGCCAGCATAGGGATGCCACCATTTGAAGCCCTATACGGAAAAAAAAATGTAGAACGCCTTTATGTTGGGACGAGGTCGGAGAACGACAAATGTTAGGACCAGAAATAGTGCAACAAACCGCGAAGGTAGTTCGAGTTATACGAGGAAGATTACAAGCATAACAAGATCGACAGAAGAAATATGCTGACCAACACAGAAAGTTACAAGATTTTGAAGTCGGTAGTCACGTGTTTTTAAAAGTATCTCCGTGAAAAGGAAAAATACGTTTCGTTAAGAAAGGCAAATTGAGTCCGAGATTTATTGGGCCATTTCAAATATTGAGAAAGATAGATGAGGTAGCCTATGAGGTAGCCTACCTCCTGAACTAGAACATATTCATAACGTGTTTCATGTGTCCGTCTTACGACCGTACAAACCTGATTATAAACACGTTATCGATTATGAGCCCATTCAAATCGAGAAAGATTTATCTTATGAAGAGATTCCTATCGAAATTGTGGATAGGAAAGAACAAAAATTGCGAAATAAAAAGATACCTTCAGTTAAGGTTATCTGGAGAAATCAGAATATCGAGGAAGCTACGTGGAAGCTTGAGAGTAAAATGCGAGATAACTACCCACATTTATTTTCATAGACTGTACTGTAAATTTCGAGGATGAAATTCTTATTAGTGGGGGTGAATGTGATATTCCGAACCCTAATAAGATTTGTAAATGTAAATTATGTGTTTATGAAATAAAACTTCTTGTTCTGATTTGATATTATGTGATTGTGTATTTTACGAAACAATTAGGTCAAATAAAAATTTTTCGCCAAGCAGCTGTGTCGTGCTTAATCGGACAAAATGATTTGTCGTGCTTCCGGCGAATTCACCGAGAAGCGTCTCGGCAAATTATTTTTGTAAGCTGCTGTGTCGCGCTTGAAATGACGAAGTGTTTTGTCGTGCTTCGACATTAATATAATATTATATTAACCGATAAAATTCTAAAATAAGTTAAATAGGGTTTAAAATGTTAAACTAAAACAGAAACCCTAATTTGAAAACCCTAATTAGTAATAATTGTCTGAAATGATCAAATAAAACCCTAATTATTGTACAATAATCTTAATTGATGTAATTAAGATTTAAATGATGAATCATAATATTAATTATGAATTATTAAGATTAAACTAAACCCTAAACGGAAGATTGAAAACCCTAATTGTGGAATTGAAAACCCTAAACCCTAATTAGAAACTCTAAAACCCTAATTTGGTTCAATAACCCTAAATTATGAAATGTAAAACCTTAATTATGATATATAACCATAATTAGGGTATTACTAAACTTAAATTAACATCCTGATCATGATTAACAAAAATCTAATTTTAATTAGTAAGTAAAATAAATCAAAAATGAAATCCTAGCCAATAAAAATTAAGCTAGGAGTGTGCAAGCTTGTGCTTGACACACTCCAGCACAAGTAGGTGGGTTAGATCAGATGGAAAGCACCACAAGTTCCAAGCTTAGATATTTTTGGGAGCAAGATTTGGAAAATAACCCTAGAAAACCCTAAATTCAAGTTGCTATAAATAGAATGAGAGGCTAACCATTAGACCCACGAAATTTCAAAGCTTATACACTTATACTACCAGCCTAAATAAACCCCATCAACCATAAGTACAGAATCAAAAGCCAGAAATCAAATTTTAAAGAAAAAGGTGCACAAAACCCTAATTTATGTTTGATCTTCAAGCCTGCAAAATTTTTGTGTTTTAGATGTTTAGAAATACTTGTTAACATGTTATTAAGTGATCTGGGCGGTTAAAACATGTTTACATAACACCTAGATATGAAAATCAAGCCAAAAACTCAAACTGTTCTTGGCAGTCAAGAACAGTCTGACAGGCCTTTTTGTCAGAGTTTTTGATCGGCTTAAAATGTTTGTTTGATGTGTTTTAAAGCATGAATCAGTAGTATGTCATGTTAGCTTTAAGATCCAATTGTTAGAATAGTAAAATTATCTCTAGGTTGAAAGTTATTAATGGTCAAAACCCATTGACCGACCATGGGGGACTGATTTCTAGGTAACCCAGAAATCGTATGAATGTCTGACAGTTTGATGTCAGAGTTTTGATCAACCCAGAAATGACCTAGATGACATAGTTTGTGTAGTTTATTGATGTAGAGTTGTTGTATGATATATGAACTACAATCTCGAATCATTAAAACACCTAAACAATCAATCAGTTGAACGAAATTAACAGTCAAACACGTTGACCGTTATGACTGGATGAGTTTCTGGGTTACCCAGAAACTCAAGAACAGTCATGAACGGGGTAGTTTGACCATGCTTTTTAGATCATGATATGATATAGTTTGGGATAAAATTCAACATGTCGTTGTACCCTACCATGTTGGCTATAACAACAAACAGAAATCAAACACAAACATCAAACGAGCTGAGATTAATTTGAGGTCAAAAGTCACTGTTGGACATTGACCAAGTGTTCTTCATGAAGAACACATTTAGCGACGAAATTCATGTACAAACCCAGAAACCTATTATTCTATGCAGACCGTCGCTAAAGCCCATTAGCGACGGATTTTTAATAAAAATAAAATAAAAATTAATTAAATAAATTATAAAATATAAAATAAATATTAAATAATTATTAATAATTAATAAATAAATCCGAAAATTTATTTTTAAATTATAAAAATTCATTTTTAATATTTTTATATATTCTGAAATATTATTTAATTTAATTAAATAATAAATAATAATTATGATAAATCATTTAATAATTGTTTTAATTATTTAAAAATGATATTAAATTATTAAATAATTATATTAATTATTTAAAAATGATGTTAAGGTAAATAAAATTATTATATATAATAATTAAATAAAATATTAAATATTTAAATATTATTAATGATAAATAAATCATTTAAATAATATATTAAGTATTTAAAAATTACTTTAAATGATAATTAAATCATTTAAATATCAAATTAAGTTTTAAAAAATTATTATAAGTAATAAATAAATTATTTTAATGATAAAATAAATTCTAAAAATATTATTAATGATAAATAAATCATTTAAATAATATTCTAATCTTTCTAAAAATATTATAAATGATAAATAAATCATTTAAATAATATTTTAGATATCTAAAAATATTCTAAATGATAAATAAATCATTTAAATAACATATTAAATGTTTTAAAATTATTCTAAATGATAATTAAATCATTTAAAAATATTCCTAAGCTTGTAAAATTATTTAAAAATACTTCCAAGCTTCAGAAAATTATTTAAAAATAATACCAAGCTTTCTAAAAATGTTATAAATAATAATTAAATTGTTTTAGACTAATAATTAGACTTCCAAATTAAGTTTTATCGAACAATCTATGTGTTTAGCCATTAAGGACGCGACCGAGATACCGAGTCAACGTCGAACCTTAATAAAACTTGTCTAGATTAGTGTGATACATGTTTATATACGTGCTAACGCTTATTATTGGTATACGTAGACTACGTGCGTTGACCGATTGTTACTAAATTATAGTGAGCTACGCTAAGGCAAGTGTCCTAACCTTATTCAACTTATATTATGCAAGTCTCCCAACTTTGTTATATTTAAGCAAGTATTATACATCTTGCTATCCATTATTGTGAAGTTATTGCTTCTTGTTCAGCGTAACTTAAGAAATGAATCATTATTCATATATTGTTTATTCGAGCGTAAATTGTTGTGTCAAACCAAATTGTTTGGTAAGACATCTATACTGAGTAAATGGAAATGCCTTCATAGGAAGGCCAATAAATGTCGATAATATATTGACCACAAATGGTAGGATGATATGCATACTCCTAGGATATTGGTGAGGCTGATCACCTACCAGATATCCAAAATTCAAATGGTTCTAAGTCATTAATGACTGATAGACCTAAATGAAATATATGGTTCTTATATAGAACCCTCAGTATACATCGTTGACATCTTTCAAATCAAACACATGGTGTTTACATTGTAAATGAACTTGCTGAGCATTTGTAGCTCATTCTTGCGCATATCTTCTTTTGCAGCTTTAAATGATATTCCTAGCACGTCTGGGACTGATAAGGGGAAAAGCCATGTGTATTAAGTTTTTATTTCTGTTGTTGAATACTTTAAGTCTTTTAAAGACTTGTTGTTGTAATAACTTAGTATAACGAATGATGTAACCGAACAAAATGTTATATAATATATTATGATCCTTTATGTCATAGAATGCGTCATACTCTGATCTTTACATTCTTTAGAATAGTTGTACTAAGTTAAATACAGTATTTATACGAACTATACATCTGAATGAGGGTATTTAAATGATGTTGAAAGTCCTATAAGCTCTGGGGTTACACTTAATGAGCGCCGGTAAGGTGCCATCTTTACTGGAATGCGCCCCTCAATTCTATGGACAATCTTATCATTAATACTGTGAATGTCGGATAGATAGGAACTATTGATATGAAAGAGATATCCACAAGATATGAATCTATACATCCAAGTGAGGGTATCCAAACACGGATAACGTTCTGACGAGACCTATTATCTGTTATGGGATACTGTGAACCTTGGATAGATAGGAGTCATATTTTATTGAATATTTACAGTTGTATAGTTCCACGTGAGCACCAGATCTGCTTCAGGGGAGTGTAGAGATTTGGGGGCGTCACAAGATGGTATCAAAGCTGTAGATTATAGCTCTAAGATAGTTGGGAAATACCTTAGGATATAATCTTTGAGTCCGTAAAATACTTAATCATACATAAAATAATCTTAAAAGCTTTATCTTATGTGTAAATTTGTTTCCCCATAATACTAAATAAAGTAAAATTCTTTTATAGGATGACAGACCCAGATTGGGAAGATAGTTCAAGGGAGATAAGTTCACAGGTGATAGAGCTTGAGCAGGGCAGTGATCCTGAAGGACAAGAAGTTCAAAATAACTTGGAATTCCATGACGCCGAAGCAACAGAACCTAATGAGGACGCTGTAGAGGTTCAGATTCTAGACGAAGGGGAAGATGAGGAAGAACCAATAATATGGAGGGATATATCAGAAGTTCAAAATCAATCTGTAGAACAATTAGAAGAAGGAAACCCAGAGGAGGAAAACCTACTAGAACAAGCTCAGGTGGAAATACATACCTTAAACAATAGGGTGGCGTATGTGGAAGAAAGGTTGGAGAATGAAGGACGATTAAATATCCGACTTCAGACACTATTGTCAAGAAAGGAAAGAGAAAGATATTAAATCCAAGTAAGGCTTGATAGGACTAATAAAGAATTTTGTGAAACACTTGTGGATCTGGATAAGCGAATAGAGGATTATCCCGTAGAGAATGGAAAGACTGGATACGACATCAATAGGTGGTTGGTATCTAGTATGTTGTGTGATGAGTATCGTAAGATTAAGCTTTAGATAAATCTGTTCACCAAAGTGTGTATGTAAATAGTAGTATCTAAACTACTTTACCCAAGTTTTGGAAAACTGGTTTGGGAATGCTAGTAGTACTTATATAAACTACTAGCCGAATATGTAAACCTTCTGTATGAATATACCAATTATGTTTGAACAATATGTGTATTACATACTTGTAATTATACTAGTTTTCTTACTTATATAGTTTAACGCTACCTTGAAGAAGACCATAGACATTAGTAGAGGCAGAAAATAGAGAAGTAAACCCAACTAACAATTAATAGATTCATATATATACCCTTTTAATCGTAAAAATTGCAAATCAAGAGATAATTTCCGTTAAAACCATATATAGAAATTATAACATAAAGACTAAGGAACACAAGTTTCTCGTGAATATTATTCTTATACCGTTGGGAGAATTCGATATAACCTTAGGCATAGATTGGTTAATTAATCATAATGCAATAATTGACTGCCATCGAAAGCATGTAAACCTATTAACTGCGTCGAAGTTAAAGGTAGTATTCATCGGTGGTTGTTCACCTAAACAATGTCGATGTCTGACGGTAAGGCAAGTAGAGAAATTGTTTAGGAATGGTTGTACAGGTTATTGGGCATATATAGTAGATACTCGAAAGGAAGAAGTAAAGCTAGATCAAATACCTGTAGTTAGGGAATTTCAAGATGTATTTTCGATGACTTACCTGGTCTACCTCCGGATAGAGAGATCGAGTTTGTTATCGATCTTGCACCTGGTACGACACCAGTTTCCAAAGGCACCGTACCGGATGGCACCAGTAGAGTTGAAAGAGCTACTTGTACAGTTACAGGAACTCCTAGACAAGAAGTACATACAACCTAGTGTTTCACCTTGGGGAACACCAGTGTTGTTTGTAAAGAAGAAGGATGGAACATTAAGGTTATATATTGATTATAGAGAACTAAATAAGTTAACCATAAAGAACAAATATCCTTTACCACGAATTGATGATTTGTTTGACCAGTTGAAAGGGGTCGAACACTTTTCGAAGATAGACCTACGATCAGGTTATCATCAGTTAAAGGTAAGAAAAGAAGATGTACCGAAGACAACATTTAGGACACGCTACGGATATTATGAGTTTCTTGTAAGAAGTTTTCTCGGTTTAGCAGGGTATTATCGGCGTTTTATACAAGATTTTTTAAAAATAGCAACCCCGCTAATCAATTTAACTCGAAAGACGGTAAAGTACGTCTGGACAGATAAATATGAAGAAAGCTTCCAAGAGTTGAAGAAGCGATTGCGTATGGCACCAGTGTTATCTTTACCAGATGATACAGGAGGTCTCGTTGTTTATAGAGATGCATCACACAAGGGGTTAGGGTGTGTGTTGATGCAACATGGAAAGGTGATTGTGTATGCGTCACGACAACTCAAAGATTATGAGAAGAGGTATCTTACGCATGATCTTGAGTCAGTCGCTGCAGTAATTGCCTTGAAAATTTGGAGGCATTATTTGTACGGGGAGAAGTGTGAGATATACACAGATCACAAGAGTCTAAAGTATATATTCACTCAGAAGGAGTTAAATATGAGACAGAGGAGGTGGCTAGAGTTGATAAAGGATTTCGAGTGTGAGATCTTATATCATCCAGGGAAAGCCAACGTCGTAGCAAACGCATTAAGTCGGAAGAACCAAGAAAAGTTAAATGTGATGACTAATAACGAGGTACTAATAAAAGAGTTTAATAAACTTGAGATCGAAATAAGAGTTCCAGTTAACTCTACCCATAAGTTATTCATCAGGGAGAGTAGTTCGACTTTATTGGATAGAGTCAAAGAACTACAATAGGTAAATGAAGAGTGTCAGGCGTATAAGACCGAAATAACTCATAAAAAGAATAACAAATTCAGAATTGCCAAAGATGAGATACTGAGGTACGAGGATAGAATTCAGGTACCCTCAGTACAAGAACTAAAAGATAAAATATTGAATGAAGTCCATAGTTTTAAGTTCGTCGTACATCCAGGTAGTATAAAAATGTACAAGGCTTTAAAGCCCACATTTGTGGTAGTCTAACATGAAAAGAGAAATAGCGGAGTGGGTAAGTAAATGTTTAACGTGTCAAAGGGTTAAAGCTGAACATCAGAAACCAAGTGGATTATTACAGACCTTAGAAATTCCTGAGTGGAAATGGGAGCATATTACTATGGATTTCGTAGTTGGCCTTCCAACCACACAAAAGGGTCACAATGCCATTTGGGTAATTGTAGATCGTCTTACCAAATCAGCTCATTTCCTACCCATCAAAATCAACTTCAGTCTAGACCAGTTAACCAGACTTTACATCAATGAAGTTATTTCTAGACAAGGAGTCCCTGTTTCTATAGTATTAGACAGAGATCCACGATTTACTTCAAATTTTTGACAAGTCTCCAGAAAAATTTAGGAACTCAGTTCAGACTAAGTACAACATACCATCCACAAACTGACGGCCAGAGTGAGAGAACCATCCAGACATTGGAAGACATGTTGCGCTCTTGCATCATGGATTTCAAGGGAAGTTGGGAAGATCAATTACCTTTAGTGGAATTTGCATACAACAATAGTTATCATGCCAACATAGGGATGCCACCATTTGAAGCCCTATACGGAAAAAAAAAATGTAGAACGCCTTTATGTTGGGACGAGGTCGGAGAACGACAAATGTTAGGACCAGAAATAGTGCAACAAACCGCGAAGGTAGTTCGAGTTATACGAGGAAGATTACAAGCATCACAAGATCGACAGAAGAAATATGCTGACCAACACAGAAAGTTACAAGATTTTGAAGTCGGTAGTCACGTGTTTTTAAAAGTATCTCCGTGGAAAGGAAAAATACGTTTCGTTAAGAAAGGCAAATTGAGTCCGAGATTTATTGGGCCATTTCAAATATTGAGAAAGATAGATGAGGTAGCCTATGAGGTAGCCTACCTCCTAAACTAGAACATATTCATAACGTGTTTCATGTGTCCGTCTTACGACCGTACAAACCTGATGTCGACGCCGGGTTTTCTCGTCTCTTCTCCTTTTCCCATTTTAGCCTTTTTATTAGATGATTTTTTGGAAAAGGTCGGCCTTGATGTCGACGGGGTTTTGAAAGATCGTTTTTTATGATGAGCCAATTAACTAGAGTCGCCAGTTGGTATATTTAAAATGGATGTACCAACTCATCCGAGTTTTCATTTTTTATAAATCGCTGGCTCATATGTGACTCCGAATTAATTGGTCTGCAAACCGAGATTCATAAAGTTCGGGGGCTTGCTTAAGCGAGGGGAAGGTGTTAGGCACCCCCCGACTTCCGTGAAACACGGTTATCGCAACCTTGATATTTTCCTATCCTTTAATTCATGAAATGCGTATGTGTGTGTGTGTGTGTGTGCCTAATGAATGTTGTGGTGAGTTTGCATGAAGAATCATTTGGATTTTTAGGGAAAGTCGTGTTTTGGGAGTGCTTTAGAATGTCCTTCGGTTGGTACGAGAAAGCTTTGTTCTTTATGAGAAAAGTTTTGATTTCAATTTGTAAAAAACGTGAGATTTCCCTTAGATGTTGTTTTGACAAAACAAGAATTTTCTAAACCTTCGTCAAAAATAGGAATCGAGATCTATACGTTGCCTTCACAACTCAAATGATGGGCAACTTCTAGACTCTCTTTAACCCTATGCACAATGGTTTAATAAGACGTTATTTATTTATAAAATCATTTCGTATGATGTTTTGGAAAACGATTTTTTCGTTGCCTTCTCGTTAAATAGAAATCGACATTCATTAGCACTCCCAATTTCTTATCCTCGTGATGCTAATATCCTACTTTGATTAATTTTAGAAAAATCTTTATTGTTTTGGTTTTGAAATTTTTTGTTTGGTGTTACAAATCAAAACGCGTAGGGGGGCTATTCATGGGCATGTAAGCCATCAAAATATCCCCGAACGCCAACAATCACATATTTCACTACTACGGGGCCTTAAACCTGATTCTCGCCTTAGCGTCGTTTTAAGGCCCAACGATTACATGTTACAAAAACGAGCAACTTGAATCTATTACATACATCAAAACGTCCATCATCGGATTTGGACCACGGGGTCGCGTTCCTAGGCTCACACCCGAGATTACTACATGCCCACGAAATGAATACTACGAAACCAACCGACACGAATTTGTCTAATACACCATGATATCCGGAAATGATAATCTAAATAAATTACATCCAATAAATCATTCTAAATAAGCTAGAAATTTCACCAATTGGATATCCTCGGGTTATTAGGAAGAATTTTGTTCCGATGGAACCCTCGCTAATAATCCCTAATCCATGATTGTTCAACAAGATATATGAAAATTACATTTTAATTCAACCCAATAATATGATATAAATTGCTATAACAAAGAGAATTTTTACCTTGCAAATGATCTCAAATGGATGTGAACTTGAGTATTTGAATAGGATAAAGAGTGTATTTGATACAATCAAAATCAAAAGAATACAAATCCTCTCTTTTTTCTCTCTTTTCTTCCTATTTTGTTGCAAAATCTAGCTATATTTTCTCTCAATTTCCGTGCTTTTGCTGCTGCAGAATTCCTCCTTCTTCGCCTGCTGCCAATTCTCTCTCACCTTCTGTATGCTGCAACGAAACTGAGCTAAAATAGGCTGGCTGGCCGCCTGCCTTCCACTCACCTGATTTCGAGTTCCGTGTTTCGAGTTCCGTGTTTTCAAAAGGCGCACTCATTGGCCGCAGATCAATCCGCGGCTGGACGGTTTGACTTTCTCGATTTTCGTGCCACGCCTCGATTTTCGTGCTGTAACGTCGGTTTTTTCTGACAAGCTCGTATTTGGCAGTCCGGGAATTTCCGGGAGACGTGTCATCTCATTCGGGAATGCCCGCTTCGGACGGCCCTATTGTCACTTCAGCTTTGGTCGCCAATCATTGCGGTGATGTTTGAGCGCTTGCACTTGTGCTCATCCCATCGCTCCCGCAAGCCGGTTCAATTGACGATTTTTCCCTCCTGTCACGGTTAGTATAGGGAACGCAAAATTTGGGTGTCTACAGCTGCCCCTCTTTATCATGTTTATGCAATGTTAAATGAAATGAACAGGATAAAGAATAGACACTCGATGCATGAATGATAGTGCACAAGGACGACAATACATACGTGATGCAACACATATGATTTACGATGCAACGCAAGATGCGATGGATGCAAAACATTTAGAAAAGGGTGTCGATGCGGATGATCGTCTTGTCGGGGCCGGTTATCGTCGCCGGTCACCCATCTCGTAACCCCCGGTTATCGTCGCCGGTTGGTTATCTTGTCGGAGCCGGTTTTCGTCGCCGGACATCCATCTCGTAATCGCCGGTTATCGTCGCCGGTCGATTGTCTCGTCGGGGCCGGGTATCGTCGCCGGTCACCCATCTCGTAACCCCCGGTTATCGTCGCCGGTTGGTTATCTTGTCGGAGCCGGTTTTCGTCGCCGGACATCCATCTCGTAATTGCCGGTTATCGTCGCCGGTCGATTGTCTTGTCGGGGCCGAGTATCGTCGCCGGTCACCCATCTCGTAACCCCCGGTTATCGTCGCCGGTTGGTTATCTTGTCGGAGCCGGTTTTCGTCGCCGGACATCCATCTAGTAATCGCCGGTTATCGTCGCCGGTCGATTGTCTCGTCGGGGCCGGGTATCGTCGCCGGTCACCCATCTCGTAACCCCCGGTTATCGTCGCCGGTTGGTTATCTTGTCGGAGCCGGTTTTCGTCACCAGACATCCATCTCGTAATCGCCGGTTATCGTCGCCGGTCGATTGTCTCGTCGGGGCCGGGTATCGTCGCCGGTCACCCACCTCGTAACCCCCGGTTATCGTCGCCGGTTGGTTATCCTGTCGGAGCCGGTTTTCGCCGCCGGACATCCATCTCGTAATCGCCGGTTATCATCGCCAGTCGATTATCTCGTCGGGGCCGGGTATCGTCGCCGGTCACCCATCTCGTAACCCCCAGTTATCGTCGCCGGTTGGTTATCTTGTCGGAGCCGGTTTTCGTCGCCGGACATCCATCTCGTAATCGCCGGTTATCGTCGCCGGTCGATTATCTCGTCAGGGCCGGGTATCGTCGCCGGTCACCCATCTCGTAACCCCCGGTTATCGTCGCCGGTTGGTTATCTTGTCGGAGCCGGTTTTCGTCGCCGGACATCCATCTCGTAATCGCCGGTTATCGTCGCCGGTCGATTGTCTCGTGAGTGCCGGGTCTCATCTCCGGTCACTCGGTCGTATTGAGAAGTCGTGTTTAACACCCAATTTATCAAAATCTCGTATTTTATTACCACATTATGAATCAAAATGGGTTTAAGAATCGATTGAGCAAGCATTGGACAAGGGGGGACCCACTGGGGCCAGCAGCAAATGGATCTGCGGCCAGCCGCAGATTGATCTGCGGCCAAGATCGGGATTCTTAAGCGGCTCGCCACTTCCAGATCTGTCACTTTCAACTTTGTACCCCACATAGATTCTTGCGATTTTGCTCGTTTGGAAGGGCCTTTTGCCGATTTTTCTAACTTTCCCGCAAAAACCGCTCCAGTTAGATCGATCTACGCGCTACAGGTAACACTTTGACCGTTCACTTTTCAATTTCGTCAATGTTTTGCTATACATTTGGCTATTTACATGCTATAGATAGAAATGTATGCTTTACAATGCTATGCTATGTACTATCGTATATACATGCTATGTCTCAACTGTATGAGTCCTATTTTATGTTCATGACGCGGTCCCACATATCTGTTGTTTCCTTTTGAACGAAAATCATGCATTATGGACTTTTTACATGTTTTAATCACACATATGAATGCAACTTTTAATCTGCTATGGCTTGGATTGATGCAAAACATGTTTGGCTTACGCCTGGGATGTCCATTTTACAGACGGAACTCTGCCGATTTTTTTTTTTTTTCATAAACATGCATCATGTTGCATTAATTCTACGATAAATATTGGAGTATTTGTGGCATAATTAAAAAAGGGAACTTACCTTCCTCCTTGCCTGCTCTGTTCCAGCTATGGATCCCGACGCTCCTAGTAGCTCTTCTGCGTCTCGGACATCAGGTGTTCGCCGTCGTAGGGCTGCACCTGCCCCTGTTCTTCTTTGGACCCGTCAGGCTCGCCGCTTGGCGGAGGCTGTCATCCGTCCCGATCATCCGGACGTCGAGGAGGCTGTTCTTCCGGAGGTTGCGGCAGAGGGTCCATGCTCCAGCACACCGGCTCCATCTCCTCATAGTGCCCCGTCTGGCGCATCTGTGCAGATACCCGATCTATTGGGTCGGGATCTCAGTCGTCACCCCTCAGCATCTCTCGTGACTAACGAGGTATATTCAGTTCTATTCTGATTTTATTCTCAATTTCTCAATTCCCCTTTTATCTGGACTGACCCATTGGTGATTGCCCCAGGTGCCCGAGTTTACTCAGCCGAGGGGTAACTGGTTCAACATATATTCCCTCTATGCAGCTCTGCACAGTGAGTACCGGGCGGTGGTGGACTCTTGGGGCTTTCGTCACTTCTTCACCATCATTCCCCGCCAGTGCCCCTGGGGTTACATGAGGGCCTTATCAGAGCGCTGGTTCCACCAGACGCAGTCTCTTCACCTTCTGGACTGCGAGGTTGTGCTGACTCCCTGGGACTGGAGGTACATCACGGGCATCGAGTTCACTGGATCCCGCGTCCCTCTGGATCTGGACATCACTCCAGCGGAGGTCCGGGCTTTATTGGGCTTCGTCGCTGAGGACCGGGTCTTTAAGGCTCGTAGCATTTGGTCCGGTGCTTTGGCTGTCGATGCTGTCGGGGGTCTGTATGCACTGCCTATCCCAGTGGATTAGGGTGCTCGGGACATTCTGTTACGACGCTTGTTCCTGACCATTATGAGGGGTTGTTTCCTAGGGAACAACTCCTCCACCATTCATTTCAGCGTCGTAGGAGCTGTCAGAGACGTGGACCGGATCAGTGACTATGATTGGGGGTCGTTCTCTTTTGCCTACTTCCTCCACGGTCTGCGTCTACGTTCGGAGGGCCAGACAGACGCTTGGCTCGGATTCTATCACTTCTTGCTGGTGAGGCTTCTTTTCCCCCTTTTCTTACTGGACTTTCCTTCATTTATTTCTCTTTTCTGCATTCGTCGGTTACTCATGCTTTTCACTGTTTCTGTTCGCAGTTCTAGGCCTACGAGCGTCTTCCATGCCTGAGGCCCGTCACTACTCTTGGCCTGGACACTTATCCCCAGGGCCGGCGATGGCATCATAGCACCTTGGAGGAGGTCCCGGTATCTGGCAGCTTTGCACACTGCCGCATCCAGCTGGAGCTGATCACGGCTGCTGATGTCGTTTGGGTTCCCTACCTCTCCGAGCATCGGACCGTGGGGTTTGCTGATGGGCATCCTTCTGGCCCGGAGTTTGAGTTTTCCACCCGTCGTCTCACTTTGCAGAGTGCTGGAGGATGGGTGATGTACCTGGGGGAGCGCGCATTCAGATGCGTTACTGGAGAGATTCGCATCCCGCATTCCCTTCCTTTCACTACCTCTTGGCCGTTGGATTCTCAGCCTTCGGAGATCATGCTCGCGGGGGAGGACGGCCAGATGCTTTCTACGGGTCCCAGCACGAGTGATGCTTTCCGTACCTGGTGGGTGCCCCGTACTATCGGTCCTCAGACCCGGGCCACATTCTTTCTGGGGGATATGGTCCCCGGCTCGGTGATGATGACTGACTGGGCAGCCTGTGTTCGGACTCCTACTCATCCCGAGCAGATTGCTACCTTGACCCGCCAGGTGGAGCAACTGTCGCTGTATCTTCGGGTGTTAGGCCGGACTCCGGAGGATGCTTATGCCTATGATCCTGACGGTGCGGGTTATGATGCGGGCCCGAGCTCATCTGATACCACAGCGCAGTCATACATCCCCGACATGAACTTTGGGCCTTCGACTTCGGCGACCCCAGGGGATCAGTTTGAGGATCCCGCTTTCATAGATGAGATTGACTTTATTTAGATCAGGATAGGATAGGGCTTTCGTACCTGCACCTATTTAGATTTATTTTTTCATTTCATGCACTATGTACTGAATTTATTTATTTATGCACAGTTTTTATCTTTTATCTCTATGAAATTCATTTGCTTTATTATTGTCTGTACGATGCATGCTTTTTATTTATGGATAGAAAATGACCCCTGTACAGTCTTTTTGATACTATTTTTCACAGATGACGTCCTCAGATGTCGTGGTACGCTTGGATTCCATTCCTCCTACAGGGTTGGTCGGCAGCCTCCTCCGCTGGTTGGACAGTTTATTGCCGGCCGATAGGATCATCGCAGACGGCCTTTTGGGACATTCCTGGTCCTTATTACCCTTCCAGGTGCCAGCGGGCTTTGTGGATGGTATTCTGAACTATTGGGCCCCTGACCGTCAGGTGTTCAGATTAGGGATAGTAGAGCTGACCCCCACTCTCGAGGAGTACGCTCGCTTCACCGGTTTGCCTTTGGATAGACCTTGTGCCAGGGTCACGTCTGGTCCCATGCACCGTCAGTTCTTGACTTTCACTGGGTTGCGGAGGACAGCTCTGCTATCGATGGTCACATCAGACCATCTGGTTCCTCTTCATTTTTTGATTGACCGATTCGGCTCACCTGACAGCTTTCGCCATTTCTCTGGGGACTTTTCGGTATCTGAGGAGCGCTGGGGCATTTTGAGATTAGACGTTTTGATGGCCTGTATCATCTCAGTTCTGTACTTGTCCGCGGGACCCGATCAGTTGGACATGCGGGTTGTCGCGGCCGTTAGAACCCTTCAGGAGGATCACACCATTCTTCCCATGATATTGGCGGATACTTACATGTCAGCCTCATATTGCCAGTCTTTCCGAGGCAGAGTGTTCCGAGGGAGCTCGACTTTGTTGTATGCGTGGTTCATGAGTCATCTTAGTCCCATCGGCCACTTCCGTCGCCAAGGGTTTTGCTTCAGTCATGACATAGCCACGCAGTTTTCATTTCGTCCTGTGAGCTGTACTGATGCGGCCTCCTGGATATCATTTCTGTCGGTTATTGAGGATCCTTTTCATCTCCTGTTCTACTCGGGTTATTGCTCCTTTATGAGCTTTTTGACTCACGTGCCCACCTTAGATTTCATCCCTATTGCTGGCTTGAGGGGCGTGACGACTTATCATCCCCTGGCGGTTATGGGGCAGTTTGATCAGACCCAAGATTTTCACCTCTTCACGGGCGCGGCCGACTACCGATTCCTTATATCATCCCAGACAGAGAGAGATCTACTGCGGGTATATGATCTTTGGCCTCGTAGGATCCTGGCCGAGTATAATGATAGCTGCCCCATCCAGACATTCGCTTATGTGCAGTGGTTGCGCGGAGATTCGGATGCGGTTGGTGTGAGTCAGACTGGGACTTTTGATGACTCTGGAGTGACTTTCCCAGACGATACCACATATCACTCGATCTCAGCCGATTCTGCCCCTAGTCAGGATACTGAACATAGCCGGATCCGACTGTCCTTGATTGCTATTGAATCTGAGAGGGATGCCGCCATTGCTGAGAGAGATGCTGCTATTCTAGCCAGAGATGCTGCCATAGCTGACAGAGATGCCATTGTTTTTCAGGTCAGGACAGTCATAGATGCACATTCTGGGACTGTCAGCCGAGCCACTGCCTTATTGGACCGCATCGACATGCTGGGGCAGCAGATTGCAGGGGATGCTGATGCCTCAGATCTATCCACCACCTTATCCATCCTGCTTCAGTTAGTTGCAGATTTGTAGATTGTTTTATTTCCTGCATAGACTATGTTAATTTCATCGGTTATTGAAAAAAAGAAATCTTGTAACAAAATGACTTATATATGTAAACATGTATTTAAATTTAGTCATTTTCCCTCTTTGTTGTATCGTTGCCCTTCATTGGATCATCATTTTATCCGGTTGACCATGATTTTGACATTTCGCTTTCTTTCTCTTCTCAAGTCTTGATGGAGATCTGACAGATATTGCCGTACCCCTGTCAATTTCATTGGATTGAGTCTTAGACTTTGGCTAACTGTTTGGTTTGATCAGGGTTATGTCAATTTGGTATGAAGCTGATTGGTCGGCTGGTTTCGGAAAGGTTTTTTGAGGGTGTAGGAAGGTTTGTTTGGCTGTGGGGAATTGGTTTGGCTTAGGGAAAGGATTATTTTTAATGGGATCGGACCGCGCCCTGATGGCTGCCTACGTACCCCCACAAGTTGGGAGATCAGGTCCTACGTAGTTCGCTCCTCAAAGAAAAGGATAACTGATGATTTAAGCGTAGAACCGCTTCACCGAATCGGAATTGAGGGGTTGTGGAAATACCTCACCATCCATTTCTTGCAACATGAGGGCTCCTCCGGATAGCACTTTCTTAATCACAAATGGCCCTTCCCAGTTCGGGGCGAACTTCCCCTTGGCTTCGTCTTGACAAGGCATGACTCTTTTTAGCACCAAATCATTTTCCTTGAACTTCCGAGGTCTTATCCTTTTGTCATATGATCGAGAGATCCTTTGTTGATATAACTGACCGTGCCAAACCGCATCCACCCTCCTTTCATCAATTAGGGCCAATTGGTCGTATCGACTTTGCATCCAATCCTCCTCGCTTATCTGAGCATCGATCACTATTCTGAGGGACGCCATCTCAACCTCAATTGGCAGAACGACCTCCATTCCATACACCAAAGCGTAAGGTGTTGCCCCTGTAGAAGTACGCGTTGACGTTCGGTATGCCAGCAGGGTGAGGGGTAGTAGATCTGGCCATCCCCGATGATTAGCAGACATTTTCGCCATGATCTTCTTGATGTTTTTATTTGCAGCCTCTACTGCCCCATTCATCTTAGGACGGTAAATGACAGAATTGAGGTGTTTGATCTTAAATTGGTCGCATAATCCCCTCATGAGGGCGTTGTTCAAATTCTTGGCATTGTCGGAGACCAAAACCTCAGGTTGCCCGTATCGACAGATGACATTATTCCTGATGAAACCGACGATGACCTCCTGAGTAACTTTGGGGAAAGAAGCTGCTTCTACCCATTTGGTGAAGTAATCGATCATGACGAAAATGAATCGGTGCCCGTTGGTTGCTTTGGGCTCTATTGGTCCGATTACATCCATTCCCCACATTGAAAATGGCCACGGGGAAGTCATACAGTGCAGTTCATTGGGAGGCGTATGGATCACATTACCGTGTGCCTGGCATTGGTAACACCGTTTGACATGATCATCGCAGTCGGCTTTTAGGGTTAACCAGTAATGCCCCGTTCTCAAGATCTTTTTCGCCAACATCGGCCCACTCATGTGTGGCCCACACACTCCACCATGTATTTCGTTCATAATCTTTTGGGCCTGTGTCTCATCTACGCATTGTAACAGTCCCAATCCAGCATCCCTCTTGTATAGTGAATCTCCACTCAGATAAAATTTCATTGCCATCTTTTGAATCCTCATCCTCTCAGCTCGGCTCGCCTGGTCGGGAATGGATCTATCCCTTAGGTATTCCCTTATGTCGTGATACCAAGGCTGCCTCGGCACAACCACCTCGTCTGATAATACTGCAACATGCTCCTCGTATGTCGGGGCATTCTGTACTGCTATCTCAATCTGTGGAACATCTTTTCTTTTGATTATATGGATTAAGGAAGCCAGGGTTGCCAACGCATCCGCAAAATCATTCCGTCCCCGGGGAATATGGCGGAAAGCGATATCTTCGAACTCTTGCATCAATTGGATAACACAACGATGGTATGGGAGTAACCGGAGCTCTTTCATGTTGTACACCCCAATCGCCTGTCTGATTACCAGTTCTGAATCCCCAAACACCGCTAGTCTCTTTACTCCAATATCGCGGGCAAAACGGAGTCCCAATATACATCCCTCGTACTCAGCTGTATTGTTCGAATTACTGAACTGCAATTTAGTAGCCACAGGGTATTGCTCTCCGGTGATAGAGACCAGTACTGCTCCGGCTCCTGCCCCTTCAGCATTCATGGCACCATCAAAATACAGCTTCCAGAATTGTCCCTCGTCATCGCATCTTGTGTGTGACACCCAGAATATGTCCTCGCCCGGCAGAGGAGTTTCTAACGGCTCCATCCCTCCTGATGGCGTTTCTGCCAATTGATCTGCAATTCCTTGCCCTTTCATGGCTTTTTGAGTTACGTAGATCATGTCGAACTGTTGTAAGATTAATTGCCATCTTGACAGTCGACAGTTCAGCATGGGCCTTTCAAAGATATATTTCAAGGGATCCATCCTTGATATCAGGTACGTAGTATGCCCATGGAGGTAGTGCTGTAATCTCCCTATAGCCCAGGCCAGAGCACAACAGGTCCTCTCGATGGGAGTGTAATTCTGTTCACATTGGCTAAATCTCTTGCTGAGGTAATAGATGGCCTGCTCTTTACCCGCCTCATTCTTCTGTCCCAGCATACATCCCATCGCGATGGCATTGACCGATATGTACATAAACAGAGGGATCTCATCCTTTGGGGGTACCAACACCGGTGCCTCAGTCAGCTGCTTTTTAATGGTCTGAAAAGCCCTCTGACATTGCTCATTCCATTCTTGGGAAGCACCCTTCCTCAACAACTTGAAAATTGGCTCGCACGTAGTTGTCAAGTGGGATATGAAACGGCTGATGAAGTTTATTCTTCCCAGGAATCCTCTTATCTCTTTTTCTGTGTGAGGTGCTGGCATATCCACAATGGCCTTAATCTTTGCTGGATCTAACTCAATGCCTCGATCACTAACCAGGAATCCCAAGAGCTTACCCGACTGCACTCCGAAAGCACACTTTGCTGGATTGAGCTTCAAGTTATACTTTCTGAGTCGATCGAATAGCTTTTTAAGATGGGTTATATGGTCAGACTCTACCCTTGATTTCACGATAATGTCATCCACATAGACCTCTATCTCCTTGTGCATCATGTCATGGAACAGGGTCATCATGGCTCTCTGATAAGTAGCCCCCGCATTAGTGAGACCGAAAGCCAATCGCCTATAGCAGAAAGTGCCCCATGGGGTGATGAACGCGGTCTTTTCCCGATCTTCTTCCGCCACCATTATCTGATGATATCCCGCAAAGCAATCAACAAAAGAGTACATCTCGTACTAGGCTGTGTTATCCACCAGGATGTGTATGAAAGGCACCGGGAAGTTATCCTTGAGACTGGCCTTATTTAGATCTCTATAATCTACACATACCCTCACCTTCCCTCCAGGCTTAGCCACTGGGACTACATTGGACAGCCATTCTGGGTAAGTGGACACCATAATGATTCCCGCCCTGAACTGCTTGATGATCTCTTCCTTCACTTTTAAGCTCCACTCTGGTTTCAACTTTCTCAGTTTCTGTTTGACAGGCCTGAAACCCTCCTTGATGGGCAACTGGTGTACCACGATGTCGGTGGATAAACCGATTATGTCCTCATGAGACCAGGCAAAGACATCCTCATACTGGCTCAGTAACTCAGTTATTTCTGTTTTTTGGCTGGGGGTAAGGTCTGTCCCTATCTTGAGTTCTTTTGGCTTGTCAGGGGTTCCAATATCTATAGTGATGGTTTGGTCCAAATTGGGTTTGGGTTTATCCTCGACCCATCCTTTGATCTCATCAGGCGCGTCGTCGTAATCTGTCTCGTCTTGTTCAATGCCCATCAAATCAAAATCAAGCTCAATGTCAAAATCATAATCATCATTCAAATTTGAAAGACCGTTTGTTAGGCAAGGATTACTCAATTTGGTACACCTGACATGAAACAAAATACTTGTCATATATAAGTTATTCTCCACGATGATCACATTTTCAGATAACTTGAAGAAACGACATAATTATGCAAAATACAAAACAACAACAAAAATAAACTTCTTCATCATCTCATCCTCTGGGGTCTATCACCCTGAGGTCGGGTTTTACCCTTTTTTGGATATCACTGGTTTCATGGTCCAGTTATCGACGGTCAGGTCAGATGAAATGCGCTGGAGGAGAGGTGGCTTCACACCGGACACTTCCCCGATGACCACGGCCACATCGCCTGAGTCTCTCTTCATACCTTCCTTAGGAATAATCAACCCTGCCCAATCGACGATAGGCACACTTTGTTGGGCTCTTGGTGTGGCAACATCCGTCCCCTCCTCATCGCTTATTACTGTCCGGGGATATAGAACTGGGTTTCAAACTTTTGCGCTACCTCCCGTAGGAAACCCTCCCTCTTGGCTGACTCGTCCTTTGTGGGGGTCAAATCTTCACCCCCTGTTCCAGTCACAGGCTCGCTAGCCCCTTGTTCATTATCGCTCTTGGTTACTAGATTGCCAGTCAGTCGAATCGGGGCCACGCCTTGACGGCGTCCCCGTGCTACACCTCCGTGATATCCCAAACCTGCCTTGCCCACCTGATGGTGTAGTTGAATGGGCTTGGTGATTCCTTGACTGCTCTTTCCCAACCCCTGTCCAGGTTGGAATTTCATTTTCATCATTTCTTTTGTCACGAAGGTAAGTTCTGGAGAGACCTTGGGTTTCACAGCTGGGGCTCCCAGGCATCTGTAGTGGGGAGTACTGATTTCCAACGCCTAAAACTGGCAGGTGCCGCCGACTCATCCACATTAATCACTAGCAGGCCATTCCTGGGAGGAGAAGGATCATCACATTCTGTCGAGATTGTTACCAGATTCCCATCGATGATAAGTTTGATTTGCTGGTGTAGCGTGGACGGAACTGCCCCGGCCATGTGTATCCACGACCTTCCCAATAACAGGTTATAGCTGGCCGCAATGTCTAGGACCTGGAAAGAGATATCAAAAGTACAAGGTTCTATTTCCACCGACAATTCTATTTCTCCAATTGTATCCCTCCGGGAACCATCGAAGGCTCGCACCACTATATGACTGGCCCGTAGGCGCTTGGGATTAATGTTCATCTTCTGCAATGTACTGAGGGGACAGATATTCAACGCTGATCCTCCATCAATCAGCACCCCATTCATGATATAACCCGAGGAGATTACTACAATATGTAGCGGTTTTCGGTGCCCCCTTCCCTCCTTGGGGATGTCCTCATCTACAAAGGATATTACATCACTCTCCAACAGATGGCCCACCAGATGGCCGAAACCTTCCTCACTAATTTCTTTGGGCACGCATGCCTCCTCCAGGACTTTCGCCAGGGTTTTGCAGTGATCATTGGATGATAACACCAAGTCCATGATTGATGTCAGGGTCGACTCCTCGCTTAATACCTGGATCCCTCTTGCTTCCGGGTGATCCATCCTCTTCAAGAATTCTATGGCTTTCTCCTCGGAGATCTCTTCATTTTTCTTTGTTTTGTCCTCAAGGACTCGCCCAGGAAGATACAAAGGATTCCCCCTCGCTGTCACAGAAGCACAACTGGCCGCTTCCTCTGACACTCCCCCATAGTTCCATGGTACCGTCTTTAGACTGTGGACAGGGATTTGTGGCCTTGCTGCAAGGACGAGGGGTCTCGGAGCTGCTAACTTGACAGGCCCCTCCATGATATTTCTGCTTGCCCCTGCCAGTCTAATTGGCGCTCCCCGTGTATTCCTCTGATCACCGATCATGTTGATCATTTCCTCAATCTTCTTCACATAGTTCAGCCTTGATGGCCCCTCGGTTCCGCTGGCCTCCGCCACATTGACACCCCCTCCATCATGCCTTGGCAGGGGATTGACCTTAACATTCGGGGAGTCCGGCTGTTCCACCACGATTTCCCCACTATCAATCAAGTTTTGGATTCTGTGCTTCAATGTCCAACAGTCTTGCGTATCATGACCAGGGGAACTTGAGTGGTATGCGCATCGCTTGCTTGGGTCAAACCTTCTTCCCTTTGGGTCACTCGAGGGTGCCAAACCAACTATTTTCTTTTGGGCTACCAATACCGCTAAGACCCGTTCAAGAGGCTCCCCGAGCAGGGTGAATACTCGATTTTGCGAGGCCTTATATCTCCTTCGCCCTTCCGCCCTCTGATCAGCAAAGTTAGGCTGTCGGGATGGCCCTACTCGCTGCACCTGTACTGGAAGATGGTCTTCTGCCTTTCTAGATGAGCCCTGAAGGACGAGGGAAACATCCTCCTCTTTTTTCTTTTGCACCCTACGGGAAGTGCTGCCATAATTTCTACTCTGTATTTGTTCTGCAGCCGTTTCCAAAGCAGTAAAATCCCGGATCTTGCCAGATTTCAAACCCATATCCACCATCTCTCCGTGTTTTATCATTTCAGCGAAAGGCCTACCAATCCCTGAAATAACCCGCTCATAATACGGGGCCTCCTGAATATCTACGAAAGTCATCACCATCTCTGACTCGCTCATCGGGGGATTCACCTGTGCGGCCATATCCCTCCATCGTTGTGCATAATCCCTGAAGGATTCCCTGGGTTGCTTCTTAACTTTTGTCATTTGGTACCTGTCAGGGGCCATCTGGGCCTGAAAGCTGTATTGGGTTAAGAAGGTATGGGCCAATTCCTCCCAGTTGTGGATTCGGGCATTGTCAAGGCGGGCATACCAGATTCTTGCCTCCCCCGTTAAGCTTTTCTGGAACAGCTGCATCCTCAAACCTTCGTCCTCGGCATAAGACCCGAGTTCTCCAATGTATATTTTCAAGTGTGTATAGGGGTCTCCCTTTCCATTGTATTTCTCAAACTCGGGGACTTTGAACTTTTCTGGATATCTGGTTCCGGGGAAAACACATAGATCCGAGTAATTAACCCTACCCAGGGAGCCTATGCCTCTTAGAGATTGGATGGTCTCCTCCATGTGTTTCATTTTTTTCCGAAGGTCGTCAGTGTCCCCTTCCTCTGGGATAGTAATCACTGTCCTGTTAGGTACGGGAACGACCCTTGGGATGACTGGCTCGTCCTTGAGTTGGGGTTGGTCATCTTTACACAGGTTTGCAACATTTTTAGGAGGATTCTGGTCACCCCCTGGTGGTGGAATATTATGCGGTCCCTGGTTTTGCGGATCCTGTCTGAGTAGGAACTGCTCCTTTAGCATTGTGGCCATTTCCATCATCTGCTTTTTAAAGTCATCAAACTCTTCCCGAGATATGGAACTATGATTGGGAAGATCAGCCATTTCAGAGATAGAGACCTTGGCTTTCTTAGAATGCGAACGGGTTTGAGGAGCAATCCTACAAAAACAACGGTTCGAAGTTTAGTCCGGGGAAATGAAAGGACATGGATGCATGCAAAAGCTGCAATTTTTGTGCTTTGGGTTTTTTAATCTTTTTCTGCAAAACAGCATATTAGTAGTCCTTTAATGCAATACCAAATGCTAAATATGATTTTATTACGCTTCCCCAGCTGTTCCCTGCAACATATAAAGGTTAGTAATTTCTCTTGACAAAAAAGGATGCATATATGAATATTGCATGGGACTATGACATTTATATGCGCGAACGTAAAAGGGCATGAAGAGACTTTTCCTGCGTTGGGTTAATCTGAGGCTGACCTACCCTAGGGTTACTCTCACGGGCTTTTCGGCATGAAGGTTCCCAAATCTTCGCAATCTACTCGTCTGAGTCCTTTCGATTGGAGCGGATTTGGGTGGTGCGTTTCCTGAGCCATCTCCGGGGAGCAGCCCCTTCGAGTCTAGTAATAAGCAACCGACAAGTTCGCCTCAGGAGGAGGTACTCTCTCAATCATACATTCACATTCATCGTCCTCACCGTATGCAAATGATTACTTTTAAAGTAAAACAATTCCATTCAATCATTCATTCATTGGGCAAAACACACATTCACACGACAAAAGGTAAATAAACTCAAAATATCGCACACGCACACATTTTATGAATTTTTGAAGGATAGGATAGCATCAAGATTTGAACGCGGCTTAAGCCCTCTAATGTTCCCCAGCAGAGTCGCCAGCTGTCGACGCCGGGTTTTCTCGTCTCTTCTCCTTTTCCCATTTTAGCCTTTTTATTAGATGATTTTTTGGAAAAGGTCGGCCTTGATGTCGACGGGGTTTTGAAAGATCGTTTTTTATGATGAGCCAATTAACCAGAGTCGCCAGTTGGTATATTTGAAATGGATGTACCAACTCATCCGAGTTTTCGTTTTTTTATAAATCGCTGGCTCATATGTGACTCCGAATTAATTGGTCTGCAAACCGAGATTCATAAAGTTCGGGGGCTTGCTTAAGCGAGGGGAAGGTGTTAGGCACCCCCCGACTTCCGTGAAACACGATTACCGCAACCTTGATATTTTCCTATCCTTTAATTCATGAAATGCGTATGTGTGCGTGTGTGTGTGTGTGCCTAATGAATGTTGTGGTGAGTTTGCATGAAGAATCATTTGGATTTTTAGGGAAAGTCGTGTTTTGGGAGTGCTTTAGAATGTCCTTCGGTTGGTACGAGAAAGGTTTGTTCTTTATGAGAAAAGTTTTGATTTCAATTTGTAAAAACGTGAGATTTCCCTTAGATGTTGTTTTGACAAAACAAGAATTTTCTAAACCTTCGTCAAAAATAGGAATCGAGATCTATACGTTGCCTTCACAACTCAAATGATGGGCAACTTCTAGACTCTCTTTAACCCTATGCACAATGGTTTAATAAGACGTTATTTATTTATAAAATCATTTCGTATGATGTTTTGGAAAACGATTTTTTCGTTGCCTTCTCGTTAAATAGAAATCGACATTCATTAGCACTCCCAATTTCTTATCCTCGTTATGCTACTATCCTACTTTGATTAATTTTAGAAAAATCTTTATTGTTTTGGTTTTGAAATCTTTTGTTTGGTGTTACAAATCAAAACGCGTAGGGGGCTATTCATGGGCATGTAAGCCATCAAAATATCCCCGAACGCCAACAATCACATATTTCACTACTACGGGGCCTTAAACCCGATTCTCGCCTTAGCGTCGTTTTAAGGCCCAACGATTACATGTTACAAAAACGAGCAACTTGAATCTATTACATACATCAAAACGTCCATCATCGGATTTGGACCACGGGGTCGCGTTCCTAGGCTCACACCCGAGAGTACTACATGCCCACGAAATGAATACTACGAAACCAACCGACACGAATTTGTCTAATACACCATGATATCCGGAAATGATAATCTAAATAAATTACATCCAATAAATCATTCTAAATAAGCTAGAAATTTCACCAATTGGATATCCTCGGGTTATTAGGAAGAATTTTGTTCCGATGGAACCCTCGCTAATAATCCCTAATCCATGATTGTTCAACAAGATATATGAAAATTACATTTTAATTCAACCCAATAATATGATATAAATTGCTATAACAAAGAGAATTTTTACCTTGCAAATGATCTCAAATGGATGTGAACTTGAGTATTTGAATAGGATAAAGAGTGTATTTGATACAATCAAAATCAAAAGAATATAAATCCTCTCTTTTTTCTCTCTTTTCTTCCTATTTTGTTGCAAAATCTAGCTATTTTTTCTCTCAATTTTCGTGCTTTTGCTGCTGCAGAATTCCTCCTTCTTCGCCTGCTGCCAATTCTCTCTCACCTTCTGTATGCTGCAACGAAACTGAGCTGAAATAGGCTGGCTGGCCGCCTGCCTTCCACTCACCTGATTTCGAGTTCCGTGTTTCGAGTTCCGTGTTTTCAAAAGGCGCACTCATTGGCCGCAGATCAATCCGCGGCTGGACGGTTTGACTTTCTCGATTTTCGTGCCACGCCTCGATTTTCGTGCCGTAACGTCGGTTTTTTCTGACAAGCTCGTATTTGACAGTCCGGGAATTTCCGGGAGACGTGTCATCTCATTCGGGAATGCCCGCTTCGGACGACCCTATTGTCACTTCAGCTTTGGTCGCCAATCATTGCGGTGATGTTTGAGCGCTTGCACTTGTGCTCATCCCATCGCTCCCGCAAGCCGGTTCAATTGACGATTTTGCCCTCCTGTCACGGTTAGTATAGGGAACGCAAAATTTGGGTGTCTACACCTGATTATAAACACGTTATCGATTATGAGCCCATTCAAATCGAGAAAGATTTATCTTATGAAGAGATTCCTATCGAAATTGTGGATAGGAAAGAACAAAAATTGCGAAATAAAAAGATACCTTCAGTTAAGGTTATCTGGAGAAATCAGAATATCGAGGAAGCTCCGTGGAAGCTTGAGAGTAAAATGCGAGATAACTACCCACATTTATTTTCATAGACTGTACTGTAAATTTCGAGGACGAAATTCTTATTAGTGGGGGTGAATGTGATATTCCGAACCCTAATAAGATTTGTAAATGTAAATTATGTGTTTATGAAATAAAACTTCTTGTTTTGATTTGATATTATGTGATTGTGTATTTTACGAAACAATTAGGTCAAATAAAAAATTTTCGCCAAGCAGCTGTGTCGTGCTTAATCGGACAAAATGATTTGTCGTGCTTCCGGCGAATTCACCGAGAAGCGTCTCGGCAAATTATTTTTGTAAGCTGCTGTGTCGCGCTTGAAATGACGAAGTGTTTTGTCGTGCTTCGACATTAATATAATATTATATTAACCGATAAAATTCTAAAATAAGTTAAATAGGATTTAAAATGTTAAACTAAAACAGAAACCCTAATTTGAAAACCCTAATTAGTAATAATTGTCTGAATTGATCAAATAAAACCCTAATTATTGTACAATAATCTTAATTGATGTAATTAAGATTTAAATGATGAATCATAATATTAATTATGAATTATTAAGATTAAACTAAACCCTAAACGGAAGATTGAAAACCCTAATTGTGGAATTGAAAACCCTAAACCCTAATTAAAAACTCTAAAACCCTAATTTGGTTCAATAACCCTAAATTGTGAAATGTAAAACCTTAATTATGATATATAACCATAATTAGGGTATTACTAAACTTAAATTAACATCTTGATCATGATTAACAAAAATCTAATTTTAATTAGTAAGTAAAATAAATCAAAAATGAAATCCTAGCCAATAAAAATTAAGCTAGGAGTGTGCAAGCTTGTGCTTGACACACTCCAGCACAAGTAGGTGGGCTAGATCAGATGGAAAGCACCACAAGTTCCAAGCTTAGATATTTTTGGGAGCAAGATTTGGAAAATAACCCTAGGAAACCCTAAATTCAAGTTGCTATAAATAGAATGAGAGGCTGACCATTAGACCCACGAAATTTCAAAGCTTATACACTTATATTACCAGCCTAAATAAACCCCAGCAACCACAAGTACAGAATCAAAAGCCAGAAATCAAATTTTAAAGAAAAAGGTGCACAAAACCCTAATTTATGTTTGATCTTCAAGCCTGCAAAATTTTTGTGTTTTAGATGTTTAAGAATACTTGTTAACATGTTATTAAGTGATCTGGGCAGTTAAAACATGTTTACATAACACCTAGATATGAAAATCAAGCCAAAAACTCAAACTGTTCTTGGCAGTCAAGAACAGTCTGACGGGCCTTTTTGTCAGAGTTTTTGATCGGCTTAAAATGTTTGTTTGATGTGTTTTAAAGCATGAATCAGTAGTATGTCATGTTAGCTTTAAGATCCAATTGGTAGAATAGTTAAATTATCTCTAGGTTGAAAGTTATTAATGGTCAAAACCCATTGACCGACCATGGGGGACTGATTTCTGGGTAACCCAGAAATCGTATGAATGTCTGACAGTTTGATGTCAGAGTTTTGATCAACCCAGAAATGACCTAGATGACATAGTTTGTGTAGTTTATTGATGTAGAGTTGTTGTATGATATATGAACTACAATCTCGAATCATTAAAACACCTAAACAATCAATCAGTTTGAACGAAATTAACAGTCAAACCACGTTGACCGTTATGACTGGATGAGTTTCTGGGTTACCCAGAAACTCAAGAACAGTCATGAACGGGGTAGTTTGACCATGCTTTTTAGATCATGATATGATATAGTTTGGGATAAAATTCAACATGTCGTTGTACCCTACCATGTTGGCTATAACAACAAACAGAAATCAAACACAAACATCAAACGAGCTGAGATTAATTTGAGGTCAAAAGTCACTGTTGGACATTGACCAAGTGTTCTTCATGAAGAACACCTTTAGCGACGAAATTCATGTACAAGACCAGAAACCTATTATTCTATGCAGACCGTCGCTAAAGCCCTTTAGCGACGGATTTTTAATAAAAATAAAATAAAAATTAATTAAATAAATTATAAAATATAAAATAAATATTAATAATTAATAAATATATCCGAAAATTCATTTTTAAATTATAAAAATTCATTTTTAATATTTTTATATATTCTGAAATATTATTTAATTTAATTAAATAATAAATAATAATTATGATAAATTATTTAATAATTGGTTTTAATTATTTAAAAATGATATTAAATTATTAAAATAATTATATTAATTATTTAAAAATGATATTAAGGTAAATAAAATTATTATATATAATAATTAAATAAAATATTAAATATTTAAATATTATTAATGATAAATAAATCATTTAAATAATATATTAAGTATTTAAAAATTACTTTAAATGATAATTAAATCATTTAAATATCAAATTAAGTTTTGAAAATTATTATAAGTAATAAATAAAATTATTTTAATGATAAAATAAATTCTAAAAAATATTATTAATGATAAATAAATCATTTTAAATAATATTCTATCTTTCTAAAAATATTATAAATGATAAATAAATCATTTAAATAATATTTTAGATATCTAAAAATATTCTAAATGATAAATAAATCATTTAAATAACATATTAAATGTTTTAAAATTATTCTAAATGATAATTAAATCATTTAAAAATATTCCTAAGCTTGTAAAATTATTTAAAAATACTTCCAAGCTTCTGAAAATTATTTAAAAATAATACCAAGCTTCTAAAAATGTTATAAATAATAATTAAATTGGTTAGACTAATAATTAGACTTCCAAATGAAGTTTTATCGAACAATCTATGTGTTTAGCCATTAAGGACGCGACCGAGATACCGAGTCAACGTCGAACCTTAATAAAACTTGTCTAGATTAGTGTGATACATGTTTATATACGTGCTAACGCTTATTATTGGTATACGTAGACTACGTGCGTTGACCGATTGTACTAAATTATAGTGAGCTACGCTAAGGCAAGTGTCCTAACCTTATTCAACTTATATTATGCAAGTCTCCCAACTTTGTTATATTTAAGCAAGTATTATACATCTTGCTATCCATTATTGTGAAGTTATTGCTTCTTGTTCAGCATAACTTAAGAAATGAATCATTATTCATATATTGTTTATTCGAGCGTAAATTGTTGTGTCAAACCAAATTGTTTGGTAAGACATCTATACTGAGTAAATGGAAATGCCTTCATAGGAAGGCCAATAAATGTCGATAATATATTGACCACAAATGGTAGGATGATATGCATACTCCTAGGATATTGGTGAGGCTGATCACCTACCAGATATCCAAAATTCAAATGCTTCTAAGTCATTAATGACTGATAGACCTAAATGAAATATATGGTTCTTATACAGAACCCTCAGTATACATCGTTGACATCTTTTAAATCAAACACATGGTGTTTACATTGTAAATGAACTTGCTGAGCATTTGTAGCTCATTCTTGCGCATATCTTCTTTTGCAGCTTTAAATGATATTCCTAGCACGTCTGGGACTGATAAGGGGAAAAGCCATGCGTATTAAGTTTTTATTTTTGTTGTTGAATACTTTAAGTCTTTTAAAGACTTGTTGTTGTAATAACTTAGTATAACGAATGATGTAACCGAACAAAATGTTATATAATATATTATGATCCTTTATGTCATAGAATGCGTCATACTCTGATCTTTACATTCTTTAGAATAGTTGTACTAAGTTAAATACAGTATCTATACGAACTATACATCTGAATGAGGGTATTTAAATGATGTTGAAAGTCCTATAAGCTCTGGGGTTACACTTAATGAGCGCCGGTAAGGTGCCATCTTTACCGGAATGCGCCCCTCAGTTCTATGGACAATCTTATCATTAATACTGTGAATGTCGGATAGATAGGAACTATTGATATGAAAAAGATATCCACAAGATATGAATCTATACATCCAAGTGAGGGTATCCAAACACGGATAACGTTCTGACGAGAACTATTATCTGTTATGGGATACTGTGAACCTTGGATAGATAGGAGTCATATTTTATTGAATATTTACAGTTGTATAGTTCCACGTGAGCACCAGGTCTGCTTCAGGGGAGTGTAGAGATTTGGGGGCGTCACATAACCTTAGTATTAATATTTACAGTTGGATAGATTCATTTGGTAATCATGTCTGGAGGTGGATTGTGGAAATCCATCGAGCCGAGTTGTGCATGATAAAATATCATTTCATTTTATCAATGAATATATTTTATTGTGGTACTGACATCTTGCTGTCTATTTGCTTTTGTCTGTGGTTGTAGGATGTCTGAGATGGGAGAGTACAGTCCTGCTAGAGAGGTAGAGTTCACAGACATTCATATGGACGCAGGACCTATAGTAGAGGTGAAGCCGAGTGAGCCAGAGATGATGGATACTAGGGATGAGTCTGAGACCGAGTATGGTTCTGAGGAGGAGCCAGTTACCGAAGGAGTGCTGAGGCTGTTAAGCGACGAGGGGAAGGATGAGGACCCCGAGGAGGATCCAGTGACGGAGGATGATGAGTCGCTTGAGTATGCAGATGGCATGGGCATTACTGCTAGTGATATCATCAAAGAGCTAACAAATAGGAACGAGGAGCTCGAGAATCGAGTAGCCCACTTAGAGGAACAGAACCAGGAGCACCAGGACCGAGAGGATCAGTACAGGTCATTGGCTTATCAGACTTTAGGGGAAAAGGCTGAGTTAACCCAGAAGTTGTAGGAAAAGGACCAGAGGATTGCCGAGTTAGAGGCAGAGGTTCACGGTCGCCATGGAGCTTCTGTTCAGCTTGGCGTGATGGTTTATGACCTCCTAGAAAGGAATGTGATGCTGGTAGGACAGATAGAGCGGGTAGAGGATCAGCTGAAGACTACTCGCCTAGAGCGAGATGAGGTTATGGAGCAGTTGGCAGCCCTGACTACAGAGATTGATTCCCTCAGGTCAGGCTTGACCACTTCCATTAGCAGGCTGAGGGATAGGGTGAGGAGGTACCCCAAGGATGAAGGGAGCAGCAGGCGCATGATTAGGCGTCGAGTGGTCGACAGGCTGGCTCGACGGGAGCTCCGAGTTGCACTCCACCGCAGTAGGCGGTGATGTGTTATTTTTAGCATTATGTTTGCAGTAGGTCCCACTTTTGTTATATTAGGGGCTTACTTATATTGTAAATCCCTATGCTTATAGCGTGTATGGGATAGTGGTTGAACCCCAATTTTGTTTCTGTTAGAGGGGTGGAAGGTTATTATTCCCCATTTTTATTCTTTAGGGGATAAGTAGTGGTTGACAGACTATGTCATTTAGTGTTTATAGAACTATGCCACGTGTTGAGTCTGGTTGTATTAAAACAGTGGTGTATGATTATAAATGCAGTTATTTTATTTAAATCAAACGTGTTTGATAGATGCTTTTTGCTTTTAATTGTTGACTTAAATGGCTTATTGCATGAGGCCTAGATCTATAAGTAAAAGTCGATGGTTTTCTTTTAAACAGACAATGCCGCCAATAAGACAACCCCGATACGCAAGGGTGGAAGAGTCGGTGAATAACGAGGAGGGTCAGGCAGACCCTATGAGGACTGTTGTGAACTTGTTAGCCGAAGCAATGCAGGGCAGATAAGCCACTGCGGTTGATCAGCCAGGAAGTAACATGGCGAACTTTAAGGATTTCAAATTGGTAGGACCACCGGAGTTTCGCGGGACTACAGATCCGATAGAAGCCCAGACATGGGTGGAAGAAATGGAAAAGGTGTTCGAGGTCGCAAGGGTGGCCGAAGAACAGAAGACGTCGTTTGCCACTTTCATGATGAAAGGTGAGGCAAATTACTGGTGGAAGGCAAATAAAGGTCGAGCTGGGGAAGGCACGATTACATGGGCTCGTTTCAAGGAGCTGTTTTTCGAAAATTACTTCCCAGCAAGCACGCAGGCAAGTATGGAGATAAAGTTCTTAGAACTAAAGCAAGGAGGCATGTCAGTTGCAGAATATGCCGCAAAATTTAACGAGTTAGCTAGGTTTTCTCCACATCAGGTGGACACCGAAGCTAGGCGAGCGAAGAGATTTGAGCAAGGGCTGAAACCTTGGGTGTATAGTAAGGTTGCGGTTTTGCAGATCAACACATTTTCTACGTTACTTGTGAAAACAATCATTGCTGAGGGAGGAAATGAAGCTTTGACAAGGCACAACCAAGATCAGAAAAAGAAGAAGAGCCATGATGGTCATAAGGAAGGTAGCAGTGGGGGAAGTAACCCAAATAAGAGAAAATGGAACGACAGTCAGAAGTCAGGAAGCAAGTCCGGAGGGGATGCAAAGAAGGGCAATAAATGCGAGAAATGTGGAAGGAATCACTTTGGAGAATGCATGAAAGGAAAAGGGGTTTGTTTCAACTGTGGTCAACCGGGGCACATTGCCCCACAATGCCCAAAGGCGAAGACAGGAAGTTATTTTTCTTGTGGCGCTTCAGATCATCAGAAGAAGGATTGCCCAAAGAAGAAGAGCGATGCAGGCAGTGCTAACCAAGGGAACAACAGTAAGCTGACTATCAGAGGACCAACACCGCAGAACAGACCAGTAGCACGCACCTTCAACATGACAGTGCAGGATGCGATGGAATCAAAGGATGTGGTGTCAGGTATTATTTCGATCAATAATATTAATGCATATGTATTATTTGATTCGGGAGCTACCTGTTCATTTGCGTCGGATGAATTTGCTAAACGGTTAAACTTACCTTGTGAGAAGTTAAAGAATCCAATGAATGTGGAAGTAGCTAATAAGGAAGTTATTCCTGTAGAACATATTCATAGAAATTGTTGTGCTGAGATAAACGGGTATAAACTGAGCGTAGATTTGATTTCGATACGACTAGGAGAATTTGATGTAATCCTTGGGATGGATTGGTTGTCTAGTCACGGGGCTGTGATTGACTGTCGGAAGAAATGAATACACCTGAAGACTCCAGACAAGTCGAGGGTCGTATTCTACGGTAGTAAATCGCCGAGACAATCTTGTTGTCTGACGATGATGCAAGCGAAGAAATTGCTTAGAAAAGGTTGTATAGGTTATCTGGCTCATGTGGTTGATACCCGAAGAGTAGAGGGTGAGCTGGGTCAGATACCTGTAGTAAGGGAATTTCCAGATGTTTTCCCAGATGAGTTACCGGGTTTACCGCCGGATAGAGAAGTGGAATTTGTGATCGACTTGGTACCGGGAACCGCACCGATCTCAAAGGCACCGTACAGGATGGCACCGGTAGAGATGAAAGAACTGATGGTTCAACTGCAGGAGCTGCTAGATAAGGGGTATATTTGTCCAAGTGAATCTCCATGGGGAGCGCCGGTACTGTTCGTAAAGAAGAAAGACGGATCGCTGAGGCTTTATATTGACTATCGGGAGTTGAACAAAGTTACGATTAAGAACAAGTACCCGTTGCCTAGAATTGATGATTTGTTCGATCAATTAAAGGGAGCGAAATACTTTTCGAAGATTGACTTGAGGATGGGATATCACCAACTGAAGGTGAGGCAGGAGGACATACCGAAGATAACATTCAGAACTCGATATGGACACTTTGAGTTTTTGGTGATGTCATTTGGGCTGACGAACGCGCCAGCAGCATTTATGGACATGATGAACCGAGTGTTCAAGCAATACCTAGACAAATTTATTGTTGTTTTCATAGATGACATTCTTGTCTACTCGAAGACGGAGGAGGAACACGTCGAACATTTGAGGATAGCCCTGGAAACGCTGAGAAGAGAGAAGCTATATGCAAAGTTTTCCAAGTGTGAATTTTGGCTGCAAAGGGTGCAGTTTTTGGGGCACGTAATTGACAAGGATGGTGTATCAGTAGATCCTGCCAAGGTAGAAGCAGTAATCAACTGGGAGCAGCCAAGGACGCCGACAGAAGTTCGAAGTTTCTTGGGATTAGCGGGTTACTATCAGAGATTTATTCAGAACTTTTCAAAGATAGCGACACCGTTGACAAATTTGACAAGGAAAACGGTAAAGTTTGTGTGGACGGATAAGTGTGAAGAGAGTTTCTTGGAGTTGAAGAAGAAACTTAGTGAAGCACTTGTGTTATCACTGCCAGATAATACAGGGGATTTGTGGTGTACAATGATGCGTCGCACAAAGGCCTTGGGTGCATATTGATGCAGCATGGGAAGGTCATTGCGTACGCGTCACGGCAGCTGAAGGACTATGAGAAGGGGTATCCGACTCATGACCTGGAACTAACGGCAGTAGTGTTTTCTTTGAAGATTTGGAGGCACTACCTGTATGGGGAGAAGTGTGAGATATACACAGACCACAAAAGTCTGAAGTATATCTTCACTCAAAAGGAATTAAACATGAGGTAGAGGCGATGGTTAGAGTTGATCAAGGACTACGATTGTGAGATTCTCTACCATCCTGGTAAGGCCAATGTAGTAGCTGATGCTCTAAGTAGGAAGGGCAGAGATAAGTTGATGATGCTGACAGCTCAAGAGGAACTGATCGAGGATATGGAAAGACTGGAGTTGAAAGTCAAGTATCCGACGAATGCAGACGAGAAACTGTTCGCAGTAGAGGCGAGTCCGACTTGATTAGACAAGATAAAGGAGGCTCCAGAAAATGATGATGAATGTGTTGCCATAAAGAAGCGAATCTCAGAAGGAGAGGAATTAAAGTACAAAACGGATAGCATAGGACTGCTAAGGTTTGAAGGGAGGATCTGGATACCGATGGTTCCAGAGTTGAGAGAAGAGATTCTGCAAGAAGCTCATTCTACAAAGTATTCGATACACCCTGGTAGTACCAAGATGTATCAAGACTTGTGCCAACACTTCTGGTGGCCGAACATGAAAAGGGAGGTTGCGGAATGTGTTGGACGATGTTTGACATGTCAAAGGGTAAAGGCGGAACATCAGAAACCGGGTGGACTGCTACAACCACTGGATATTCCGGAGTGGAAGTGGGAGCATATCACGATGGATTTTGTGATGGGGCTTCCACCAACTCAGAAGGGTTACGACGTGATCTGGGTGATCGTGGATCGTTTAACTAAATCTGCACATTTTCTACCGATCAAGATAAGGTACAATCTGGAGCAGCTAGCAAAGTTATATGTGAAAGAGATTGTGTCACGACATGGAGTACCGATATCTATTGTATCTGACAGAGATCTGCGCTTCACGTCGAATTTCTGGAAGAGCTTACAAGAAAGATTGGGAACTCAGTTGAGGTTGAGTACGGCGTATCATCCTCAAACGGATGGACAAAGTGAACGAACGATTCAGACACTGGAGGACATGCTTAGAGCATGTGTGATGGATTTTAAAGGCAGCTGGGATGATCACCTGCCATTGGTGAAGTTTGCCTATAATAATAGTTATCATGCAAGTATTGGCATACCGCCATACGAAGTATTATACGGGAAAAAGTGCCGAACACCACTGTGTTGGGACGAAGTTGGTGAACGGAGACTGTTGGGACCTGAATTGGTGCAGCAGACCTTGGATGTCGTCAAAGTGATAAAAGCTCGATTGGTAGCGGCTCAGGACCGACAGAAGAAATACGCCGATTTACATCGTTAGAAGCGAGATTTTGAAGTTGGCAGCTTTGTATTTTTGAAAGTATCTCCTTGGAAGGGGAAGATCAGATTTGGAAAGAAGGGAAAATTGAGTCCTAGGTTCGTAGGACCATTTAAAGTTTTAAAGAGGGTAGGTGAAGTGGCGTACAAGGTAGCTCTACCTCCTGAACTTGAGTACATTCATAATGTGTTCCACGTTTCTGTGTTACGACCATATAAACCCGACTACAAGCATGTGATATCCTATGAACCAATTCAAGTTGAGCGGGACTTGTCATATGAAGAGCTTCCTGTCCAGATACTAGATAGGAAGGAGCAGACGTTGAGAAAAAAGGTCATCCATTCGGTCAAAGTGCTTTGGAGGAACCACGCAGCTGAAGAAGCCACGTGGGAGCTAGAAGAAAAGATGAGGAAGAATTATCCACATCTCTTTGAGTGAACCCATGTTAAGTTTTCCGTACCTAGACTGTAATTCTGGGGACAGAATTCTTATAAGGGGGGGGGGAGGATGTAACGACCGAGAATTCTGGGTTTACCTTGTAATTCAAATTTTTGAATATTAGCGGATATATTATACTTTATTAATATTATTTTATGTTGCATGTTTAAAGGTTGTGTGACAACCTGAATTATGTGAATGCATGAAATTTTACATGTTATAGTTTTGTTTAAGTGAATAATTGATTTCGCGAAGCGTCACTAAATCACTATTCACGGGGCACGTTTCTCGAGGCACTATTCACGCCATAAAATTTTGTGTCCTTTTCGATGTTGAGTAATTTAGTTAATGCGTATATGCGTAGTAGGATTTTTCCAAGTGTTAAAATTTTATTTGGAGTCATTGGTGATTTATTTAGGGGCCCAAATGTTTATTAAGGGTGACCCAAACCCATGACCCAACCATGACCCAAGACTTGACCCATGTGGGATGTAGGCACAAAAATCAGCAGTTTTGGTGTAAGAGAGAGGGGAGTGCACGGTTGGGAGGGGAGGAGACCAAGTGTTGGGGAATTCATTTCCCAAGCACAAGCATGCCAAACATTCCATCTCCCATGTAACCTAGTGTTTCCCATTTCATTTTCCAAGCTAGACCAATATCTTGAGCTTCCAAATGTTCCATCCCTCTTCCAAGAAGCCTTGAATACACCAAGAGACATCTTCAATTGGCAAACACCTCCAGCCATAACATTTTCATTTCAGCAGATTTTCTAAGAGAGGGAGAGCAAATAGGGAGAGAGGGCTTGGGAGTAAGAAAGGGGAAGAGGAGAATCAAGTTTTCCTTCACAAACTCATCCATTGCATATTGAGAGAGGGATAGGTTCAGGTTTTGAGCAAGGAGGAAGAAGGAATAGCAAGCTAAGCATCTACACCATCTTCACCATCTTCATCTTCAACCTTCAAAGCTTCTAGAGAGAGAAAGAAGTGGGTGTGAGCTAACTTGAAGTAAAGGCTTCGGGAGAACTCAAGAAAGTTGAGGAGAGTTTCTAACAAAGCTCTAAAGGAGTTCTACCATCTAAGAAGTAGCTAGAAGAGGTAAAACTTTAACTCAATCCATTCCATTTGATTTGGTTGAGGTTTTTCAAAGTTTTCATGGGTTATAAGCTTTTGTGCTTGTGAGTTAGTTCTTGTGGCAATTCTTGTTGTTTTTGTTTGTGTTGGATGTTTATATATGTTGTTAAGAGGTTATATAAGTCATTAATAACATCAAAGTGGAACAAAAACACAATGAATCCGTACCTATGCTTAAGGAGGATGAAGAACATGAAGAACAATGGACTTTTTGGACAATATGGACTGTTGGACGAATTTAGAGGACTGTAAAGCTATGATTCCTTGCTTGTTATGTTTATTTGCTGTTTTCATATTGTAGTTCCAAGGGTTACAAAGTTAACCCAACTGGAATCGAGTAAAAAGGTGTAAAAATGAAGATTTGGTGATGATTTTAGTGAAGAACACTTAGAACATTCAAAACAGAGCATGAGTTGATACTTTGGCCTATGATTCGGCCATGTTAATGTTAATGGGTAACTCTGAATTTTTGATATGTTGTAGCTCTATGTCTTAGGAGTCCATAGAGTTTGAAATGGACCAATTTGAAGGTCTAGAGAAGAAGTTATGAGGATTGGAGTGAAGGAGGGTCAAAATCGCGATGTCTGACAAGGACCATCAGGCCACCCGCGTGCCCGCACCAAGGCCCCGCTCGCCCGCGCGCGCGCACTGCCGCACGTCGTGCGCCTGGTGCCGCCCGCCCGCGTGTGCGCTGCACGACTCAGCTTCGACATCCGTTGGGAAAATGGCCATAACTTTCTCATACGGACTCGGATTTGGACGATTCAAGATGATCCGGAAAGCTTAGAAATAGACCTACAACATCCATTAATTAGAATTGAAATTTTCTAACTGGAGAAATTTTGTAATTGACCGTTTTTAGGGCTGTTGTGCAAAGAAAAGGCGTCGGTCATGCGTGTGTGCAACGTGTGGTGCTTCCGACAATAAAAGACATTGTTTGAAGCCCTAAAACATGAATGTTATGAATTATAATGATACTTAGGATTAGCCTATGAGTATTAGATAAATCGAATGGGCGTGTTAGGCGTACGCAATTGCGTGTCGCTTGGGCATTCGAATATGCAAGTTGGGCGTATAGACGTGCAAGCGTCGTAACGCCGTAACTAGTGGGCATAACCTTGCTTAATATTTTGTTTCTAGTATGAATGAGACATTATAGAGTAGTATAAGACATTATTTGATATCCGGTATGTGACTAATTGCTATGTAGATATGTACTTAATTGTGTAGGATATTAAGGAGCGTGTGTTGTAATATTGTAGCAGACGCACCAGGCAAGTTTCCTAACGCTTGTCTAACCCTTGTGTTGGGCAAATTTCCCTAACCTTACTCGAATTATATTGAGCAAGTTTCCTATCATATACACATGTTAAATATTGTGCAAGTTCCCTAACTTCATTCTTTCTATATATTGAATGCAAGTTTCCTTACCCTAGCTCAAATTAATATTGGGCAGGTTTTTCTCAACCGTACAACTTTTGTTTATTGTGCGAGTTGTTTATTAATTGAGTAATCATTCTATATTGTTGCAAGTTCCCTACTCAATTGTTTTCATTTGAGCAGATTTCCTATTTTATACAAATGTTGTATATTGTGCAAGTCTCATGACTCAAATCGAGTTATTACTTTCAAATTATATTAGTGGATTAATTATTGTCAATTTCTCCACATCAAGGATAAATTATTGATATTCGCAGCTTATGCATTTGAATTCATTATCTGTTGTTAGACTGTGAAGCGTGTAAGTTCTTTATTCATGAACTATTTAAGGAAATAGTCTACGCCATTTGTTTCGGCTAGACATGTACAAGTTATTATTTTAAAAGCTATCCAAACCAGTAGTTGGTACGGATTCTTGGACTGAGAGAGCAACCCTTATTAGGGGATTATAATGTGTCGGTTATTCGATGCAGTCAGAGTTAAATGTTATGCATATACATGGTGTACGAGAGGCTGATCCCTTTGAGTACAACTGACGGGGCCAGGTTTTAAAGGAGTTAATTGAATGATTGACTCTTTGGCCAAAAGTTCATGGTCGGTTGGACCACTCAGCAGTAAATAATCATTATTTATTGATTCATTTGGACTTTGATTATGTCATTTCAGCTATTTCATCAATGCTCATAAATTGTTGATCTATGCAACTATTATTTTTATTCATTCATGATATATCTTCTTCTTGCTTTTAAACTTGCTGAGCAAAGTAGTTGCTCACCCTTGCTATATCATGAACCTATTGCAGTTAAGCTGGGGAGTTCCAAAGCGGACAAAGGCAAATGAAAGCTTAAGGAATAGTTATATATACTATCCCGTTATGTAATCGTGAATCGTTTTGTATTATTGTTGTATTCTGGCGATGTATTTATTTAAGGTTATAGACCTTGGGACCATAGTAAACCTTTTGTAATGAACAACATATGTTTATTTATTCCGCATTAGTTAATTTATGTTGTTTAGAAGTGTATGGATGTATTTTAGCGTGAGCACCAGATTCGAGGTATTGGTACTTGAATTTGGGGTGTCACACTATCTATCCCACTAAGGAAACAAAGGATGGGATTTACCCTAACTACATTCCCCCTATACACATAAAGTGGGGATGCATCATAACCATATACTACCTCTTATGGTCTGAGGTTTACATCATACCTATATAACCCTATAAACAAAAAGGGTACTAACTGCATCTATATACAATACATAACCCCTAAACTATCTCATCATTGCATGCCATGATGAGTCGCATGCTCATGCTTCTGGGGTACAACTCCATCCATCAATCTACGTCGTACCGAACGACTGGTCTCTCCCTCATCCATGGGGCACCTCCTATCCCCTCTCCTTTGACTCCCATAGGCGGTGTCTAGTGCCAACCTTGGAGTCTCGATCCTCACCTCTTCTACTTGCAGTTCTTTCTCTAACTGGTCAACTCTTCTGGCTGCTCTAACCCAGGCATCCTTAATTCTGATCTTGTCAGTAATTTCCAAATCTAACTCAAACTTCATAGCCTGATGTTCTATCCTCAGCTCCCTTAACTCCAACTCTTCTTGCTCTAATTTCTCTCCCACCTCAATATTTCGAGCGACTAACTGATGAAGTAGTGGCCCCACATACTGGGCTAAAGTCACATATCCTTCCAACTGTTCCTTCATTTATGCCATCTCAACCTGTAACTGATAGGCTAACTCCTTGTACTATACCTCCATAAACTGATGGGTTATGTTATGCTCCTCTAAGTGAGCAACTCGGCCTTCCAACTCTGTATTTCTTTCCTCTAATTCCAAATTTCTATTCATTAACTCACCAACCATAACCCTTTTAGTATGGTCCTCAATCTCCATAGGCTCCTCAATAGGGTCCACCTGCTCTTGATCAACAATATGACTGTCTTGCCCTTCGTCAGTCATCCTATAATCATAACACCAACCACAAATAAACAATCATCAGTCATCACAATAAAATATATTCATTGATGAAATAAAATTATATTTTATTATGCACAACCCATACTCAATGAATTTCCCCAATCTATCTCCTAATATATTCTATACGAGTTTTCTTTTAAGGTTATAACCTAGGTTTCGCATCCTAACGTTTATAACCTACAACTCTGATACCAACTTGTGACACCCCTAAATCCGGGTTTCCTAACCTCAGATTCGGTGCTCATGATCTATTATCATCATACATATTCTATAAACTAACGCAGAATAAATAAACATAGATTGTTTATTACAGAAAGGTTCTACATCATTCCCAAGGTCTACCAACCTTAACTTAATACATATCCTTAATATCTTAAAAGGTTTACATAAGTAATGTACACAAGTTAACAAAATAGTCAAACAAACATCTTAAACTATTCTTGAACTTTTCCCTTGCCTTTGTCCTTCTTTGAGAACTCAGGCTTCACTAAAAGAAATATCATGATATAGCAAGAGTAAGCAACTAATTTGCTCAGCAAGTTTAAATACAAGAACGATATATCATGATTAGAAAAGAATTTAACTTCGAACTTTTCAACAAATTTGATAATTGTGAAAGAATGAGAATTCAAGTTTCAATAAATGAAAGATTGAATCAATAATGCTGAGTGGTCGACAATGACCATGAACAAATACGGAGGTTTATCAGTAATTAAATTGGACCTCTTAATAGGTTTTGGTAATCAAGGGGATCAACCTTTCATACTCGGTGAATATGCATAACACTTAATAAACGGGCAGCTATTCGGTTTTTCAATATATTGCCTTAAAAAAAATTATTCTTTTTCTTAGTCTAAGAATCCGCACCAACAACTGGCTTGGAAACAGCTTTTAAAACTTATTTGAATCAATCAAATTTAAACATGTTCTGTCTAGCTGATACCTCTAGCTTATACTTAAACAGTTCATGAACAATAGAACTTCAAATTTCTTTAAAAGTTCAATAATGAAACAAGCTTTAAAGGCACGCAAGTGTAATAAACAATAATAATATCGATGCGGAATAATTTTAAATGATTAAACCACTTAGATATCTTTAAAATAGTTACAAGTTTGAATATAAGAACTTGAACTAAGTGCGAATATCAATAATCATCATGGATGTGGAATAATTGACAATAATTATCCACTAACATGCTCGAAAAATAATAACTCAAGTTTAAATTTGGAAACTTGCTCAACATAAAGCTTATGTAGGATATATTTTGCATAAGATACGATCGGAAATTTGCTCAATGTAACGTTGAGTAAGATAGAACTTGCCTGATCTACTGCTTACTATTCACTCTACATTTCTACTTTGCGAGTACCCTACAGTAGTTACCCTCTGATTAGTCATAGCTAAGCATCAATATTAGATTAAATAGAATCACTCCAGAGACCCACGCGTTCTGTTCTATGATCCCATTAATTATCCGTTGGTCTGTCATGACAACTCTACGATTGGTAGGGTCTTACCAAGGTCAGTGGAATTGCTCTACGAACCATGAATAAGCTATACGACTTACTGGTGTAGCTCTACGATCGATAGAGTTGCTCTATGGTCGTAGGGTTCACACTACAATTTGCTAGTGAAGCTCTACGATCGACATAGTTCACTCTACGATTGACTAGTGAAGCTCTACGATCGACAGAGTTTACTTTACTATTGACTAGTGAAGCTCTACGATCGGTAGAGTTCACTCTATGATTGACTAGTGAAGCTCTACGATCAGCAGAGTTCACTCTACGATTAACTAGTAAAGCTCTACGATTGACAGAGTTCACTCTAGGGTTGACTCTAGGACTTTCCCAACTTACTCTACGATGTGCGAGAAAAACTTTACGATCGACCAGTGAAGCTCTACCATCGTAGAGTTCACTCTATGGCCTCTGACCGACTTGGCTGACTGACTCTACGGTTTATAAGTGCGTTATACGATTGGAGTGAAGTCACTCTACGATCGTAGAGTCCTTTCCACAGTTTGTTGGGACTTAGGTTACTTCAAGATTTCAGCTTTGGAAACATCTTTTTGGCTGATTGGTTCGAGGTTATACATGTCTAAAGACATGGTTTGGATCTGACTCATTGCTACTAGACTCAAAAATTGGATTAATCTTCATACCAAATGTTGTGTCTGTACATTGATAAATTGACAGGGTCTTGGACTGGTTTATTAGAAATCATTGTACATACTCAGATACATGTTTTTGGGTCTTACTAATGGCTGATCATCAATCCAACTATCATCTTCTACGGTCTATAAACACAAAGTCCTGAGATTTGATCATAAGAATCATCTCAAGTTGATCTTACTATTGCAATACTGATCTGAGCTTGGCTCAAATCAACTGGTCTCAAACAGATGGACACACAGTTAGAGTTATCTTACTGGAATGTCACACAACTACCATTCCCATGGTTCAACTAGGGTCCTACCATGAATTCTAATGTCCATAAAACGATTTATGATCATGAACCAGGTGTACATACAGTCTACAGTCCTGACTCTCAACATCATTTGGGCAAAGGGACTAAGACCACATTACCAGTTATGCATAACATATACCTAACTTATGCACACACAAATACTAGACCCAAAATAACCAAATAAACAAGGTAATAATGTAGATAGACCGTAACTATTGTGATTAAAATTCCTCACCTCCTTGATTTGGCTGCACTTCTTCTCTTTTTTTCGAAGTAAGTGATGAAGCTAGAGGGCATCCGCTTGTTAGATCCTCTTCCTTTTGGCCACCCCCTTCTTCTTGCTCTCAATCTCACAATGTTTCTCTCTATATCAGACCTAACTATCTCAGTAACTTCTCATATGGAATTGGAGCTCTATTAGAGAAACCTTTACTCATTGGTTAAAAGAGATTAGGTAGAAGGTACTACCAACTCCTTTCCCCCTGCTATACCCACGATAATCACTAAGCAGAACAAGTAAATAGGCCATTGGCCTAGGTAGGTTGAGTGTACGACACGGTAAGAAGAAAAATCTAAATGGGTGTACCGCTGCTAGGCAGTACTTGGCTTATATTTTGGGTTAATTCCCAATTGGGCTTACCGAATAAATCCATTGGATCCTCCTTATATGGCTGACCACATTTAGCAAGGTTAGGCCAATTTAATAACTTATAAGTCCAAACTACAAGTCTACCACCAATTACTTCGGATTGGGCTTGTTCAATAAACCAATTGGGCTAGTCCACTATTACTATATTCCTAGGGGAACTATAACTTATTATACTTAATATATTTATTTCTTCCTCATCATTAACCATCTACAAGTCCAATACACAATTAATTGCTTGAGCTTGTTTAAACGATTTACTAGACTAGTCCATTAAACACTCATGGACTACTAAATCAATTAACATAAAGTCACATATAATCACCTAAATCATTTAAGGGTTTAAATTAATTCCCAAAAGAATTTAATTCATAGTAATAATAAAAATTAAATTCTTTACTTTATTTATAATGTCGCTTAAGATTTGCAGTCATTACAGGGGAAGTGAGGCGTTGACTAAGTTCAACCAAAAGAAGAAGAGAATAAGAAGAAGATAGAAGGCGAAAGCAAATCTAAGGGAAGCAGAGGAAATAGAGGAAACAAAAGACAGTGGAATAATTTCAGGAATACCGAGAATAAGCAAGGAGACCCAAAGAAAAAGGTCGAAGCTTGCAAGAACTGGGGGAAGAATCACCTGGGAGTGTGTTTGAAAGGGAAGCGGTATGTTATAAATGTGGGCAGGAGGGACACATCTCTCCTAACTATCCCAACCCGAAGAAAGGAGCGTGTGCTTTAATTGCGAAGCGCTAGATCACATTGTAAGAAATTGCCCAAAGAATGGAGCAGATGGAGGAAACAAAGGGAATAGCAGTGGCAAGCTGACTATAATTGATCCAGCTCCACCAAGTAGACCGACAACCTAGACCTTCAACATGACGGTCCAAGTGTTAGGTTTGTATATTATGCGAGCATGCATTCAAATTACACAAATATAGTGGAAGCGCGATAAAATCAAAATTTAAAATTTTATACAAACCATCACCATGATCTTTCTTTATGCACAATTATTAATTAAACGAAAGAGATAGAGAATAAGAATTATACTCTCGTATAACCGTGCTTCCTCGAGTACAAGTTCTACTCCAAATCCTCCGCGTTCTCCTTAAATTCACCGGTTATATTCCTTCTTTTGATCAACGCTAGCCACCCAAGTGTTTGGCCTCTTGAGGTGATCCACCAAAGAATAATATGTATTCAAGAAGATGGGTGTTGGAAAAACCCTAGTTTCCATCTCTATAGAATTTGTAAGTACTCTCCCAAATCTTATGGAAGTGTATGTATGTAACCCCAAATCATAATAACACTCCTCTTATTTATAGATATAGGGAACCCTCCTAAACTATTTAGGATTAGGTTTTTATTCTAATTAAACTCCTTCATTATATTAAACTTCTAATCCAATTAGGAATTTATGAGAGTACTTTTATTAATTAATTCCCAAACCCTTTTAGCAATTAAATAATAATAATAGTAATAATAATAAGACTTCTCTTATTAATTTATATTTAATATTTCCAAAATATTAAATAATAAATATTAAGTTATTTAATTTATTCTATCACCATGGATTAAATTAAATATACTTAACTTATTATTACGATTATGTCATTTACTTCTTAAATAAATATTTTCCTTTTGCGGTGTGACCCTTTAGGTACTCCATATTAAACCGGTTGTGAATAAATCAATTAGAACAATTCTAATCTTATTTAAATAAATAAATTAAACTATTTAATTCATGTAATTAAATAATATTTATTCTACAATAAGGGTAAGCCCCCTTAGCGATCAACGACTTTCTAGATAATATAGATTTCAACACTAATCATAAAAGAACCTTTCAGTGAATAGTTACCGTACAATTCAATCTTTCTACCATACAATGTCCCAATTAAATATAAGACATAAAATTACTGTCAAGTCTTATTTTTATTTAATTATATGTATTTCGATTCTCAAATGCACAACTCTAAATAATACAAATTAGAAACTCCTTTCTAATTTCATTCTGCCTTGACCAAGGATTACTGAGTTGTCATTTATCGAATCACATATGACATTCTCATCTTTTACTAGATGTGGTAGATTCTTTGTTGACCATTCACCTATCTCCTGTTAGGTTTGTACATAGCGCGAACATGCAATCAAATTACATAAATAGTGTGGAAGCGCGATAAAACGGATTTTAAAAAAAAAATTCATACAAACCATCACCATTGTGACACCCCCAAATCCGGGTACTTAATTCCCACTGATTTGGTGTTCACTATAACATTCATTCATAACTATTTACCCATAATAAGATCAATAAAAATAAACTTAAAGAAATATCTTCCCTCAAATGGGGTTACATCACCAATCTCTAAATGAAATAAATCCCAGGTTATCTTAACCTTAACACATCAATGCGGAACAAAACTTAATTTGAAACAAGTCTTGTTACATAAGACATCAACTAGACAACAAGTCTTAAGCTACTTCTGCAACTTGCCCTTTCCTTTACTCGTGGACGGCTCGTCCTGCTTTTCTGGCTTAGCTGCAATGTTTAGTGCAAGAGTGAGCAAACAATTGCCCACAAGTATGATAACAATAATATTTAAATGAAATGGATTTCAACCGAGGAATAATAGTTTTCTGAATCTCAGTCAATAAGTGATCAAAGTCTAAAAGCTCGTTAGAATGCTCGATTCAAGGAAAAATAGATTTCAAGATTTAGAAATTATATCTGAAGGTCACAAGACCTCGAACTATGTCCTAGGTTTAACAAGTATTTCTACTGTAACCTTTAACAGTCATATAGACTATGGACCATCATCTCGTACTCAGGGGGATCAACCCGTTGTACAATGTATTGTGCATAATCATTTTAACGCTGTCGCGTAAGTAATCCCCTATATTAGGGTTGTTCATCTCAGTTTATCGTCTGAATCCGTACCAAAAGGAACTTGGCTTGGAACAAGTATAGAAAATATTCTAAGTCTTTGAAATCACTCATCAACTAAGGACTAGCTGAATCAATAAGGTTTTGCTAGTCTAATTCATCAGTAAAGTCAAACAACCAAGTGTATAATCAGAATTTAAATGACAATCAATGATCTAATATATAATAACTGAAAAAAATATAAGTACTCAACATAGTATCAACCTTGCTCGAATAACAATAAGCTAAGGTTAATTAACTTGCTCAAGGAAATAAACTTGCTAAAATAAAAGTAACAAGTTTAAGGAAGAAATATCTTGCTATAAATAATTTTCAAGTTTAAGGGAGGAAAACTTGCTCAACGTAAAAGTAATAAATTGAGATAAGGAACTTGCCTCAATCGTAGATTACAGATTTAAATATTGCACGTCCCTTAATCACCCTATACATTTGATTACAAAACGATAACGATAATTAATTACAAATTCATATACATTTAAGTCTCGTTCTTCTCCTATTTTATTGTACCATCTCGATTGACATTTAATATTCCACAAATTTAATATTCCACATGCACATAGCAACATAATAAATGAATTTAAAATTAATAAATTAATTTTTTAATTACTGTTCCACCGCCGGGGCGGTGAATTTATTAACGAAACCGTCGCCGGGGCGAGGCTGTCGCCGGGGCGACAAACATAGCTCAAATCTGCCGCGGGGGCGACAATGCCGCCGGGGCGATATTGCTAGCTGACTTCTACCGCCGGGGCGGTAGACGCGACTGTCACCTTCTACAGTTCACGAACCAGTGAAAACTTAGACCAAATTTGGCCAAAATTTTCCGAATTCTACCATCCAAAACATAATTTAAACTTACCCAGACATCAAATATGCTAGAAACAATTACCCAACATGTTTCTAACCAATCTAAGCATTATAAAACACATAATCAACCAATTACAAACCCAAAATTCTCTGTTTATGAAAAATATTCATATTTTAGCCATATCAATAAATTTAAACTCTGTAAGTTCATCTTTCAACCAATTAAAATCATTCTTCTTGCATTCTTTTCGTTTTTCTTCATATATTCATAAACAATTATCAATTTACCGATTAATAACCAATTAGAGCATCAATTGTCATACATATAAACCATTCATGAAATAAAACTATGTAAAAACTAAAAACTCAATTCCAAAACATGTTTTGATGAATTAACTCTTCCAACTAGTTTATATTCATCATATAATCATCTAATGCATGTTTACTAACAACTATAAACAAGTAATTCATGTATTTAGCATAGAATTCATATACATGAAAATAAAATTCATATACAGGGAAGTAAATTAAAAATATACAGTAAAGAATTTATACCTTCTAATTCTTAGAAAATTTGTTTAAACTTCCTTGGTTTTAGAAATTCTTTCTCCAATCTCCAAGCTTCTCTCACAATTTCTCTCTTCTTCTCACAAACTCTCAAGCTCTGCTCTCTCTTTTCTCTCAAACTCTGTTGTTTTCTTTTCTTTCTTTCTTTTCTTTTCTTTTTACAACTGACGTAGATTAAAAATAAAACTGATGGAAAAATAAACTGATAACGTAAATTGTTATTAATCTATCAGTTACAAAATTCAAAAAGCCATAAGGCTTGTTTGGCAAATACTAATTAAAATAATCTATTATTCTAACTAAAGGTCTTAAGGCCTTGTTTGGTAAAACAAAATGAAAATAACCCATTATTTCCAAACAAAGGTCATAGGGCCTTGTTTGGTAAAACTGAATTAAACACTTTCTCATTTATTTTAATAAATCATTATAACATATAGTTTTAAATGTGACACTTCTAATTTAATTGAACTTATTATTAAATAAATTCAATTAAACCTTACTAACTTAAATAATAAATTTATTTAACCAATAATAATAACACCAAATGAATTATATTATTCAAATAAATCATTTATTCAAATAAACCTTTTCATCATCTAATTTAATTATTAAATTAAATTAGAATAAACATAACAAATCACATTCAAATAACATTTAACATTATTAAACTTAACATATACCCATTTCACAAAAACTTAATAAATTATTTATTTAGCTCAATAAATTAATAAAAATATTTATATAATTCAATAAATATTTTTATTCAATCACAAAAATTGCATTCGTTACAACCATGATCATCCACGTGCTCAATTATCAATTAAACGAAAGAGATAAAGTATTAGAATCATACATTTGTAGAACCATGCTTCCACAGGTACGAGTTCACCTCCAAATCCTTCGCGTTCTCCTTGAATTTCACCGATTAAATTCCTTCCTTTGATCAACGTTAGCCACTCAAGTGTTTGGCCTCTAGAGGTGATCCACCAAGGAAGAATAGTTATTCAAGAAGATGGGTGTTGGCAAAACCCTAGTTTCTATCTCTATATAAATTGTAAGTACTCTCTCTCCAATTCTCATGGAAGAGTGTGTAAATTGTCTAACCCTAAATCATGATAAGACTCCTCTTATTTATAGATATAGGGAACCCTCCTAAACTATTTAGGATTAGGGTTTTTCTTCTAATTAAACTCTTTTAATTAATTATGCTCCTAATCCAATTAGTAATGCATGAGAGAGTACTTCTATTAATTAATTCTCAATCCCTATTAGGAATTAAATAATAGTAATTGTAATAATAATAATAATAAGACTCTTCTTATTAATTTAATATTTCCAAAATATTAAATAATAAATATTAAGATATTTAATTTATTCTATCTCCATAGATTAAATTAAATACACTTAAATTATTATTACAACTATGCCATTTACTTCTTAAACAAATATTTTTCTTTTGCGGTGTGACCCTTTAGGTTCTCCATATTAAACCGGTTGTGAATAAATCAATTCAAATAATTCTAATCTTATTTAAATAAATAAATTAAACTATTTAATTCATTTAAATAAATAATATTTATTCTATAATAAGGGTAAGCCCCCTTAGCGATCAACGACTTTCCAGATAATATAGATTTCAACATCAATCACAAAAGAACCTTTCAGTGAATAGTTACCGTACAATTCAATTCTCTACCATACAATGTCCCAATTAAATATAATATATGGAATTACTGTCAAGTCTTATTTTATTTAATTATATGTATTTCGATTCTCAAATGCACAACTCTGATAATGTAAATTAGAAACTCCTTTCTAATTTCATTCTGCTTTGGCCAAAGACTTCTGAGTCGTCATTTATCGAATCACATAGGACATTCTCTCCTTTTACTAGAAGTGGTAGATTCTTTGTTGACCATTCACCTATCTCTATGTGCAACTTATTATACCCAATCATACCCTTTGATATACCCTAAAGGTCTTAAGGGACATGTCAAAGTATAACTCATCATACACAAGATACTATGATGATCTCAAGTCCAAGGATTACTTGTACTACTATCACTAGAGGAATTCCTATTGACAGGCGAGTAAAACTGCATTAGGTATTCCTTAGCGAGCCACGTTCAGTGAACTTATTCTCTAATAAGCACCTACATACTTGCTTTAGTGTCTCCACACAAATGATTATGAGATCAATCATCCTCTTCATAAGAGCAAGTTACTTATGTACTAATCTATCCGGATTCACTAATCCCTTTTTAGTAATCCATCGATTAGGAACGATTTTAGTTTGTGAGCTATCTAGAATTTAGATCTCATTAGCATGATCACCATCATGATTCTAAAAGCATTGCTCAAAACTATGGGTTTATCACATTTAATATAACAGCACTATGTAGATAATATAAAATGCCTTTTAAGAAAATCAATTTCTTTTATTAATAAATGAATAAGATAACAAAGTATATGCTATATCATATCAAATATGATTGGCTTGTGTGCATACTACTTTCAATCTCCCACTTGCACTAAAGCCAATCGTCATGGTATCTAATACCCTTCTTCTCTAAGTGACAATCATCCTGCTGTTTGGATAAAGCTTCAGTAAATGGATATGCAATGTTGTTCTTGAGAGTCCACTATCTCTATAGTGACTTATCCTCTTTCAATGATTCCACTAATCAAATGAAAGTGCCGCAACACATGTTTGAATCCAAGATGAGACTTAGGAACTATTCCTAGTTCTGTAATGAACTTTTCATCCAAACAATCAACTTGCAGCTTCATTTACAGCTATGTACTTTGTCTTTGTCACTAACCTAACAACTCTTTGTTGTTTGGAACCTTTCCAATTCACTGCACCACCTTTTAAGGTAACGATTTACCTTAAAGTGGATTTGTTATCGTCTTGGTCAGTCTGAAAAACTTGAGTCTGTTTAGCCCTCTAGTTTTAATTCAGACTCACCATTAATTATGATCACATCCTCAATACTGGTTAGGTACTTAAAGATATTTTTCACTGTCTTACAGTGATCTTCTCCAGAATATGACTGATCAACATCAAGCCTAGTATATTCATTGCATTCATGATAGTAACTCATGCGATCTCTCTTTCAATTGGGGACAATTTTAGAGAGATACACTCCATGACTCATCATCATGAGACCTCTCTTGGAGTTTGCCATGTTAAACGCCTTTAGCATCAAATGAATATACGTTCCTTGGGTCAAGCCGAACATCCTTTTAAATCTATCTATATAGATTTATATCCCCAATTTATAGGATGCTCCTCCCAAGTTATTCGTGGAGGAATGTTTAGACAATTTTATCTTTACTGATTGTAGCATTGGTGTGTCATTCCTTATCAGTAATATATCAACATATAATACTAGGAATGTCACAGTGCTCCCACTGATCTTTTGTGCACACTAGGTTCATTCTCGTTTTTGATAAAATCAAACTCTTTTGATTGTCTCATCAAAACGAATGTTCCATCTTTGAGAAGCTTGCTTCAATCCATAAATGGATCATTGAAGCTTAAAACACGATTTGCTTCAACCTTTGAAACAAATTCCTCTGGCTGTATCATACATACATTCTCCTCAAGTCTTCATTGAGGAAGGACGTCTCCACATCCATTTTGCCAGATTTCGTAATAAGCTGCAATCACAAGCAAAATCCAAATGAACTTGAGCATTACCCGGTAATAAGGTTTTTATCACAGTCAACTCCTTGACTTGAAAAACCTTTTAAACAGGCCTGGTCTTATAGGTTTCCACCTTGCCATTTGCCCCAGTCTTTGTCTTAAAGACCCATATTTACACTCTAGGCACTATGCCCTTTTGTGGAGTAACCAGAGTCAATACTTGGTTCTCATACATGGAGTCCATTTCGGATTTCATGGCCATCTGCCATTTCTCTGAGTGTCTTCTACTCATAGCCTCATCGTATATAACTGAATCATCATCCTCTATGATGCGTACCTCATCATCATCCTCTATGATAAATTCATACCTCCCAGGTATCTTCGGTACTCTTCCAGATTTACGATTCGGTTGTGGTACAATAGGTCTATCTACAGGTTCCTCGATTCGACTTAAAGTGCTTTGTGGTTCTTGAACTCCTTCAAGATCTATTACCCTCCCAGTAGCTCCTTCAATGATAAACCCCTTTATCTAAGAAGGCAGCGTGTAGGATTATAGTAATAATACCCTAAACTTTCTTTAGGATATCCCATAAATCTGCACTGGTCAGATCTTGTCCCAAACTTATCTTTGAAACCTTTTTCACATAAGCTGGACAACCCCTTATCTTAACATACTTAAGAGTAGGAATCCTTCCTATCCATAACTTTTATGGAGTCTTGGGCTCGGATTTTTGAGGTTACCTTATTTTGTAGATATGCAGCCGTTTCTAGGGCATAACCCCAAATGGATACTAGAATGTCGGTAAAAATCATTATGGACTGCACCATGTCTAACAAGGTACAATTTCTCCTTTTAGATACACCAATCAATTATTGCGTATCAGGAGGTGTCCATTATGAGAAAATACCATTTTGAGATGATCTAGAAACTCATTGCACAAGTATTCTTTCCTCGATCTGATCAAAGAATCTTAATACTTTGTCAATTTGTTTCACTTCTGAATTCTTTGAACCTTTCGAATGATTCAGACTTGTATTTCATCAAATACACACATTCAACTCTTTGAATGACCATCTCCTTTTTGTTTTATTAGTTTATTCAATTTACAAAATATTTTTCATGTAAGTCAAGTATACAAAGTCTATCAAGTAATCTTCCAGTTTCAAACAAAATATTATCATTATAAATAGAACAACAATTGTTCTTAAATATAATACCAGAACCTTCCTTGTCCAACAACGAAAGTTTTAATATTTCTAATGAGAACTGGAACATAATAACAATTTATTAACTTAATAGACTTGCCCGTAAGCAATGCTAAACTATAAGTTCCTATGATTAATGTAGCAACCTTTGCTCCATTCCCACACATAAGATTGCTTACTCTTTGTTTAGCTTTCTACTTTTGCTTAGTCTCTGCATTGGATTGCATACGTGAGAACTACAGCCGGTATCCAATACCCAAGTAGAACCTTGACTTACAGAAAGATTTATTTTTAATCATGAACAAACTTATATCTGTAACCGAAGCCTGAGTAAGCTTCTTCTGGTTAGCCTCTGTAAGATTCTCCTTACAGTTTCCTTTCTAGTATCTAGGCTTATTGCATTGGAAGCAAACTCCTTTGCTATCTGCATCAGTCTTGTTCTTATTGTCCTTTGTTTTTTGCCTTTTCATTTACCTTCTTTGAATTGTTCTTCTTTTAAGAAGATCCTTTGGCCCTCTTCCGCTTCCTGGAAGAATCATCTACCATTAAGACTTGGTCTTTCTTGGTTGGAAAGTGACTCTTTACAGTTTTCAACATGTTTAAGCAACTCAGGCAAGCTGACATATAGCTTGTTCATGTGGAAATTCACAACAATTTGTGAGAAAGAGTCCGGAAGTGATTGCAAGATCAAATCTTGGAACAACTCTCCATCCATTAAAACCCAGTTGTCCCAATTGTTCAATCAGATTGATCATTTTAGGACATATGTCTGTACTGTAGTGCCATCGGTCATTCTAGATCGGAAAAGCTCCTTAGATATCTGATATCTAATAGTCCTACTTTCATCACCATTCAACTCCTTGAAGGTGCCGGAGTACAGTAGGAGCATCCACAGTTTCATGCTGACACTGAAGCTCGTTACTTATGGATGCGAGCATGATGCATTGAGCCAACTGTGCATCATCTTGCCACTTTCTAAAAGTAGCAATCTCTTCCCTAGAGGCATTGTCTGCAACCATTGCAGGGATAGGCGTATTAAGGACATAAGATAGCTTTTCAGCCTTGAGAACTATTCTCAAATTTCTTAATCAGTCCATTTAATACGGTCCGATTAATTAGCATCTAATATGCTACGCAGTGATAGTGATATAGACATTGTAAAATTCTGTAAAATGAATTTGTAATTTAACAACATTTTAGCATACATTCATTTAATTAATTACCAAAATAAATTAGGTCTTTATTTTAAATTGGTATCTCTCACTATTTTCATCAAACTATATTACCCTCAATATACAGTTCGACAAATCTAATTAAAGATTTGCTAGTGAGAATAAGGATCCCATTTCAAATGTATATAGCCTTGTGTGACACAACAAGCGATATATAAATAAATAGGTAGACAACTATTGTCAATTACATCACTATGTAACTCCTTTTAATTTGCCTCTTAGATTATTTTGATCAAGTGTGACACATCCGAATCAAAATTATCCAAGTTAAGTCCAACCTAGCACTTCCATATATTCGAAAGAAAAACACTGTCCTTGTGTGACATAACAAAACAGCATCATTCAGTCTATGTATAAGCATCAAATGTGATAAAGTAACATCTTAAATATTTAATACTTGCCTTGTGTGACATAACAAACTCATATTAAATATTTAATACTCTATCGCTTTACCATGCTAGAAGGCGACGTTCGATATTCCAAATATCTTTGAACGCTTAGGACTTAATATAATTTCTTTGAGGGGTTTGTTATTATTTGTCTCATCTTGTTTAGCGCGCATGCACACATATATATAAAATACGCGTCATATTATTTAACATGCGAAGCATGTTGTATAATATATAATATATACATAGTAAGCATGCACATATAGAATACTATATTCTACCCGGATTGATTATGGACTTTTATTCTAGTTTGGTTCACTAGAGCCACCAAGTGAACCAAAAGGTCAAACCTAGGGTGCAAGAACAAAATTTAAATATAACTATTACATTTAAACCCGGGCTCCATTACAAACGGGTCTTCAAGCGCTCCTTGCTCCTTTGTCTCCAATTTTTCAAGTAATTCTAACTAAACCAATTACATAAACTATTTACAATAAATAGAAACCTTGATCAGCAGTCAAGGGCAGGTACATAAGAGGGAGATAGAATTTACATTAAGAAAACTTAGAGAAGACGAGGTACGCAAACCCCATTTATAAAAACCCATACATTCAAGCATCCACTAAAATAAATCCAATCACACATTGGTCAATAGTCCATAATCAATCTCTATTTATTATCATACATATCTCCATATGTATCAATAAATAATATTCATCTCATGAATAATAAAACCATTCCATATATGCATTGATATCAATTAATGGGCAATTAAAAGTTTACTAGAAATCCAATTTTGACATAAAAATAAACTCCTTTATTTTGATCAAAATTTAAATCATAATAAACTTATTTATTTTATTTTATCCAATTTTGAATAAAAATAAACTCCTTTATTTTTAATCAAATTCCAAATCAAAATAAACTCTTTTATTTTAATTAACATGGAATCCAATTTCAAGTTCAAAACAAACTCTTTTATTTTAACTTAAAATTGTAGGAAAATAAAATATGTTGAATCCTATTCCTTATCAAAATAAACATCTTTATTTTTAAGGAAACATGGAATCATATTCTATATGTGAATAAACTCCTTTATTCTAGGAAACATGGAATCCTATTCCATATGTGAATAAACTCCTTTATTCTAAATTTATATCAATTAAATAAATCATTTATTTTAATTGAAGAATAAATTATTTTTCGGATTCTGCCGTCCGGCGCAGCTGCGCCCAGAATGAACTGGGAACCGGCGCAGCTGCGCTGAACCCCAGGAAACATTTTTCTGGGTTTGGGCGCAGCTGCGCTCCAGAATGAACTGGAGCCAGCGCAGCTGCGCCGCGTAGCAGATTTCGGGAAAAATAGGTTCTGCCCAAAAAATCGATCCAATCACATATCATACACACATGGAATAATCATAATCGATAATTAGCACAAGGTTAGGCTTTGATACCACTATTAGGTTTGTACATAGCGCGAACATGCAATCAAATTACATAAATAGTGCGGAAGCGCGATAAAACGGATTTTAAAATTTTGTTTCATACAAACCATCACCATGATCATCCATGTGCTCAATTATCAATTAAACGAAAGAGATAAAGTATTAGAATCATACCTTTGTAGAATCATGCTTCCACAGGTCGAGTTCACCTCCAAATCTTTCACGTTCTCCTTGAATTTCACCGATTAAATTCCTTCCTTTGATCAACGTTAGCCACCCAAGTGTTTGCCCTCTAAAGGTGATCCACCAAGGAAGAATAGTTATTCAAGAAGATAGGTGTTGGCAAAACCCTAGTTTCTATCTCTATAGAAATTGCAAGTACTCTCTTTCTCCAATTCTCATGGAATAGTGTTTAAATTATCTAACCCTAAATCATTATAAGACTCCTCTTATTTATAGATATAGGGAACCCTCCTAAACTATTTAGGATTAGGATTTTTCTTCTAATTAAACTCCTTTAATTAATTATGCTTCTAATCCAATTAGGAATACATGGGAGAGTACTTTTATTAATTAATTCCCAATCCCTATTAGGAATTAAATAATAGTAATTGTAATAATAATAATAAGACTCTTCTTATTAATTTAATATTTCTAAAATATTAAATAATAAATATTAAGATATTTAATTTATTCTATCTCCATAGATTAAATTAAATACACTTAACTTATTATTACAATTATGTCATTTACTTCTTAAACAAATATTTTTCTTTTGCGGTGTGACCCTTTAGGTTCTCCATATTAAACCGGTTGTGAATAAATCAATTAGAACAATTCTAATCTTATTTAAATAAATAAATTAAACTATTTAATTCATTTAAATAAATAATATTTATTCTACAATAAGGGTAAGCCCCCTTAGCGATCAACGACTTTCCAGATAATATAGATTTAAACATCAATCACAAAAGAACCTTTCAGTGAATAGTTATCGTACAACTCAATCCTTCTACCATACAATGTCCCAATTAAATATAAGACATGAAATTACTGTCAAGTCTTATTTTATTTAATTATATGTATTTCGATTCTCAAATGCACAACTCTGATAATGTAAATTAGAAACTCCTTTCTAATTTTATCCTGCTTTGTCCAAAGACTTCTGAGTCGTCATTTATCGAATCACATAGGACATTCTCTCCTTTTACTAGAAGTGCTAGATTCTTTGTTGACTATTCACCTATCTCTATGTGCAACTTATTATACCCAATCATACCCTTTGATATACCCTAAAAGTCTTAAGGGACATGTCAAAGTATAACTCATCATACACAAGATACTATGATGATCTCAAGTCCAAGGATCACTTGTACTACTATCACTAGAGGAATTCCTATTGACAGGCGAGTAAAACTGCATTAGGTATTCCTTAGCGAGCCACGTTCAGTGAACTTATTCTTTAATAAGCACCTACATACTTGCTTTAGTGTCTCCACTCAAATGATTATGAGATCAATCATCCTCTTCATAAGAGCAAGCTACGTATGTACTAATCTATCTGGATTCACTAATCCCCTTTTTAGTAATCCATCGATTAGGAACGATTTTAGTTTGTGAGCTATCTAGAATTTAGATCTCATTAGCATGATCACCATCATGATTCTAAAAGCATTGCTCAAAACTATGGGTTTATCACATTTAATATAACAACACTATGTAGATAATATAAAATGCCTTTTAAGAAAATTAATTTCTTTTATTAATAAATGAATAAGATTACAAAGTATATGCTATATCATATCAAATATGATTGGCTTGTGTGCATACTACTTTCATCTCCATGTATAATTTATTATACCCAAGCATACCCTTTGATATACCCTAAAGGTCTTAAGGGACATGTCAAAGTATAACTTATCATACACAAGATACTATGATGATGTGACACCTCCAAATCCAGGTACTTAATTCCCACAGATTTGGTGTTCACTATCTCATTTATTCACATCTAACTATCCATAATCAAGAACAATTAAAATAAATTTAAAGAAATATCTTCCCAAAATGGGTTACATCACCAAACCATTAAACATTCAATTCCCAGGTTATCTAAACCTTAAAACATCAATGCGGAATAAAACATAATTTAAAACAAGTATTGTTACAAATAATCATCAAGTAAATAGCATGTCGTTAGCTATTTATGCATCTTGCCCTTGCCTTTGCTCGTGGACGGCTCGTCCGACTTCTCAGCCTTAGCTGCAATGATTAGTGCAAGAGTGAGCAAACAATTGCTCACAAGTACGATAACAATAATATTTAAATGAAATGGATTTCAACTGAGCAATAATAATTTTCTGAATCTCAGTCAATAAATGATCAAAGTCTAAAAGTTCGTTTGAATGCTCGATTCAAGGAAAAATAGATTTCGAGATTTAGAAATTATATCTGAGGGTCACAAGACCTCGAACTATGTCCTAGGTTGACAAGTATTTCTACTGTAACCTTTAACAGTCATATAGACTATGGACCAACATCTCGTACTCAGGGGGATCAGCCCTTTGTACAATGTATTGTGCACAAACATTTTAACGATGTCGCGTAAGTAATCCCCTATATTAGGGTTGTTCATCTTAGTTTATCGTCTGAATCCATACCAAAAAGGAAATTGGCTTGGAACAAGTATAGAAAACATTCTAAGTCTTTGAAATCGCTCATCAACTAAGGACTAGCTGAATCAATAAGGGTTTGCTAGTCTAATTCATCAATAGAGTTTGTTCAATAGAAACTATACTCGAAGTTTGAATAACAAACAATGATTGGAATAAAACTTAAGTATATAATCATGATAATAACCTTGCTTCAATATCAATAAGCTAAGGTCAATAAGCTTGCTTAGTATAAATAAACTTGTTTTGAAATGAAATAACAAGTTTGAGATAGGAAAACTTGCTCAACGTAAAAGTAATAAGTTGAGATAAGGAACTTGCCTCAAGCGTAGATTACAATTTAAGTAATTCACGATCCTTAAACAACCTATACATTTAATTATAAAATGATAACATAATTAGTCACAAAATTATAATCACTTTAGGTCTACTATTATCCTTTTTATTATAACATCTCATTTAGCATACCATAATCAACAAGTACTAGTTTAGCAACCATCTTGGTAATACATTAGTCACATTAATATAAGTTTAATTATGCATCATAACTTCCAAGAAAACAAAATAATAATAATAATTTTTTTTTTTTAAAACAGCAGTGATTCTCGCCGGGGCGAGAAAAAGCTTAACAAAATCGTCGTCAGGGCGAGTGGCTCGCCGGGGCGAAATTATGCTTAACAAATTTGTCGCCGGGGCGATGCTGCCGTCGGGGCGAAGAAATCAGTTCATTTCTCTCGCCGGGGCGAGAGACTCAACTGTCGTCTTCCCCAGCTCGCGAACCAGTGAAAACTTAGGCCAATTTGGCCAAATTTTCCGAATTCTACCATCCAGAAAACAAATTAAATATATCCAGACATCATATATAATACAAAGCATTTACCCAACATATTTCTAACCAATTTAACCATTATAAAACACATAATCAACCAATTTAAAACCAAAAATCCTCTGTTAAAACCAAATATTCATGTTTTAGCTATTTTAATAAAATCAACCACTGTAAACTCATCTTTCAATCATTTTAATCCATTCAAATTACATTCTTTTCATTTTTCATCGTATTAACACAATCAAAAGTCAACTTACCAATTAATAATCTAATTGAACATCAATTATCAAATATATATACCATACATGAAATAAGACTCTGAAAAAAAACAAAGACTTCATTCTAAATCATGTTTTCATGAATTAACACCTCTAAATTGATTATTAATCAACATATAATCATCTAACACATGATTACTACCAATTACAACAACTATAATCAAATAATTCATATACTCTAGCAATTGAATTCACATACAATAACTAAAATTATATACAGTAGAATAAACCAAGGGGAAAAAAAAGAATTATACCTTCAATTGTTGTAAGAAAATTTGATTAAACTTCCTTGCTTGAATTCTTACTCCAATCACCAAGCTTCTCACACAATTTCTCTCTTTTCTCTCAACTCTCAAATTCACAGAGTTCTTTTCTTTCTCTCAAGCTCTGTGTTTCTTCTTCTTTGTTTTTCTTTCTTTCTTTCTTAACTGACGTTCTTTTTAAAAATAAAAACTGATAAAATAAAAACAAAATAAAAACTGATGGAACGTATAATCTAATTAAATCATCAGTTATAAAAATTCAAAAGCCATAAGGCTTGTTTGGCAAATACAAAATAAAATAACCCATTATTCTAACTAAAGGTCTTAAGACCTTGTTTGGTAAAACACAAATAAAATAACCCATTATTCCCAAACAAAGATCATAGGGCCTTGTTTGGTAAAACTGAATTAAACACTTTCTCATTTATTTTAATAAATCATCATAACATATAGTTTAAATGTCACACTTCTAATTTAATTAAACTTATTATTAAATAAATTCAATTAAACCTTACAAACTAACTTAATAATTTATTTAACCAATAACAATAACACCAAATGAATTATATTATTCAAATAAATCATTTATTCAAATAAACTTTTTCATCATCTAATTTAATTATTAAATTAAATTAGAATAACATAACAAATCACACTCAAATTAACATTTAACATTATTAAACTCAACATATACCCACTTCACCAAAACTTAATAAATTATTTATTTAACTCAATAAATTAATAAAAATATTTATATAACTCAATAAATATTTTTATTCAATCATAAAAATTGCATTCGTTACATCTTTCCCTCCTTAAAAGGATTTTGTCCCCAGAATCACAACGCAATTAAATCGTCCGTTACATTCTCCCTTCCTTACAAAGATTCTGTCCCCAGAATCGCAATATAAAAAAAAATATTTAAACAAGTAACTGAGGAAAATTTTGCATCATTTGCTTTTCGAGTTCCCACGTTGCTTCCTCAGCACTGTGGTTCCTCCAGATTACCTTAACAGAAGGTATCACTTTATTTCTAAGAACTTGCTCCTTCCGGTCCACTATTTGTACAGGAACCTCTTCATAAGACAAATCTTTCTCAAATTGTATTGGCTCATATTCTGTTACATGTTTATAATCGGGCTTATACTGTCGTAGCACCGATATATGGAAGACATTGTGAATATGGCCTAACTCAGGAGGTAAATCTACCTCATAAGCTATCTCACCCATCCGTTTCAACACTTCGAAGGGTCCAATAAACCGCGGACTGAGTTTACCCTTTTTACCAAATCTAATCTTTCCCTTCCAAGGGGATACTTTGAGGAACACAAAGCTCCCGACTTCAAATTCGCGATTTTGTCGGTATTGATCAGCATACTTCTTCTGTCTGTCTTGAGCGGCTATCAGTCTGGTTCTTATCACCTTGACAATTTCAGCGGTTTGTTGTACCAGCTCGGGTCCCAATAGTCGTCGTTCACCAACCTCATCCCAGCATAATGGAGTTCTGCATTTCCTTCCGTACAATGCTTCGTAGGGCGGCATGCCGATACTAGCGTGATGACTATTGTTGTAAGCAAACTCGACCAGAGGTAAATGGTCATCCCAGTTGCCTTTAAAATCCATAACGCACGCTCGAAGCATATCCTCCAACGTTTGAATTGTTCTTTCGCTCTGGCCATCGGTTTGAGGATGATAGGTTGTACTCATTCTCAACTGTGTCCCCAAACAAGCTTGCAAACTCCTCCAAAATTTTGATGTGAATCGTGGATCTCGATCTGATACTATTGATACTGGAATTCCATGCCTTGAGATAATCTCTTTGACGTATAATTTCGCCAGCTGATCCAAAGTAAATCTGATTTTAATCGGCAAGAAATGCGCTGATTTCGTCAATCTGTCAACTATGACCCATATCGCGTCATATCCCTTCTGAGTAGTTGGAAACCCTACCACAAAATCCATTGTGATATGCTCCCACTTCCATTCTGGTATCTCCAAAGGTTGTAATAAACCACTTGGTCGTTGATGCTCCGCTTTAACTCTCTAACAAGTGAGACACTTCGCAACACACTCAACCACTTCCCTTTTCATGTTTGGCCACCAAAAATGTTGGCGAAGATCCTGGTACATTTTTGTACTCCCCGGGTGTATTGAAAATCTTGAACTATGAGCTTCGTCCAAAATCTCTTCTCTGATTTCTGGCACTGACGGAACCCAGATTCCGCCTTCAAATCTCAGCAACCCTTCGGTATCGATTTTATATTTAAGCTCTTCCCCCTTAAGCACTCTTTGCCGTATTTTAACACATTCCTCATCCTGGAGTTGTGCTTCCTTGACTTTTTCTACCAAAGTTGGTTGAGTTTCCATCTGGAACAATTTTTCATTAGGCTCTGCCAAACCCTTCACCTCTAACTCCAACTTAGCCATTTCTGCCATAAGCTTCTCCTGATCAGTTAACAAAAATAGTTTCTCCCGACCTTTTCTACTTAAAGCGTCGGCAACCACATTAGCCTTCCCCGGATGGTATAGAATTTCACAATCATAGTCTTTGATCAATTCTATCCATCTCCTCTGCCGTATATTCAAATCCTTCTGTGTGAAAATATACTTCAGACTTTTATGGTCTGTATATATTTCACACTTCTCCCCATAGAGATAGTGCCTCCAGATTTTCAAAGCAAACACCACGGCTGCTAACTCCAAATCATGGGTCGGATACCCTTTTTCATAGTCTTTTAGTTGGCGCGATGCATATGCGATAACCTTACCATTCTGCATCAACACGCAACCAAGTCCTTTGTGCGATGCGTCGCTATACACCACAAAATTTCCTGTATCATCTGGCAAAGACAACACAGGTGCCGAACTTAGTCTCTTCTTTAGTTCTTGGAAACTCCCGTCGCACTTCTCCGTCGAAACAAACTTCATTGACTTTCTTGTTAAATTCGTCAACGGAGTAGCGATCCTGGAAAAATCTTGAATAAAACGTCTGTAGTATCCTGTCAAACCTAGGAAACTCCTCACTTCTGACGGTGTCTTCGGCTGATCCCAGTTCATGACAGCTTCCACTTTGGCTGGATCCACCGAAATCCCGTCTTTATCAATAACATGCCCAAGGAATTGAACACGCTCCAACCAAAATTCACATTTTGAAAATTTTGCATATAATTTCTCCTTCCTTAACGCCTCCAACGTCACCCTCAAATGCTCCACGTGTTCTTCTTGAGTTTTGGAGTAAACCAAAATGTCGTTTATGAATACCACCACAAACTTATCCAGAAATGGTTTGAACACCCTATTCATTAGATCCATAAACGTTGCAGGCGCGTTTGTTAAACCAAATGACATAACCAAAAACTCATAGTGACCATATCTGGTTCGAAACGCCGTCTTTGGTATGTCCTCTTTTCTCACCTTCAATTGATGGTACCCACTTCGTAAATCTATCTTCGAAAAATATCTTGCTCCCTTCAGTTGTTCAAACAGGTCATCGATCCTTGGCAATGGATACTTGTTTTTAATCGTGACCTTGTTCAACTCTCTATAATCAATGCAAAGACGCATTGACGCATCCTTCTTCTTAACAAACAATACCGGGGCTCCCCACGGCGAGACGCTCAGTTGAATATACTTCTTATCCAGCAATTCTTGCAGCTGCACCATTAACTCCTTCATTTCTACCGGAGCCATTCGATACGGGGCTTTCGATATAGGGGCCGTTCCCGGTGCTAAATCAATTACAAACTCGATTTCCCTATCTGGCGGTAATCCTGGTAAATCATCAGGAAATACGTCCGCAAAATCCCTAACTACTGGTATCTCCTCCAGTTTTGCACCCACCTTTCGGGTATCAACTATGTAGGCTAGATATCCTACACATCCTTGTTTCAACATCTTTTTGGCTTGCACCATCGTCAGACAACTCGTTTGTCTAGGCGACTTGCTGCCATAAAACACTACCTTTGACGGAGTCAGAAGGTTTACACACTTCTTTTGACAATCAATGACTGCCCCATGGTTGAACAACCAATCCATACCCAAAATAACATCAAACTCCCCAAGACGAATTGGGATCAAGTTTACTGTCATCACATGACCCTTAATATCTACCTGACAGTTCTTGTGGACAAACTTAACAGGAATCACCTCCCTATTCGCAATTTCTATGTTCATAGGGTAATCTAATTCTTCTTGAGGTAACTCTAATTTCTTAGCAAAATCATCGGATATAAATGAGCAAGTAGCACCCGAGTCAAACAATACATAAGCATTAACATTATTGACTGGAATGATACCTGACACTACATCCTTTGACTGCACAGCATCCTGCACCGTCATGCTGAATGTTCGAGCTGTAGGTCGGTTGGGCTGTGCCGATCCTGTGATAGTAAGGTTGCCACCACCACCGCTGTTTCCCTTTCCTGAACTGGCTCCACCTGTAGTTACTTTCTTAGGGCACTCTCGAGCAAAGTGATCCTTCGACCCGCAGATGAAACATGCTCCTTTCTTCGGATTAGGGCAATTCGGCGCGATATGCCCCTCCTGCCCGCAGTTGAAGCACACCCTCTTACCTTTCAAACAAGCACCCATATGGCTCTTTCCACAGTTGCTGCACACCTCCACCTTCTTCTTCTGATTACCCTGCTGACTTCCCGCAGAGTTACTATCATTCCATTTCCTCTTCTGGCTATTGCCCCCATGGCTACCACTTGCCTTATTTTCATTCTCATTCTTCTTTTTCTTCTGCTCCTGATTGTATTTGGACAGAGCATCACTGCCTCCTTCAGCAATAATTGCCTTCTCCAGCACCGCCACAAACGAGTTCAGTTGAAACATTGAAACTCGGCTATACAACCAGGGCTTCAGTCCCTGCTCAAACCTTCTGGCCTTCCGCTCATCCGTGTTAACCTGATAAGGCGCAAACCTCGCCAACTCGTTGAACTTTGCAGCATATTCAGGTACCGTCATGGTACCTTGCTTCAGTTCCAGAAACTGCACCTCCATTTGATTTTGAGCACTTGCCGGAAAGTAGGTCTCGAAAAACATCTCTTTAAATCGCTCCCACTGAATAATCCCTTGGCCACGTCGAGTCTTATTTGCTTGCCACCAGTAGCTAGCTTCTGATTTCAGCATGAAGGTTGCAAATGCCGTCTTCTGGTCCTCGCTGACTCTAGCGACATCAAACACCTTCTCCATTTACATAATCCACGTTTGAGCCTCTATCGGATTCATAGACCCGTGATATTCTGGAGGTCCGACAGCCTTGAAGTCTTTAAAGGTTGTAGCCTGAGCTTGTGGTTGATTTGCAAAGGCTCCCGTTAACAAATTTACCAACTGCTGCATGGGATTAGCGTTGGCTTCTTCGTTGTTAGTAGATCCCTCAGGGGTCTGTTGACGTGTTGGTTGTCTTCTTGGAGGCATCTTACTGTTAAAAATTCGCGTCATTAGACTATTGCTCAATTACTTAAACATTTAAGTCTTAACTTAAACATTTAGAAACAACATTTAACACATAACACATCTGAGAAACTTTTGCATTTCATTCATTTATTGCTTTAAAACATAATAAAGATAACATCGTAGTTATTTACATCATCTATCCTGAAATCACAAAGTTCCAGGATTACATCATTATTCTATCCCATTATATAGAACTGGGATTAACAACTTATTAACTTCATAGTTTCATCATAACATAACTAATCACAATCTATGATGACATTCCACGACGCACAGCTTCCCGGCGTTCCTGCTCCATAATGCGTGTCATCATCCTTCGATCCATCATATCTGGATGACGATGAACTCGATCCTGAGCTCTATCTATCGTGGTGTGAAAAATATACTCCATCTCATCAATCTTAGCCTTCTTTGATCGCACCTCACACTCAACTCTATCTGCACGATCAACCTCTCTTAACCAAGCAGTTTCAGCTCTCGCCCGCTTAGCTGACTCCTCTTTCAACTCATCTCGGACAATTTCATCCTTGGCTATCAACTGTCCGCGTCGATACTCAGACTGTGCTAGCCTCTGCTCAGCCTCTGCAAGTCGTGATGAAAGGTCTTGGATCTTAGCATCCTTCTGCTCTAAAGTGGCTTGACGTTCTGCAGCCTGTTCCTCTAACTCCTCCTTTTCACTCTCTACATGAACCAGCTTCCACTCCACATCTCCAAGACGTATATCGAGCTCCTCAATCTCACTGCTCTTCTACTCCAAGGCAGTCTGTCGCTCAGCCAGCTGCCTCTCTAACTCCTCCACTCTATCTTGCAACTCTATGTTGCGATCATACACCTGCTCGTACATCTGAACACCCAAAGTAGATAGTGATATCCCCTCAGGGTCGTCCTCCTCCTCCTCATCAGGATCCTCCTCAGGGTCCTCCTCAGGGTCAGTCTCAGGCTCATACTCGTGACCTGTAACTGTAACCAATAGATATGGCTCCCTCTGCACTAACTGCTCATGAACTACGTGAATATCTCGGGGCTCCTCCTCCCTAGTCTGGCTGGGCTCTCCTCTATCAGTCATCCTGACAACAAAATTTTAAGTTTTAATTACTAATCGATAATACTCGCGAGCACATAAGGTTATTATCAAATAAGCACATAGCACATAATTAGTTTATTGTCTTTTATGAATTTCCGTAATTCATTCCTTAGAACTCGACAAGAGTTTATCACCACTATATTCTCTATCTTCTAAAAGGCTACTATCCTAAGGTTTTCCCCACCTAAAGGTTCATACCCTATCAGCTCTGATACCAACCTGTGACACCCCCAAATCCAGGTACTTAATTCCCACAGATTTGGTGTTCACTATCTCATTTATTCACATCTAACTATCCATAATCAAGAACAATTAAAATAAATTTAAAGAAATATCTTCCCAAAATGGGTTACATCACCAAACCATTAAACATTCAATTCCCAGGATATCTAAACCTTAAAACATCAATGCGGAATAAAACATAATTTAAAACAAGTATTGTTACTAATAATCATCAAGTAAATAGTAGGTCGTTAGCTATTTATGCATCTTGCCCTTGCCTTTGCTCGTGGACGGCTCGTCCGACTTCTCAGCCTTAGCTGCAATGATTAGTGCAAGAGTGAGCAAACAATTGCTCACAAGTACGATAACAATAATATTTAAATGAAATGGATTTCAACTGAGGAATAATAATTTTTTGAATCTCAGTCAATAAATGATCAAAGTCTAAAAGTTCGTTTGAATGCTCGATTCAAGGAAAAATAGATTTCGAGATTTAGAAATTATATCTGAGGGTCACAAGACCTCGAACTATGTCCTAGGTTGACAAGTATTTCTACTGTAACCTTTAACAGTCATATAGACTATGGACCAACATCTCGTACTCAGGGGGATCAGCCCTTTGTGCAATGTATTGTGCACAAACATTTTAATGATGTCGCGTAAGTAATCCCCTATATTAGGGTTGTTCATCTCAGTTTATCGTCCGAATCCATACCAAAAAGGAAATTGGCTTGGAACAAGTATAGAAAACATTCTAAGTCTTTGAAATCGCTCATCAACTAAGGACTAGCTGAATCAATAAGGGTTTGCTAGTCTAATTCATCAATAGAGTTTGTTCAATAGAAACTATACTCGAAGTTTGAATAACAAACAATGATTGGAATAAAACTTAAGTATATAATCATGATAATAACCTTGCTTGAATATCAATAAGCTAAGGTCAATAAGCTTGCTTAGTATAAATAAACTTGTTTTGAAATGAAATAACAAGTTTGAGATAGGAAAACTTGCTCAACGTAAAAGTAATAAGTTGAGATAAGGAACTTGCCTCAAGCGTAGATTACAATTTAAGTAATTCACGATCCTTAAACAACCTATACATTTAATTATAAAATGATAACATAATTAGTCACAAAATTATAATCACTTTAGGTCTACTATTATCCTTTTTATTATAACATCTCATTTAGCATACCATAATCAACAAGTACTAGTTTAGCAACCATCTTGGTAATACATTAGTCACATTAATATAAGTTTAATTATGCATCATAACTTCCAAGAAAACAAAATAATAATAATAATTTTTTTTTTTAAAACAGCAGTGATTCTCGCCGGGGCGAGAAAAAGCTTAACAAAATCGTCGCCGGGGCGAGAGGCTCGCCGGGGCGAAATTATGCTTAACAAATTTGTCGCCGGGGCAACGCTGCCGCCGAGGCGAAGAAATCAGTTCATTTCTCTCGCCGGGGCGAGAAACTCAACTGTCGTCTTCCCCAGCTCGCGAATCAGTGAAAACTTAGGCCAATTTGGCGAAATTTTTCGAATTCTACCATCCAGAAAACAAATTAAATATATCCATACATCATATATGATACAAAGCATTTACCCAACATGTTTCTAACCAATTTAACCATTATAAAACACATAATCAACCAATTTAAAATCAAAAATCCTCTGTTTAAAACCAAATATTCATGTTTTAGCTATTTTAATAAAATCAACCACTGTAAACTCATCTTTCAATCATTTTAATCCATTCAAATTACATTCTTTTCATTTTTCATCGTATTAACACAATCAAAAGTCGACTTACCAATTAATAATCTAATTGAACATCAATTATCAAATATATATACCATACATGAAATAAGACTCTGAAAAAAAACAAAAACTTCATTCTAAATCATGTTTTCATGAATTAACACCTCTAAATTGATTATTAATCAACATATAATCATCTAACACATGATTACTACCAATTACAACAACTATAATCAAATAATTCATATACTCTAGCAATTGAACTCACATACAATAACTAAAAATATATACAGTAGAATAAACCAAGAGGAAAAAAAAGAATTATACCTTCAATTGTTGTAAGAAAATTTGATTAAACTTCCTTGCTTGAATTCTTACTCCAATCACCAAGCTTCTCACACAATTTCTCTCTTTTCTCTCAACTCTCAAATTCACAGAGTTCTTTTCTTTCTCTCAAACTCTGTGTTTCTTCTTCTTTGTTTTTCTTTCTTTCTTTCTAAACTGACGTTCTTTTTAAAAATAAAAACTGATGAAATAAAAACAAAATAAAAACTGATGGAACGTATAATCTAATTAAATCATCAGTTATAAAAATTCAAAAGCCATAACGCTTGTTTGGCAAATACAAAATAAAATAACCCATTATTCTAACTAAAGGTCTTAAGGCCTTGTTTGGTAAAACACAAATAAAATAACCCATTATTCCCAAACAAAGATCATAGGGCCTTGTTTGGTAAAACTGAATTAAACACTTTCTCATTTATTTTAATAAATCATCATAACATATAGTTTAAATGTCACACTTCTAATTTAATTAAACTTATTATTAAATAAATTCAATTAAACCTTACAAACTAACTTAATAATTTATTTAACCAATAACAATAACACCAAATGAATTATATTATTCAAATAAATCATTTATTCAAATAAACCTTTTCATCATCTAATTTAATTATTAAATTAAATTAGAATAACATAACAAATCACACTCAAATTAACATTTAACATTATTAAACTCAACATATACCCACTTCACCAAAACTTAATAAATTATTTATTTAACTCAATAAATTAATAAAAATATTTATATAACTCAATAAATATTTTTATTCAATTATAAAAATTGTATTCGTTACATCTTTCCCTCCTTAAAAGGATTCTGTCCCCAGAATCATAACGCAATTAAATCGTCCGTTACATTCTCCCTTCCTTACAAAGATTCTGTCCCCAGAATCGCAATATAAAAAAAAATATTTAAACAAATAACTGAGGAAAATTATTATTCCTCAATATTTATCACTAGAGGAATTCTATTGACAGGCAAGTAAAACTCCATTAGGTATTCCTTTAGCGAGTCACGTTCAGTGAACTTATTCTCCAATAAGCACCTACATACTTACTTTAGTATCTCAATACAAATGATTATGAGATCAATCATCATCTTCCTAAGAGCAAGCAAAGTACCAATCTATCCGGATTCACTAATCCCCTTTTTAGTAATCCAACGATTAGGAATGACTTTAGTTTTAAGCTTTCTAAGAATTTAGATCTCATTTGCATGATCATCATCATGATTCTAAAAGCATTGCTTAAAATTATGGGTTTATCACATATAAAATAACAACGCCATGTAGATAAAGTAAAATGCCTTTAATAAATTAATTCTTTTATTTGTTTACACTTCGGCCTGGCCATTCGTCTGGGGTGATAAACTGTTGCAATCCTGTGATTCACCCCATACTTAGCCAATAGAGCTGTGAAGTACCTATTACAGAAGTGGCTCCCCTCATCACTGTGACGTCCCCAAATTCGGGTTCTCTAACCTCGGATTCGGTGCTCACGATCCATTATCATTATACACATTCTATGAACTATTGCGGAATAATAAACATACATTGTTCAATTAAATAAGGTTCTACATCAAATCCTAAGGTCTAATAACCTTAACTTAAAACATACCCTTAATATTATAAAAGGTTTATCTAAAATTATAACATCAGATAATACGATAATTAAACATTCACATAAGTCTATTCCTGAGCTTTGCCTTTGCCTTTATCCTTCTTGGAACTTTCCGGTCTAGCTGAAATAAACGTCATGATATAGCAAGGGTAAGCAACTAGTTTGCTTAGCAAGTTTAATTACAAAGGAGATATATCATGATTAGAAATGAATTTAACCTTTGAAACTTTCAACAATAAATATCAATTGTGAAAGAATAAGAGTTCAAGTTTCAATATTTGAAAGATTGAATCAATGATGCTAAGTGGTCAACAATGATCGTGAACATATACGGATGTTGTCAGTATTTAAATTGGTCCTCTAATAAGTATTGGTAATCAAGGGGATCAGCCTCTCATACCCGGCAAATATGCATAATCACTTAATATAGCGGGCAGACAATTGTTATCCAATATAATGCCTTAAAAGTTGTTCTTTTTCTCAGTCTGGAATCCTTCCCAAATTAATTGGTTAGGAACAGCTTTTAAAAATCGGTTTGATTTAACAAATTTAAACATGCTCGATCTAGCTGATACAACTAGCATAGATCTATCTCATAAACATTTCATGAATAAAATAATCTTTAACTAATTCATAGTTCAATAATAATAGAACAGGAATTCGGTTGCACCAAGTGCGAATAACAATAAATATCATGGATGTGGATTAATCAACAATAATTATCCATTAGCAGGCTCTGAAATAATATCTCTAGGTTGAGTTAGAGAACTTGCAATATGTATAGATTCATAACAATAATAAGGAACTTGCACAAGGGTAGGAAACTTGCCTTGGTCGTTGTCTACTGCTACGCAATTTTAATATAACTTCTTTTGAAAGACCTATCAGTTATAAGATTTATCTCTCAATAGGTATCACATATCTCACCCATAATATCATTAATTTACATTACATTATCTAATAGTCAGTCACATAGTTAGTATTAGACATTACATCACAATCTTAGTATTATAATTAACCTTTGATAATCTTTTAATCACTTCATTATTTAATATTTCCTTATATAAGTCTTTCTTTATGATATAGTAAGTTAACTACCCAATCCAGCAAACTGGATTCCAAATCCAGCAAACTAAATGGTAATCCAGCAAATTAGATGCCAATCTAACAAACTGAATTCCAACCTGGATTACAATCCAGCACCCTGGATTCAAACTGACCTCTAATCCAGCATCCTGGATTAACACTATTCAATCCATCAAACTGTTTTCCCCAATCCAACAACCTGGATTCAAACTAATCAATTCAGCAAGCTGGATTCACACAATCCAGCAAGCTGGATTGGAAGCCTGCATTCTTAAAATGATTTAACCTCTTTTAACAATCGATTTTTATTTTCTTCAAGTCTTGCCACACATATGAACATATATTCCAAACTCAAAAATACTTTCTGTAGACACCCAAATTTTGCGTTCCCTGTATTAACCATGACAGCAGGGCAAAATCGTCAATTGAACCGGCTTGCGGGAGCGAAGGAATGGGCACAAGTGCGAACATCCAACACTACCGCAATGATTGGCGACCAAGCTGACGTGACAATAAGGTCATCCGAAACGGGCATCCCCGGATGAGGTGGCACATCTCCCGGAAATTCCCGGACCGCAGAATAAGAACCTGTCAGCGAAAACCGACATTACGGCACATAAATCGAGGCGTGGCACAAAAATCGAGAAAGTCAAACCGTCCAGCCGCGGATTAATCTGCGGCCAAATGGTGCGCGGCCAGCCATCTTGAAACACGGAACTCGAAATCGGGGTGAGTGGAAGGCAGGCGGCTGGCTCTGGCCAGCCTATTTCAGCTCATTTTCGCTCAGCATATAGAGAGTTGAAGAAAATTGGAAGGAGAAGAGGCGGCAGCAGCTGAAAAACAGCAGAAAAGAAGAGGAAATCAAGAGAGAAAAGAGAGAAAATAGTGAGAAATTGTACCCATTTTGTGAGATTACATCTCATATTTTCTACTCTACTCAATACACAAATTCATATATATTGTGTGGATTATTTGCAAAGTGAAAAATCCTTTGTTTTAGCATTTTGTTTTACCATTTTTGTTGAAGTTTTTTTGTCATCCGAATTGTATTGAATGTAGTTGTTCTTGTATATTGTTGTGAATCCGTGGATTGAGGGCTATTAGTGAGGGTTCCAAATGGAATGAATTCCTCCTAATGGCCCGATGATGTCCATTTGGTGAATTTTTAGCTCGTTGTAATGATGTATTGTGCATAGATTGTTTAGATTGCTATTTTTAGGATCTTGTGGGTGTGTAGCGATTTTGGATGTGAGCCTAGGAGCGCGACCCCGTGGTCCAAATCCGATGATGGACATCTTTTGATATATGTAGTAGGAGCGATGTAGTCTTCATTGTAAATATGTAATCGTCGGGCCTTAAAACGACGCCAAGGCGAGAATCGTGTTTAAGGCCCCGTCATAGTGAAAGTATGCGATTGTGGGCGTTCGGGGTTATTTTGATGGCTTACATGCCCATGAGTAGCCCCAACGCATTTTAATGCTTGATTTGATTTATGAGACGAAATTAATTTCAAAGCTAAACGATAAGATTTTCATAAAATCAATCAAACTAGGTTATTAGAATCACGAGGATAAAAAAATTGGGAATGCTAATGAATGTCGATTCCTCTTTAACGAGAAGGCCAAAGAAAAATCGTTTCCAAAACATCACACAAAATGATAAGTAACGTTTATTAAACCGTTGTGCATAGGGTTAAAGATCCTAGAAATTGCCCATCATTTGAGTTACGAAGGCAACGTATAGATCTCGATTCCTATTTTGACGAAGGTTTAGAAAACTCTTGTTTTGCCAAAGCGACACCTAATGAAAATCTCATAAGTTTTTGACAATTAAAATCAAACCTTTCTCATAAAGCTTTCTCGTATGAGCCGAATGACATTTTAAGTATTCTCAAAAGAAAGCACGACTTTTCATCAAAACCCAAATGATTTCTTCATGCAAACTCACCACGACATTCACATAGGCACACACGCACACACTCGCGTACATACACACACACATTCAAGAATTAAAGGATAGGAAAAGCATCAAGATTGCGGTAACCGTGTTTCACGGAAGTCGGGGGGTGCCTAACACCTTCCCCTCGCTTAAACAAGCCCCCGAACTCTATGAATCTCGGTTCGGAGACCAATCAATTCGGAGTCACATATGAGCCAGCGATTTACAAAAAATAAAATTCGGATGAGTTGGTACATCCATTTCAAATATACCAACTGGCGACTCTGGTCAAATTGGCTCATCATAAAAAACGATCTTTCAAAACCCCGTCGACATCAATGCCGACCTTTTCCAAAAAATCATTCAATCAAAGGCTAAAATCGGAAAAGGACAAAGAGAGGAGAAACCCGGCGTCGACACTTTCCTTATGAAAATTTTCAATTTCTTTTAACATTGTTCACACATCCGTTTTAACTTTCGAAACTAAGAAAAATGATCACTATCTTGCACAACTCCGATGATTCTAAATTTTTGATAGCGTCTTATACATATTAACAAGTACTTCCAGTTAAAATTTCGTGGTCATCAAATTTATAGAACTCCAATTTTAGCCGTTTTCGTCGAAAAACTCTACGTTTTTATTTTAGCCGTAGATTCTTCATTACAAGTCGGAATTCGACCAATTTTGGGCAGTGGTACATAACTTCCTATAGTTTCAGTGGTAAAAAGACCGGAATTTATTGCACTTTCTAAGGGTTCGAAAGAGTGCACGGCAGCTAGGAGTCAGCGGGTTTTGTCTCGTTTTCAGTTTTGAGGTCCCTCACGAAAACACTCATAAAATAAAATCTATAATTCAGATTAGGGTTTAGTCAGACCCGTTGGATTCGTATCTTTCTGAACTACAATTTCCTATCGTCAAGCACAAAATTTGGACAAGTTTTGTTCACTGAAACTCGCCCCGGAGTGGATTGTTCCGATAGTGCTCCAACAGTTAGCACGTTTTGGGAAAAATTACATAACTCTCTCATTTTAACTTCTTTTTCATTGATTCCAATGAGGTTCTTTTCTTAGCTTACCCTTAAAACTCAAAAAAAAGAAAACCAATAATATCATGTATAGATTTCAAAACACACAATTTATTCGAACAAGCTACAGTTTGTTCGCCGGTAAAAATATTTTAAAGCTTTTAGCCTAACTTTTCTACACAAACCCATACTCTTTCATACCACAACCACATATCATCAAACATAAACATATTTAATATGATTCTAAATATTTAAAACATAAATTTCACACTTCTAACATAAGGTTTCACCCATAATGTGGCGCCCCCAAATCCGGGTACTTAAAACTCGTACTTGGTGCATCACGATACTATTTCTTTGAGCTGTTTAATAAATTACAAACTTAATATTTATATCAGAGTTGTTTATTCCCAGGTATGACAACCTTTATTTACATTTTTTACATGTTACATAATATTTATGATCACAATACAAAAGACTAATCATTACAGATAACACCTTACAACTTATTCCTTCAGCTTTCCCTTTCCCATGTCCTTGCCAGAGCCTTCTAGTCGATCATACTTAGCTGAAAACATTTAAGTCAAAGCAAGAATGAGCATTCAATTGCTCAACAAGTAATAACAATTATAATAATACGCTGAAAAAGTAAATGTTTCCTTTGAGGACTACTTCTACCACGAATCAATAGTGGTGAAGTCATTTAAAACTATTCTTAACAACATATCAAATCATTTTAAGATTTTTTTGAAATGACTGAACAATAAGTCATTTCAAGTAACAAGAATTTTCTTGAATTTCATGCTGAGTAATACATCAAGAATGAAAGAGTTAAAATTCTTTCGAAAATTCAATAATATTCAATTGATTATGAAGGATTAGCAATTTTGCGATAATATTCAATACATAGGGTTATTCCCAGATTTCATGCTGAGTGATCACAAATGGATCAAGAACTGCTAGAGGAATCATCAGTTATTTTATTACTGACTACCTCAAGAGTAAAAGTTAGCTATAAAAACTAAACTTTACTCTTCTGCAAGTACGTAAGGGGATCAGCCTCATTGTACCCGAGATTATGCATAATTCTCAAATATAGCGCGTGGTCGGGCTACCGATAATAAAGTTTCCCCTGATTTATTTTTCAAGGTCGTTCATCTCAGTCTTACATCATGAGTCCGTACCACATCAATATGGTTTGGATTGCTTTTAAAGAATTAATTTGAGTTCAACATATTATAACAATTTTGATCTAGCCGAATCAAATGGCATATATCTTTAATAACGAATTAGTTCTAATAGTAAAACGTTTCATGCGATATCAATTAATATTAGTCTAGCCGGTCAAATAGCTTAGACAATCTTTAAACTAGGTATACATACCGAAATTTAATAGTATGTATCAGAACTTATCAACGAATTTCGAATTCAAGGGTAATTGATAATATACAATAGTTCATACAAGTGGGGACACTTGTATAACCAAACTTAGAATACAAATTTTCAATATGAGTCATAGCAATTCAGTAATGAGATACTTTTAATAATGAACGAATCGAAGGAATTCGAATTTATAATAATTATAACAATTTGTACAAGTGAGGACACTTGCACAAAGAACAGAATAATTTTGATTATAAATGCATCACATGAGACAATATCGAGTTATTTAAAATCAATAGATAGCTTGAATAAAGTTTAAGAATACTTGCATAACATATGGATCCATTGCATAAAGTAAATGCAAGGGTTACGATAATTGCATAAACGAATAACAAAGATCATTATGGATATGAATAATTAACAATAATTATTCACGAGCATGCTTTGAAATTGAAAACTCATGTTGAGTTAGGAACTAGCATAACATATACCTGTTTGCACAAAATAAAAATAGTGCATAAGGTTTAGATACTTGCACAATAAAAGAAGTTGTGTAAGTTAGAAACTTGCCTTGAATGTTGATTACTGCTACGCAATTTAATATGATTTCTTTTGAAAGACCTATCATTTATAAGATCGATCTCTCAATTAGCCAATCATATTATACCTAATAATATCACTTATTTATAAGTAAATTATCTAACATTCAACCACATAATCAAATATTAGATAACACATTAACACTATACGCATTCAATTCTAAAGTTAGCACACATCGAGTCTTTAATAGTGTTCAATATAGTATGCTGAGTGTTTTCCCACAAACAACCAATAAACTAGTTTCCGTCTCGTCTACACTATTTTCACAGTGAGTTAGATCGGTTGTCAGTTCGTATATACTTCCGCTCCCTGAAGGAATTGTTTAGCCTAGATACTATACATCGACTACTAAAGAGTACGACTGTACCACTACTTTATGAATTAACACTAAGTCTTTCCTTATATAAGTCTTTCTTTATGGTCCTGTAGGTTAAGTACTCAATCCAGCAAACTGGATTCCAAATCCAGCAAACTAGATGGCAATCTAGCAAACTGAATTCCAACCTAGATTACAATCCAACACACTGGATTCAAACTATTCAATTCAGTCAACTATTTTTGCAATCCAGCAACCTGAATTCAAACTATCCTACAATACAGCAAACTAGATTACAATATTCAACAAACTGGATTACACTATTCAGCAAACTGGATTCACTAATTTAGCTAGCTGGATTCACCCAATTCAGCTAGCTGGATTCAAACTGTTTTCCATGTTATTAAATAATTCATTTAATCGATCTAAAATGTCATAAATATTATACTTCCTCACCAATGACCAAAGTCCTTATCAAAAATCTGTATGAACCATATTCAAGGTTCTCAAGTCCTAAAATCCCATTTTCCAAATTTTTAACTTCACATAATTAATTAAATTCATTTATACATAACTTCATTATTTACATGAAAAATAGCAAAACAATTTCAAAATCATTTCTTTTCTGGAAATAGACTATATATAGTCCCCTTATGAAAATATATTTTTTTCGGAATTTTAAAAATCCATTTACTATATTTAAATAGTCTAAAATAGCCAAATCTTGCTACATTTTTCATAAATCGAAATCGCATCCAAACATTCTGAACTTTATAGGGTATCTTCCTGCTATATATATATACTCCCAATAATTATTGCATAATTTTTAGAGTTAACCAAAAAGAGTTATTTAAGAATACTTTTGAAAATAATCTTTCACAATAAAATCCATAACTTTCATTCTACATGGTCAAAAATATTCAAATTTTTACATGAGTCACATAACTTCCCATATTATCATCCCAAATTTTTATAAAAATTTTAGAACACAAAAAGTTAACGAAATTGCCCCTGGATGTGAATAGTCAGCGGGCTCATTCCAGTTTTTGAGAAAAATGTGGACTGTTTGTACCAAAACAGTCCATACGAATTTTGTACCAACTATTTTTGAGTTCTACCACTTAGGTTTTGTAGTTAACTTATATATCTAGTACCATTTTTTGACGGATCGTAAAAAGAGTTTGTGGATCTCAAGCTATAAGCTTACAAAGTGATTAAAAGCTAGGGTTTTCTAACCCTTTAGAAAATAGTTTTGCTTTTCTTTCTTTTGATCCAGCTTTTGGCATTCAAAAGGGTTAGATCTAAACATAAAACACGTATTAACATATAGATCTAAGGTTTTAGACCTCAAGATCATAAACTTTATATCACACAAATCACACCAAAATAAATGAAAATAAACTAGGTTTAGGTTAGAAAAATTATACCTTTGCTTGAATTTCCTTCTCCTTCCTTCTAGGCTTGATTATGGAGTTAGATGACATAAAAGAATTCACTCCCTACTCACCTATAGGCTGCCGCCCCTCTCCCCTTTCTCTCTCTTTAGTTTCTTTCTTTAGCAAAATGGAAAGTGAGAGATGAGAGAGAAATAAGATGGGTTTTGTTTTGCTTTATTAAAACCAATACTTACAATATCTATAGATATAGGAATTATATCTATATGTTTGGCCATCATTAGCAAGCATACCTCTTACACAATTTTTGACAACTTGTTGATGTGTCATGATTGCTAATTGTCCTTGTTTTTAAACTTAACAAGCAATCTACTTAATGAAACAACACCTCACCACCTTTTTTTTTACACCATGCCGCCTGGCCTCCTTCATTCATTTGTCCCATTTTCTTAGTCTTCTTTTATTGTTTTAATAACTTAATCAAGTTGCTAAAAATATCTACCAAGTGGGCTAGCAATTGGGCTTTAATTAATTTCCTTTTGGGCTCACTTTTAACTAGTTTATGCCACTAGTTTCTAAATATTTTTTTAATCTATGCTTGGTTACTAATTTAATAAGTGTTGGGCCAATTTAATTAGTCCACACATTAATTATCCAAGTCCATGATTAATTAAATTAGTGGCTTGGTTAGTTAATCCAATGGGCTAGTCCACTAGTTTTCCTTACTAATTGGACTATAAAAATTAACCATTCATATATCACATAATTCTCATTAATTAATACCCATATTAATTAATGTACCAAATTTATTCATTTACTATATTCATTTTAATTAAATATTTAATTAACTTACTATCTTACCAATTGTTTAATATTAATATTCTTAGGTTAGTCCACTAATTTAAATACTATTAGTGAGACATGCTTTAAGTAACAATTAGTCACATGCATTATTCACATAAGACATAACATATTTATCATCATTGATAAATAATTATCATACACATTGACCCACATGTTGTACATACACACATTCAAAGATAATCAATACTTGTATTTAGTATTCGATTTTCTTAAAAAAATGAATTCTTATTAGTCATAATACACATACATCCATTTAAATACAATTATAACCATAATTGTATTAATCATTAAAATTCATAATCATAAATCAAATTAGGTTTTGATCATCCCTTTATCTTTGTCTCATTTACCATACTTAGTCAATTTAAAATAAATTGACTAATCTTGCAAATTCCTATCATAAGGAAATAATCATAGTAATAATAATAATATTAATAATCATTTCTTAAAATATACATTTATTATTTAAATAATATAGTAATCATATTTTTGTAAATAATCATATATCTTAATATAAAAATTAACTTATTAACAGAATATAATTTATAATTATCGACTATTTCTTTAATAATAAATTTACTTGAAACCATATATGAAATAAATATATACATATTACATATTCACATTCCTTTCCTTGCACACGTTTCCATACATGCTTTAATATATAATAAAAATAATTTTTATTATGAAAAAAAAATTCATACGTAAAATTTGTTATTTTAATATATCAAAAATCTTGGGTTATTACATATAACCCAAAATTAGGGTTTTTACGGTTTTTAGGATAGTTTTTATACCTTCTTTGCTTGATGGCTCTCTTCCTTTTCTTTTCAAAGTATGAGATGAACTTATGGGACATCCACAAGCTATCCTCCTTCCCCTATAGGTGGCGGCAACCCCTCTCCTCTTTTTCCCCACAAGAACTCTCTCTCAAAGTATTTTCTCTCTACTTTCTCTCTCTAGTTTTCTCTCTCTCTAAACTACCAAGGAAGAAGATGAATAAGACTCATGCCTTACAATCTAATTACTTGCTATAATCTATAGATACATAGGTTGTATCTATCTATTTTACCATTATTTGTAAGTACAAACTTTTGACAACTTGGTGATAGCTTGTCATTATCAATTGTACTACTTTATCAATCTTAACAAGCAAGCTAGCAAGAGACCAACAACTCACCCCACGTGGGGCCCAAATTTCGGCAACCCCCCCTTTATTTGTCCAATTTCCCTTTTTCTTTTATTGCTTTAATGGATAAACAAGTTGCTCAAAATATCTTCCAAGTAGGGTAAACAATTTGGGCTTTGTTTTAAATCAATTTGGGCTCACTTTTAATCTAACTTGGGCTACTAGTTGCCAAGGTTATTAACCTATGCTTGGCTACTAGTTCAATTAGTTGTTGGGCTAATTTAGTTACTCCACACATTAATTATCCAAGTTCGTGTTCAATTTAAATGAGTGTGCTTGGTTAATTAATCCATTAGGCTAGCCCATTAGTGTTTTCTTACTAAATGGACTATTAAAGTTTATTATTCATATTTCACATAATCCTCATTAATTAATACTCATATTAATTAATTTACACATTTTATTTACTAACTATATTCAATTGAATTGAATATTTAATTAACTTATTATCTTATAAATTCTTTGACATTAAAATTCCTAGGTTAGTCCACTAAATTGAATAACTATTAGTGGGACCTCCTTTAACTAACAATTAGTCACATAACTCATTAATCACATATTCATTCTGTATATGTCACAAAATTTTCAATATCCTTAATATTTAATTAATATATTCATTTACAATGTGACTTAAAGTTCTGGCAATTACATTCTCCCCTCCTTATAAGAATTCCGTCCCCAGAATTTCACATAAGGTTACTCAAAAATATTAGGATAATTCTTCCTCATCTTTTCCTCGAGTTCCCACGTAGCTTCTTCAACTGCGTGGTTTCTCCAGAGCACTTTGACAGAATATATAACTTTATTCCTTAACTTCTGCTCTTTCCTATCCAAAATTTCTATAGGAATCTCTTCATACGATAAGTCCTTCTCGACTTGAATCGGTTCATATGATATAACATGCTTGTAATCAGGCTTATACGGATGCAACATTGACACATGAAACACGTTGTGGATATGTTCCAGTTCAGGAGGTAGAGCCACCTCGTACGCCACTTCACCTATCTTCTTCAGTATCTCGAATGGTCCAATAAATCTCGGACTTAATTTGCCTTTCTTGCCAAATCTTATTTTCCCTTTCTAGGGAGATACTTTCAAAAACACATAGCTTCCTACTTCGAAGTCTCTCTTCTTGCGATGCAAATCTGCATACTTCTTTTGACGATCCTGAGTTGTTACCAGCCGAGCTCTTATTACCCTGATGATCTCTACGGTCTGCTGCACCAATCCTGGCCCCAACAGTCTGCATTCACCTACTTCATCCCAATACAAGGGCGTTCTACATTTCCTCCCATATAGTGCTTCGTATGGTGGCATTCCAATACTCGCGTGATAACTGTTATTATACGCAAATTTTATGAGCGGAAGATGATCCTCCCAGCTTCCCTTGAAGTCCATCACACAGGTTCTGAGCATATCTTCTAATGTTTGAATTATTCTCTCGCTTTGCCCATCGGTCTGTGGATGATAAGCGGTACTTAACCTCAATTGTGTCCCCATTCTTTCTTGAAGACTCCAAAAATTTGAAGTGAAGCGCAAATCTCTATCAGATACAATTGATACCGGCACTCCATGTCTTGAAACTATTTCTTTGATATATAAATTGGCTAGTTGATCCAAATTGTATCTAATCTTGATCGGTAAAAAGTGCGCTGACTTTGTAAGACGATCTACAATTACCCATATCGCGTCGTAACCTTTCTGTGTTGCGGGAAGCCCCACCACAAAATCCATCATGATGTGCTCCCATTTCCATTCAGGAATCTCTAGCGGCTGTAATAATCCACTTGGTCGTTGATGCTCGCCCTTGACTCTCTGACAGGTTAAACATCTGCTGACACATTCTGCAACCTCTCTCTTCATGTTCGGCCACCAAAAATGTTGACGCAGATCTTGATACATCTTTGTGCTTCCTGGGTGTATCGAGTATCTCGTACTGTGGGCCTCTTGTAAAATCTCTTCTCTTAATTTCGGTACTGAAGGTATCCAAACTTGATTTTTGAATCTCAGCAATCCAGTGCTATCAATCTTATACTTCAACTCTTCACCTTCAACTAACAATTTCTTAATGTTACTACATTTTTCATTATTCTCCTGTGCCTCCTTCACCCTGTCCAATAAGGTCGGACTGGCTTCCATTTCTATTACTTTATCTGAATTCCTCAAATTTTTCACCTCCAACTCCATTTTCTCCATCTCTCTTACTAACTTTTCTTGCTCTGTCAACACAAACAACTTCTCACTGTTCTTCCTGCTTAAAGCATCTGCTACTACATTGGCCTTTCCTGGATGATATAGAATCTCACAATCATAATCCTTGATCAATTCTAACCACCTTATCTGCCTCATGTTTAACTCCTTTTGTGTAAAGATATACTTCAGACTTTTGTGATCTGTGTATATCTCACATTTTTCTCCATAGAGATAATGTCTCCAAATCTTAAGGGCAAACACTACCGTAACCAATTCTAGGTCGTGGGTAGGGTATCCCTTTTCATAATCCTTTAACTGGCATGACGCATACACAATGACTTTACCATTCTGCATTAACACGCAACCCATTCCCTTGTGTGATGCATCACTGTACACTGTAAAACCTCTCGTACTATCTGGTAAGGATAACACAAGTGCTTCACTTAGTCGCTTTCAACTCCTGAAAACTTTGCTCACATTTCTCCGTCCACACATACTTAACTGTCTTCCTGGTCAAATTTGTCAATGGCGTCACTATCTTTGAGAAATCTTGAGTAAACCTCCGGTAATATCCTGCCAATCCTAAGAAACTTCTGACCTCTGTCGGTATCCTTGGTTGTCCCCAATTTTTCACTGCTTCTACCTTTGCTGGATCAACAGAAATTCCTTCGTTGTCGATAACATGTCCCAAAAACTGAACTCGTTTCAACCAGAATTCACACTTTGAAAATTTTGCATATAATTTCTCTTTTCTCAATGTCTCCAGTATTATCCGTAAATGCTCAGCATGCTCTTCTTCAGTCTTTGAATACACCAGAATGTCGTCAATGAACACAACCACGAACTTATCCAAGTACTGTTTAAATACTCTGTTCATCATGTCCATAAAAGCAGCTGGCGCATTCGTCAGTCCAAACGACATCACTAGAAACTCATAATGGCCGTAACAAGTTCTAAATGCTGTCTTGGGTACATCCTCCGTTCTCACCTTCAACTGATGATAACCAGTCCTCAAATCAATCTTCGAAAAATACTTCGCTCCTTTAAGTTGATCAAACAGATCATCTATTATCGGTAACGGATACTTGTTCTTGATTGTCACCTTATTCAATTCTCTATAATCTATGCACAATCTCATCGATCCATCCTTCTTCTTTACAAACAACACCGGTGCCCCCCACGGAGATACACTAGGTTGAATGTACTTCTTGTCCAACAAATCCTGCAGTTGAACCATTAACTCTTTCATTTCTACCGGAGCCATCCTATACAGTGCTTTCGATATTGGCGCTGTCCCCGGTACTAAATCAATTACAAACTCTATCTCTCGATCCGGTGGAAGTCCTGGCAATTCTTCTGGAAAAACATCCACGAACTTATTCACTATAGGTATCTGCCCCATGTCAGAATTCACCATTCGTGTATCCACTACATGAGCCAAATAACCCTCACATCCTTTCTTCAACATCTTCCTGGCCTGCATCATCGTTAGACAACTCATTTGTCTTGGCGACTTGCTGCCATAAAATACAACCTTAGACTTATTGGGTGTTTTAAGGCGTATGCTCTTTTTTTGACAGTCAATAACTGCCTCATGGTTAAAAAACCAATCCATTCCTAGAATTACATCAAATTCTCCTAAGCGTATCGGAATTAAATTCACGCTTAACGTATTTCCCCTTATTTTCACACAACAGTTCTTATGGATAAATTCTACAGGGATCACTTCTTTATTTGTAACTTCTATGTTCATTGGGTTTTCTAAATTTTCACAAGGTAAATTTAACCTTTTAGCAAAATCATCAGACACAAATGAACAGGTAGCTCCCGAATCAAATAATACATAGGCATTTATATTATTGATCGGAATAATACCTGACACCACTTCCTTTGATGCAACCGTGTCTTGCACAGTCATGTTGAATGTTCTAGCTGTTGGCTTGCTCTGCTGTACTGGCCCTCCAATGGTTAACTTTGGGTTACTACTCTTGTTGCCGCTACCTCCCTTAGTATTCTTCTTCAGCGGACAATCCTTGAATCGATGACCCGTTCCTCCACATGAAAAACAACCACATTTCCTTGGCTTAGGGTAATTTGGAGAAAGATGTCCTTCCTGACCATAATTATAACAAACATTCTTCCCCTTCATACACTCCCTAAAGTGATTCTTTCTACACTTGTCACATGCTTTCTTCTTCTGCTGAACACTCCCTTGTTGAGTTTCTGAGTTGTTGCCACTGCTGTTCCATTTGCGTTTCTTGCTCTTGCTACCTCCATTACTAACATTCTGATTTCCACCTTCATTCTTCTTCTTATTCTTTTCCCGATTGTACTTGGACACTACTTCACTACCACCTTCTGCAATGATAGCTTTCTCTAATAGAGTCAAAAACGAATCAATTTGTAATACTGCCACCTTGCTAAAAATCCAGGGTTTCAACCCGTTCTCAAATCTCCGCGCCTTTAACTCCTCAGTATCCACCTGATGTGGTGCAAACCTTGCTAACTCATTAAATTTGGCTGCATATTCTGAGATTGACATATTTTCTTGTTTTAACTCCAAAAACTTAACTTCCATTCTTCCTTGCATACTTCGTGGAAAATAATTTTTGAAAAACAATTCTTTAAACCTTTCCCACGTTACCACTCCTTCACCGACCCTATTTTGATTTGATTCCCACCAAAAATTAGCCTCACCTTTCATTAAATAGGTAGCAAAAGCTGTCTTTTGCTTTTCTGCAACTCTTGCAATAATAAAAAACTTCTCCATCTCCTTTATCCATGTTTGAGCTTCAATAGGATCTGTTGTCCCCTTAAACTCTGGCGGACCTACTGCTTTAAAGTCCTTAAAATTCGCCAATTAGTTCACTGGCGGATTTCCTGCTGGTGGTACTTGATTCTGCATTTCTTGTGCTAACAAGTTAACAAAGTCTTGCATTGGGTCCGCTTGACTCCCTTCGTGATTAACAGATCTTTCCTCTCTTTGGTTTCGAGTTTATTGATGAGTGGGTTTTATACCTACGAATTAGTTATCCTTTGAACTCAATTCTTTGCTATCCTTAGGTGTTTTTAGTATCTATTTACTCCTTTTATGCTTTTGTTGTGCAGGGAACAGTTGTGGACGATCGTGGTGGTTTTTGGCAGGACCAGGGGCAAAAGGGTAATTTCAGCAAGACATGTAACCTCGCCGCGGCGAGATCCCCAGGCTAATTTCCTCGCCGGGGCGAGATCTCGCCGGGGCGAGCCTCCAAGGCCAATTTCTTCGCCGGGGCGAGCTCCCCAGGCTGTTTTTCTCGCCGGGGCGAGAGCGCGATTTCTGGTGCGGCTGGCTTTGTCTGTTCTGCTATTGTGGCGCACTAGAGGAGGAATTTCAGGAACGGGAAAATGAGGAGAGAGGGAATTCAGATGAAAAATCATCCAGGGAGTTGGTATTGCATTATTCAAGCTTGGTTACACACTTGGAAAAAGCTAGGGTTTGAGAGAAAAAGAAGAAGAACAAAGGAGCTAAAGGAAAGATTATCAGAATTTCATCAACCAAAGAGGCTTGGAGCACGAAATAGGAAGCAAGAGCAACTCAAGAAGAACTACATCTCACTAATTCGGGAATATCATCACAAAAGGGGTGTATCTTCATTTGTTGTAGTTCTTTATTCTTACTTTGTTATTCCAAACCATGTACTATAATCAGTTTATGATGTTATTGAGATTAAATATGAGCTAAACTCTTCATTCTAAGATTGCAATGGAACCCAACTTGTAGTTTAAATTGAATGCTCTCTCTTGAATGGTAATTAGGCATTTTGTGAATTGGAGTTTATAACCTTTGATTAAGGATTAATTGCTTGGCCCGTAATTACTTTGGTAACTTATATGGAATTGAGAGAGGAAGTATAAGTTGAGACCTAGTTATGAATTCATGTGAAAATTAGATATTCTTTATGGATAATGTATGAGATTATGTGACGTGAGTTTTATGTATTATTCTTGAGGGTTGATAATTTGATTGTATTTAGGATAGACATATACCTAAATACCACATGTATCCATTTGAGAATCATGCTTAATGATTTCTATTGTGAAAGTTGGTAATTGATAGAATGGTTAATGGGATTTTACGTGACATGTGTCTTATTAATTGTTCTTGATATGGGATTCTTGCTTGTGTATAGAATAGAAATATATTTATGCACCACAATAGGAAATACGTATTCGACCATCGAGAGAGGCTTATATATACTTGTGATTTCTCGGATAGCAATTCTTATGTTCTAATTTACCAAACAAGAGAGAGTAGGATGTTTAAATGAAGAGTTGGGGGATATTGTAATCTTAGACCTTTTTATCTTGAACTTTATCCGTGTTAGTAAAACCTTGTTTTCTAAATTTTCTTTATTTTAGTTTTAATCAACAACAAACACAAACCATATTGTCATTGTTTAAATTGGATTGATTTTACATGCGATTGATATTTGGTAATTATTTAACATAATTCCTCGTGGGTTCGACACTTTACTTATCTTATATTACTTGTGGACCGCGTATACTTGCGCGTGTTTTATTGATTGCGAAATCGAGCAACAAGTTTTTGGCGCCGTTGCCGGGGAATTATTTTACAATAATTTTACCAATATTGATTATAGTTGAATTGATCTTAATTTAGACTTGTTTTTAATTTTTGTTTACTCGATTGTGTAGGTACCCTTGATTTGTATGCGCCGATCACAAAGTCTTGAGTTATTTCCTTACGATCCCGAAATCGAGAGAAATACCCGAAGACTAAGAAGAGAAAGAATCAGGGATTCTAACAATCAAGAAACCATGGCGGCAGAGGAACAAAAAGCATTGAAAGACTATGTAACGCCGCAGATTAGTGATCTATAGTCTAGTATCATAAGACCGGCAATAACTGCAACTGCCTTTGAAATTAGACCGGGAACAATACAAATGGTGCAAAATTCGTTACAGTTTAGGGGTTTGCCCAATGACAACCCTAATGAGCATTTGTTGAGTTTTATTGAGATATGTGATACTTTCAAATTTGTTGGGGTAACGGATGATGCTTTGAGACTTAGGCTTTTCCCGTTCACTTTGAGAGACAAAGCTAAGAGTTGGCTTCACTCATTGCCACCGGGGTCCATCACTACATGGTCAGACTTAGCACAGAAATTTTTGGCAAAGTTCTTCCCTCCTGCAAAGTCTGCTAGATTGAGAAATGAAATTGCAACCTTTGAGCAACATCATGGGGAGTCATTGTATGAGGCATGGGAAAGATTTAAAGATTTGCTTCGAAGATGCCCGCATCATGGATTCCTCCCATGGATGCAATTGAATACCTTCTACAGCGGATTGGGATCTCACAATCGGTCTTGTATAGATGCAGCAGCTGGGGGATCTCTCATGGCTAAGAATTATGGGGAAGCAATTGAGTTATTGGAGGTCATGACTGCAAATAACTACCAGTGGCCAACTTCTAGAATGAGTCAACCAAAGGTAGCCGGAGTATTAGAGGTGGATGCCATCACAGCCTTAGCAGCTCAAATGGCAGCAATGTCAAAGAAACTTGATTCCTTGACTGATTCAAAAGTGCAGGAACACATGCCAATGACCAATGTCCATTTGACCACGAGGCAGTTCAGTTTGTAAGTAGCTACCAGAGACCGCCAAATCAGTACCAAAACACTTACAATGCTGGAAATAGGAACCATCCTAACTTTTCATGGAGCAACAATCAAAATTTTCAGCAAGCTCCTAAGCCACATCATCCACCAGGGTTCCAAAATCAGCCTCAACAACATCATACAGCTCAAACCTCACAACCACAACCAGAGAGAAAATCAGATTTTGAGGAGTTGATATTGAAACACATGGCTAACCAAGATATCTTGATTAAAAACCAAGCAGCAGCACTTAAGGCTTTGGAAAATCAAATTGGGCAGATGGCTAGTTCCATGTCAAATAGACCTCAGGGATCTCTTCCTAGTAACACAGAGACTAATCCAAGAAGAGATGGGAAAGAGGAATGTCAGGAAGTAACTCTCAGAAGTGGTAAACAAACCTTACAGGAGCCCGAATTGCAAAAGGGGGCAGCCCACTCAAGCTCTCCTTCGGACTTGACTAATGCTGATTTTTCTAAGGAAATGGACAGCAGTGTACCACCTGAGTCAGGGCAGAAAGATACCACAGATAAACCTAGTGTTGAGCCTACTCCAAAAGTGTATCCACCAGTACCTTTCCCTCAGAGATTGCAGAAGCAAAAGTTGGATAAACAGTTTGCCAAATTCCTGGAGGTCTTCAAGAAGCTACAAATTAATATTCCTTTTGCAGAGGCCCTAGAACAGATGCCTAGCTATGCCAAATTTATGAAAGGAATCCTATCTAGGAAGAAAAGGCTAAATGACTTTGAGACAGTGGCTTTGACAGAAGAATGTAGTGCCGTGCTGCAAAGAAAGCTACCTCCCAAGTTGAAAGATCCAGGCAGCTTCACTATACCGTGTACTATTGGTAGCCTTTCTTTCAACAAATGTTTGTGTGACCTGGGTGCTAGTATTAATCTCATGCCATTATCCGTGTATACTCAGTTGGGATTGCCTGCACCAAAGCCTACAAACATTTCTCTTCAGCTTGCCGATAGGTCGGTTACATACCCAAGGGGAATTGTTGAAGACATTCTTGTCAAGGTGGATAAATTCATCTTCCCGGCTGATTTTATCATCTTAGATTATGAGGAAGATAAAAACATTCCTATTATTCTAGGGAGACCATTTTTAGCCACTGGAAGAACTTTAATCGATGTGCAAAAAGGGAGAGCTCACTATGAGGGTTCAGGATCAAGAAGTGACCTTCAATGTATTTAAGGCCATGAAATTCCCTTCGGATGAGGAAGAATGTTTTCATGTGGATGTTATCGAGCAAGCTGTGAATGACGAGTTTTTGAATGTATTAAACAATGATCCATTAGAAACTGCACTTCTGGGAGAATTTGACATAGAAGATCCAGATTTGGTTGAATATCTACAGATTTTAGATACAGTGCCACGGGGGAGCAAGTTTCAAATTCCGTTTGAATCTCTTGAACATGCTGAGAATGCTACAGATCGGTTGAAACCATCCCTTGAGACACCTCCATCACTTGAGCTAAAGCCCTTGCCTAACCATCTCAGGTATGCATATTTAGGTGATTCAGCTACTTTACCTGTTATTATTGCATCTGTGCTTAACGAGTTTCAGGAAAGCAAGCTGTTGCGGGTTCTTAGGGAGTACAAATCTGCTATTGGATGGACCATCGCCGACATCAAGGGAATAAGCCCATCTTATTGTATGCACAAAATCTTGATGGAAGATGATAGTAAGCCAACTGTGGAACATCAAAGGAGGCTCAACCCAATCATGAAAGAAGTGGTAAAGAAAGAGATTTTGAAATGGTTAGATGCTGGAATAATTTATCCTATTTCTGACAGTGCATGGGTGAGCCCAGTTCAGTGTGTACCCAAGAAAGGAGGCATGACAGTTGTAGCCAATGAGAATAATGAATTGATTCCAACAAGAACAGTAACTGGTTGGAGGGTGTGCATGGATTACAGGAGGCTTAACAAAGCAACTCGAAAGGATCACTTCCCATTACCCTTCATTGATCAAATGTTGGATAGACTAGCTGGACATGAGTACTATTGCTTGTTGGATGGATATTCGGGATATAATCAGATTGCTATTGCTCCAGAAGATCAAGAAAAGACTACCTTCACATGCCCATTTGGTACTTTTGCTTTCAGAAGGGTCTCATTCGGATTGTGTAATGCACCCGCCACTTTTCAAAGGTGCATGATGGCTATTTTCTCAGATTTGGTAGAATGCAATGTGGAAGTTTTCATGGATGACTTCTCAGTGTTTGGTGATTCATTTGACAACTGCTTGGAAAATCTAGTTCTAATACTGAAGAGATGTGTGGAAACTAATCTAGTGCTCAACTGGGAAAAATGCCACTTCATGGTGCAAGAGGGGATAATACTGGGGCATAAAGTGTCATCAAAGGGTCTTGAGGTAGATAGAGCAAAACTTGAAACAATTGAAAATTTACCTCCACCAACCTCAGTGAAGGGCATTCGTAGTTTTCTGGGACATGCGGGGTTTTACCGAAGATTCATTAAGGACTTTTCTAAGATCACAAAGCCTTTATGCAGTCTATTAGAGAAAGATGTGCCATTCAAGTTTGATAAAGAGTGCTTGATCGCTTTTGAGCTTCTAAAGAAGAAATTAACCACTGCACCACTGATCATTGCTCCGGATTGGTCAAAAGCCTTCGAATTGATGTGTGATGCCAGTGATTATGCGGTTGGAGCTGTTTTGGGACAGCGCAAGGAGAAGGTTTTTCATGCTATTTACTACGCCAGCAAAACCTTAACTGATGCACAACTCAATTACACCACTACTGAGAAGGAGTTGCTTGCAGTAGTTTATGCATTTGACAAGTTTCGATCTTACTTGATTGGAACAAGGGTGGTAGTATTCACGGATCATTCAGCTATTCGGTATCTAATTACAAAGAAAGATGCTAAACCGAGATTGATTAGATGGATCCTATTGCTACAGGAGTTTGACTTGGAGATTCGGGACAGAAAGGGAACTGAAAACCAAGTAGCCGACCATCTATCTAGATTGGAGAATTCGGGTCTTGATAAGGAAGACAAAGTTCTAATAAATGAATCTTTCCCGGATGAACAGCTGTTTGTGGTTCAAGGCGAAATACCTTGGTATGCTGATTTTGCTAACTACTTGGTTAGTAACACAATCCCACCGGACTTATCGTGGCAGCAAAAGAAAAAGTTTCTTCATGACGTTAATAGGTATATGTGGGATGAGCCATATTTGTTCAAGCATTGTGTGGACCAAATGATTCGAAGGTGTGTTCCACAGAGCGAGGTCGAGAGCATTCTCCATCACTGTCATGATTCGTTATATGGAGGACACTACGGAGGTGAGAAAACAGCCACTAAGGTGTTGCAAGCAGGGTTCTTTTGGCCAACTTTGTTCAAGGATGCTCATCAGTTTGTGCTAAAATGTGATAGATGTCAACGGATGGGGAACATTTCCAAAAGGCACGAAATGCCTTTAAACATGATCCTGGAGGTTGAAGTCTTTGATGTTTGGGGTATAGACTTTATGGGGCCATTCCCACCCTCTTTCAACAATCTATACATTCTCTTGGCAGTAGATTATGTATCTAAATGGGTGGAGGCAGCCGCATTTCCCACTAATGATTCCAAGGTGGTGCTGAAATTCCTTCAAAAGAATATCTTCACAAGATTCGGTACTCCGAGGGCTATGATTAGTGATGAAGGGAGTCACTTCTGCAATAAACATTTTGCTGCCCTTTTGGGAAAATATGGGGTCACTCATAGAATTGCTACTGCTTATCACCCCCAGACCAATGGACAAGCAGAGGTTTCCAACAGAGAAGTGAAGAAAATCCTGGAAAAGATCGTCAACCCCACAAGAAAAGATTGGGCAACAAAGCTGGATGATGCACTGTGGGCGTACAGAACGGCTTTTAAAACACCCATTGGTATGTCACCATACCAGCTTGTTTATGGCAAGGCATGCCATCTTCCGGTTGAGCTTGAGCACAAGGCGTTTTGGGCCATTAGAAAGTTGAATTTTGACCTCACAGCTGCAGGTGAGAAAAGGCTTCTTCAGCTCAATGAACTTGATGAGTTCCGACTGCATGCTTATGAAAATGCAAAATTGTATAAGGAAAAGGTAAAGAGGTGGCATGATAAGAAGATTGTTGACAAGAAAATTCGAGCCTGGCCAAGCGGTATTGCTGTACAACTCTAGATTGAGGCTTTTTCCCGGAAAGCTCAAATCGCGTTGGTCGGGTCCTTTCACTGTCAAGCACGCATTCCCACACGGAGCTGTTGAAGTCTATGGTGATAATCCGGAAGTGACGTTCAAAGTCAACGGGCAACGCCTTAAGCATTATTGGGGTGGCGGCTTCGCTCGCCAAAAGACCTCGATAACTTTAGCCGATCAACCTTGAAATTGATGAAAAGTCGGGCCGAGGACTCAAAACCAAGCGCTCGGTGGGAGGCAACCCACCATCTTCCGTATCCTTTTATGATTCAGTTGTGTGTCTTAATTATTGCATTTTCCATGTTAGTTAGTTTTTAAATTTTTCATATTTAGTATATTGTGTGTTAGTTTTGGATTTTTAGCACCGAGTCACTTTTGAGGGTCATTTTTGGCCCATTGTTTCTAATGTATGTTTTGTAGGTTGCAGGGATACAGGGAGTTGATATTAGGCATGGTCCCTGGATGAAATTTTCAAAAATCAAATTTTTGCTTCAGCAGGGGGGCTCGCCGCGGCGAGGTTTTTATACTTGAAATCTCTCGCCCCGGCGAGAGCTCGCCCCGGCGAGAGCTCGCCCCGGCGAGAAAAACATAAGGGAAACTCTCGCCCCGGCGAGAGACACGGAATTGCAGAACCTAAAAACTCCCTCCCGTTCGAACCTGCTCCATTCTCCTTCACTCCCATTCTTCTGCAACCTGATACTCCTCCCCCAAAACGACCCAAGCACTCGAAATCCAACCCTAGCCACATCCCACTCTCGATTTCAACTAACCTAAGGATTGAGCAACCCTTTTTCACACGAAATCCACTTCCAATTTGGGTTTTCAACCAATTCCACCATTACAGTCACCATAATCAACACCATTCGAATTAGGTCAATTAGTTGGAAGAATTGGGGCTAGGATTCGGTCTCATAACATCTCTGTGAGGATTCAGGCTGCAATTTTGGGAATTCAAGCAGGCACTTCCTCCTTCTTCACAACCACCAACGATCAGAGGTCAGGTACAAAAGGGTAAACTGATTTCCTACTGTTTTCGCGTAATTGGTTGTTAATTATTGTTGAGTTTGCATCTGGGTAATCAGTAGTTGGAATTGGTTTCTGTGAATTCTAAGTTGGGATTGTCAGTGTTCATACCTTGAACTGTCAGTTTTCTGCATAGTTTGAATTAGTTGATTTTGGGTACCCAGTTGTGGTTGTATTGGTTTAACTGCTGGATTGGGGATATAGTGTTGTGTATTTTGAGAATTCTTGTAGGAAATTGTGGGTTTGTGAAAAATTCAAGTTTGGGGGAAATTCTGTATTGCAGTGATTTGATATCAGTAAGGTTTGGGACTGTTTTGAATAAGAATTTCTGCTTTGTTGCTACCATGCCTCCTAAGAGATCTCGTACAGAGGGATCCTCCTCCGCACCACCCAGGCAATATGACCACAGTAAATTTATTAGTGCCGAGGCGGCAGACAGATTTGATGACTTCATCACGGGTAAAGCTCTAACTCCCGAGCGAGGACTCAGGCCGGAGAGAGGGGTTGATGGAGAGATTTGGGAGCAGATTGATGAGAGGGTGTGGGACACTTTCACCCACCACCCCGACCCAGCAGTGGTTCCTGTGGTACAGGAGTTCTATGCCAACGCTCAGGACAGGCAGCCTTTTGAGGCCATAGTCAGGGGGATGAGGGCACCGTTCAGCGCACAGGCAATTAATCACTACTACAACTTGGTGCCTCCTGCATTATGCCAGTACACAGAGTTCATTCGCTCGCAGCCTGATTTTGACAAGATTGTAACTGAGTCGTGCAAACCAGGTACCACATGGATCACTAGGCGAGATAGAGGTGCTTCTCTCTTCCCCAGCAAGGACCTCAGCCTGTATGGAAAGATTTGGTACGCCTTCCTGAGTGCCAAGCTCATGCCTTCCCAGCACGTGAGCGATGTTTCGAAGGAGAAGGCAGCGTTACTATACGCTATTGTTATGGATTTCTCGATTGATGTAGGGAACATCATCGAGGGTAGTATCCGCCGGCTTCTGAGGGGTAATGTTCAGGGCGGACTACCTCACCCCTCCCTCATTTGTGGACTGTGCAGACAGGCGGGGGTGCAGTGGCGAGATGATGAGGTAACACAGCAGCCATCACAGCTTCTCGACCACAGGCTGATTGCGAGGTACAAGGTTTGGGATGGAGCCGAGTCGCATCCTCGTGGCCGAGGCTTTATTATTGAGGCTACTTCCGAGGAAGAGGAGGAGGAGGAGGATACTCAGCTGCCTGCCGGTTCATCACGGCCTAAGGCAAAATTCAGCACTCAAATCCGCAGCCTCCAGTTACTTATTGACAGTCGAGCTAAGAAGCTAGAGAGGAGGCTAAAGAGGCAGAATCAGCGCATTGCAGAGAGACAGGAGCACATGTGGAACTTCACCACTAGTTTCAGCGCGGTTCTAGCAGCACAGTACCCGAGTGCACCTCCACTTCCTTTCCCCGTGCCTACACCGCTGCCGCCTTTCCCACCATCAGATTCTGACGTCGAGGAGACAGACGATCACCCCGCCGAGTGATATCATAGGGAAGTCCTCAGTTTTTCATGTCTTTATCTTTTCTGCAATGAGGACATTGTTATTTCCAAGTTTGGGGGTGTTTTAGAGTTTTTAGTTTGAAGTTATAGTATTTTAGTATGTTGCATTTAGCTGTAGTTTTGCATCCACGTAGTATGTTTCAAACTTATGTTATAATTAAGTATTTATAATATCATCAAAATGACTTTTCTTGCTTTTAATGATTAGTTCTGTTCTTGTCATTTGTGTGATATTCATTGTACATATTCATCATCTGCTTTGTTCTTCATTCAAAAAAAAAAAAAAAAATTGCATTTAGAAAGCTCTTGAGCAACGCACTTAAGGAGAGCCGATGATGACATGGTGATAAATTGTTTTTAAGATATTCAACACTTTGGATTCGAATTGCTATATTAGAAATGTTAGCTCGTACCTAATTTTCTTAAATTTTTAACCCTTTGAGTTACTAATGCACATATCAGTGTTGTTGAGTACGTGAGATTGTATGTTCAAATCTTTGAAACTGTTATTGCTCATTAAAAGATAGGATAGTTTAAAAAAAAAAAAAAATATTTCTATGCTTATTTAATGCTTCGATGTCTGTCTTGATGCTGGTGATAATTGAAAAATGAAATATAGACAGATATGAGCAAATCTAGACTGTTTTATCTTTGTGGCCGGTGTCATTCGAACAAGTAAACCCTTTGGAGTGTTCTACACTTGGTGCCCTAAGACCATCTGGTTTAGGAGTCATCGGTGGAAAGTTTGCTACATAGGTGACATTGAAGAGCCTAATAAAGATAGACATTGCACAGATCTAGATGTAAATAAAACTATCATCGAGATGGAGCGTAAAACGCACTCGGTGATTGTGATAGAATATAGTTAATAGAGTGTGAAATAAAAGCTAGTGAGTATGTGAGATACTAGTAGTGGTACTCGACTATGTTATCTTCTCTTGAGCACTATAGTTCTTAGATCGAATTGTGATCATTGCGTACTCTGTCTTTTTGACCACACACACACATAAGGGTTAATCATTTGGCAAAATTTGGTGCGTGTCTCATTTCTGATAGTCCTACAGTTGTGATGTTGTTGTTTATTTGTTTCTGATTGTTGAGGCTTGATTTCCTTATCTTGGCTGCTCTAGGCTTATAGTTCATGCATTTGCATTCATTTAATTAGTTGCATTGTGTATTTTCATCTCCGTTGTTTTTGCTTGAGGACAAGCAAAGTCTTAAGTTTGGGGGTATTTGATGAGTGGGTTTTATACCTACGAATTAGTTATCCTTTGAACTCAATTCTTTGCTATCCTTAGGTGTTTTTAGTATCTATTTACTCCTTTTATGCTTTTGTTGTGCAGGGAACAGTTGTGGACGATCGTGGTGGTTTTTGGCAGGACCAGGGGCAAAAGGGTAATTTCAGCAAGACATGTAACCTCGCCGCGGCGAGCTCCCCAGGCTAATTTCCTCGCCGGGGCGAGCCTCCAAGGCCAATTTCTTCGCCGGGGCGAGCCCTCGCCGGGGCGAGCTCCCCAGGCTGTTTTTCTCGCCGGGGCGAGAGCGCGATTTCTGGTGCGGCTGGCTTTGTCTGTTCTGCTATTGTGGCGCACTAGAGGAGGAATTTCAGGAACGGGAAAATGAGGAGAGAGGGAATTCAGATGAAAAATCATCCAGGGAGTTGGTATTGCATTATTCAAGCTTGGTTACACACTTGGAAAAAGCTAGGGTTTGAGAGAAAAAGAAGAAGAACAAAGGAGCTAAAGGAAAGATTATCAGAATTTCATCAACCAAAGAGGCTTGGAGCACGAAATAGGAAGCAAGAGCAACTCAAGAAGAACTACATCTCACCAATTCGGGAATATCATCACAAAAGGGGTGTATCTTCATTTGTTGTAGTTCTTTATTCTTACTTTGTTATTCCAAACCATGTACTATAATCAGTTTATGATGTTATTGAGATTAAATATGAGCTAAACTCTTCATTCTAAGATTGCAATGGAACCCAACTTGTAGTTTAAATTGAATGCTCTCTCTTGAATGGTAATTAGGCATTTTGTGAATTGGAGTTTATAACCTTTGATTAAGGATTAATTGCTTGGCCCGTAATTACTTTGGTAACTTATATGGAATTGAGAGAGGAAGTATAAGTTGAGACCTAGTTATGAATTCATGTGAAAATTAGATATTCTTTATGGATAATGTATGAGATTATGTGACGTGAGTTTTATGTATTATTCTTGAGGGTTGATAATTTGATTGTATTTAGGATAGACATATACCTAAATACCACATGTATCCATTTGAGAATCATGCTTAATGATTTCTATTGTGAAAGTTGGTAATTGATAGAATGGTTAATGGGATTTTACGTGACATGTGTCTTATTAATTGTTCTTGATATGGGATTCTTGCTTGTGTATAGAATAGAAATATATTTATGCACCACAATAGGAAATACGTATTCGACCATCAAGAGAGGCTTATATATACTTGTGATTTCTCGGATAGCAATTCTTATGTTCTAATTTACCAAACAAGAGAGAGTAGGATGTTTAAATGAAGAGTTGGGGGATATTGTAATCTTAGACCTTTTTATCTTGAACTTTATCCGTGTTAGTAAAACCTTGTTTTCTAAATTTTCTTTATTTTAGTTTTAATCAACAACAAACACAAACCATATTGTCATTGTTTAAATTGGATTGATTTTACATGCGATTGATATTTGGTAATTATTTAACATAATTCCTCGTGGGTTCGACACTTTACTTATCTTATATTACTTGTGGACCGCGTATACTTGCGTGTGTTTTATTGATTGCGAAATCGAGCAACATTTATCATCTCGGCGACATTGTCTGAATAAACAAAACCTTAAGTTACTCCTTGAGTTTTATGTTATGCCATACATGATTAGTGCTAGCATTTAAAATGTAATACGTAATTTAAAATCATATAATCATATCGTTGGGTTTTAAAATTCAGCTTACCGGATTTGCCAATATGGTTTGCCGAATTAACCAATATGGTTTGCTGAATTAACTAATACGGTTTGCTGCATTAACTAATACGGTTCACTGTATTAACCAATACGGCTTGCTGAATAACCATTTTTCGGGTAGACAACTTACTACCTTAATTCTCAAACCTTATTTACTCAACCACACATGTAGTCATAATATTGCATTTATATTCATATACTAAATCTTAGTGTCATACACTTTACATGCCTGGCATATTTCTATAAATGCCAACTATCCCATTTTAACATTAAAAGATGGGATCTACCAAAAGATATACTCCCCTATACTCATAATACGGGGATACATCCTATTTACATACTACCTCTCACTGCCTAAGGTTTACATCATACATAACCCTAATAAACAAAAGGGTACTAGTGCATCTATATCCACTCGGCGTCGAACAGAACGGCTCGACTCACCGACCTCAAAATGCTGCCTCCTATCTCCAATGTTGGGACTCACATATGCTGCATCAAAAGCCCGACCCAAGGACTCGATCCTGACCTCTTTGGCTTCCAATTCCTTCATTAGCTGGTCCACTTTCCTAGCTGCATCGACCCACGCATCCTCCATCCTTATCTTATCGGCTATCTCTAAATCAAACTCAAACCTTAAAGCTTCATTCTCTACCTGCACTATTCCTAGTTTTAACTCTGCTAGCTCCAGTCTCCCTCTCAACTCAACTGACTGCCCCTAAGCCTGGTGAGCTGCATCTCTATATTGTTGCTCTATAAGTTGATGGGTTTGGTTTTCTTCCTCCAATTGGGCAATTCTCTCTTCTAACTCATGGTTCCTGGCCATTAGGTCGCCGATCAATTCATCCTTGGGGGTATCTAGCATCACTTCCTGCTCTACCGGTTCTTCCACCGGATCTATCTGTTCTTGGTCCACAGTGTGATTACCTTACTGTTCTTCAGGCATCCTATAATCATAATACCAAAACAACAATACACAACATCATTATCACAATAAAATATATTCATTGATAAAATGAAATAATATTTTATTATGTATAATCTATACTTGATGAATTTTCACAATCCATCTCCTAGCATACTCTATACGAGTTTTCTTCTAAGGTTATAACCTAGGTTTCGCATCCTAATGTTTATAACTTACAGATTTGATACCAACCAGTGACGCCCCCAAATTCGGGTTCTCTAACCTCGGATTTGGTGCTCACGATCCATTATCATTATACACATTCTATGAACTATTGCGGAATACTAAACATACATTGTTCATTTAAATAAGGTTCTATATCAAATCCCAAGGTCTAATAACCTTAACTTAAAACATACCCTTAATATTACAAAAGGTTTATCTAAAATTATTACATCAGATAATACGATAATTAAACATTCACATAAGTCTTTTCCTGAGCTTTGCCTTTTCCTTTATCCTTCTTGGAACTTTTCGGTCTAGCTGAAATAAACGTCATGATATAGCAAGGGTAAGCAACTAGTTTGCTTAGCAAGTTTAATTACAAAGGAGATATATCATGATTAGAAAGGAATTTAACCTTTGAAACTTTCAACAATAAATATCAATTGTGAAAGAATAAGAGTTCAAGTTTCAATATTTGAAAGATTAAATGTTGTCAGTATTTAAATTGGTCCTCTAATAAGTTTTGGTAATCGAGGGGATCAGTCTCTCATACCCTGCGAATATGCATAATCACTTAATATAGCGGGCAGACAATTGTTATCCAATATAATGCCTTAAAAGTTGTTCTTTTTCTCAGTTTGGATAAGGATATCCAATTAAGGTTGAATAAGGATATCAGTGTAATAATTACTCAATTACCATTAAGGTAAATAGTAACTAAGTAAATAAAAGATTTAGTAAGAGATCAACTACTATTTGGTTATTATCAAATCATGTTAAATTCATTAATTATCTTGCAACTGATAGATAAGGGATTTAACCCACATTTAGAAGGGTACTCATATGATAGGTAACCAGGACTAACTATTATTTATCTTAAATAATAGCTATAGGCCATTAAAATTTTGTTTAGCTGATGGCTAGGTAGTAATTAAATTCGGTGAATTGTTTATAATTACGCAATGCTAATGGATAAACCAACTCTACCAACTGATAGGTTATCCAAGGTCAAGTAATTAAAGCTAAGATTTAATTGTAGCTGAGCAAACAGGCAAGTTCCTAACCCTAAACTTCTTTCATTTTTTTTTGCAATTTCTTCTCACTCAATTTTTGCATTGAGCAAGCTTTTAAACCTTATGTATTGTTTTAATTCGTGCAAAAAGGTATATATTGTTGCAAGTTATTCTTTAAGCTTGAATCTTATTTCTGAGCACGCTTTAAGTGGTCTAATTACTTTTAAAATTATTCCACATCTGTATATTTATTGACATTCGCACTCGCGCATTTGATTTCATATAATTATTTAAATTCAGAAATTTTGAACTACTCATGGTTAAGTCTGAACCCTTGTTCGGTCAGGCAAGTATGAATTTATAAAAGCTATCCGAACCAATCAATGGTAAGGATTCTTAGACTATATGAACACCCCTTTATTTATAGGGGAGTACCCCACGTACCGTATATAAGGTACAAATAGCAGAATTAAATGTTATGCATATACATAGGGTACGCGAGGCTGATCCCCTCAAGTACGTTATTCTGTAGCCAGTAACCAGAGGGTCAACCAGCTATTGACTCCTTTGGAAGTTATCGTTCAAAGTCTATTTGACTATCAATTGTTCTAAAAGAAATTATTGTTCTTGCTTCTGATTTTTCTAATGTTGAAATTCCTTAATATCCCTTCATCATGATATATCCTTATTGTCATACTTTAAACTTGCTGGGCAAACTCGTTGCTCATTCTTGCTATATCATGATCTCATTGCAGCTAAACCCGAGACGTCAGGGAAGAACAAAGGGAAGGAAAAGATGAAGTGATAGACTTCATGTAGCAGTAAATAAAATTATGTGTAGTCAATTGCTGTAATGTAATTTAATCCCTGATAGTTATTAGGGTACGGATTGTGTATGTGTTTAAGGTTATTTGTATTCTGGGACTAGTAACACCTTGTAATAAACAACGTATGTTTATTTTATTCCGCATTTTAGTTACCATATGTTGTTAGAGGTGAATGTTTGTATTGGATCGTGATGACCGGATCCGGGTATTGGAGACCCGAATTTGGGGGCGTCACAGGTTGGTATCAAAGCTGTAGGTTATAAACTTTAGGATCGCGAAACCTAGGTTATAACTTTCATAGGAAACTCGTATCGAGCATTAGGAGATAAATCGAGGAGATTTATCATATGTGGTTTTGATGAATTGGGGAATTCATCGAGTCGAGTAGTACCCAATGAAATATAACTTCATTTCTTCAATGAATATATTTTATTGCTGTACTAATGTTAGTTTTTGTGTGTTTGTAGGATGGCTGCTGTAGGGGAGACCAGTGGAGCCCGTGAGGAGGAGGAGATATTTACAGACATACCAGTAGTTTCGGAGCAGCTGGTGGGCTATGCTCCTACTGCCCCAGGATTTTTACAGGAGGAGTCCGAGCCGGAGGAGGACTACCTTAGGGAGCTACCAGAGCCGGTAGTAGGAGGGGTTATGAGGTCGGGCAGTCAGGATCCAGAGGCTGAGGAGGAGGACCCCGAGACCGAGGGGGAGGAGCCACCTGCTGATGTTGATGGCATGGGGTCCACTACCGATGATATTATCGAGGGGTTGACTGACAGAAATGAGGAGCTGGAGGCTCGGATTGCTCATTTGGAGGAGCAAAACCAGACCCATCAGTTTATGGAGGACCAGTACAGAGACCTGGCCTACCAGCTCGAGCATGACTTAGGGGTGGCTAAGGTACAGCTGCAGGGCTACGAGTCCTCAGCACAGCAGGTCGGACCACTGCTACATCAGTTAGTGGCCCGAAACGCTGAGTTGAGGGAGAGACTGGAGCAGAGGGATTTACAGATCGCCCACCTGAGGGCGAAACAGGAGGCTATGAGGTTCGAGGCTGGACTGGAGGTGGCTGCGAGGATGCGCGTCAGGGAGGCCTGGGCCAGGGAGGCCAGGAGGGTTGATCAGCTAGAGGACTAGCTGGAGGCCAGATCTGTGAGGATAGAGACCCTAGGCGATGCCCTAGATGCAGCCTACAGGAGATCCCGGACTGAGGTAGGGGAGTCTAGTCGCTCTGTTCGTCGCAGGGTCGGGGATGGAGCATTCTCTGGTCAGCAGGCTCGGATCTGTCGTGATGAGCAGTGATTTGATGGAGCAGTTGATTTCTTTAGTATAGTCAGTCCCACTTTTTGTTATATTAGGGACGTATTCATGTGTGATTTGTGAAACTTTATATTGTATTTAGACTTGGGGTAGCAGTTAAACCCCAACTTTTGTGATCTTTAGGGATGAAAGATTAGGATTCCCCACTTTTGTCTAGGGGGAAAGGTTATTGATGGATAGGGCACACAGTGGCGCATTTATAGCAGTATGCCACAGGTTTAGTCTTGTAACAAAACAGTGGTATATGAATATAAATGCAAATGTTTCACTTAAATCAAATGTGTTGATAGATATTTTGCCCTTGATTACTAATTTTAATGACATGTCGTGCAAAATGTAAATCTATAGGTAAAAGTCATCAAATTCCTTATTCAGATCATGCCGAGAGGAAGGCCACGCAACCAACGAGTTGAGGAATCAGAGAGCGAAGTTGGAAATCAATCTAACCCAATGAGGATGTTCGCCGAAATGCTGGCAGAAGCCATGCAATCAAGGCCGCCACAGGGAGGGGCCCAAGCAGCGGCCGAGCCAGTGCATCATCTGGCAAATTTCAAGGATTTCAAATTAGTCGGACCATCTGAGTTCAAGGGAACTCTTAACCCAATCGAAGCACAGACCTGGATAGAAGAGATAGAGAAGGTCTTTGAGGTAGCACGGGTGGCAGAGGAACAGAAAACAAGTTTTGATACCTTCATGTTAAAAGGCGAGGCAAACTACTGGTGGAAGGCCAACAGAGGCCGAGTGGAAGAAGGCACTGTCGCTTGGGATCGTTTTAAGGAAATGTTCTTGGAAAATTACTTTCCAGAGAGCATGAAGCAAGAGATGGAGATCAAGTTCCTGGAACTAAAACAAGGGAACATGTCTGTGGCGGAGTACGCAGCTAAGTTCAATGAGTTGGCACGGTTTGCAACTCACCAGGTCAGCACCGAGGAAAGGAAAGCTCGTAGGTTTGAGTAAGGGTTGAAACCATGGTTATACCGTTCGGTTGCGGTACTAAAAATCAAGACATTTGCAGAGTTGATGGAGAGGGCAATCATTGCAGAGGGTGGCAGTGAGGCCCTGGCTAAGTATAATCAGGAGAAGAAGAAGGGTCATGAAGGCCAAAAGTCAGGGAGCAGCGGGGGCAGCAACCCCAATAAGCGCAAATGGAATGAAAGCCAATCACTCGGGAGTAATAAACCCGGAGGAAACCAGTCTGGAGGGGAGGCGAAGAAGCCAGGCAGGTGCAGTAATTGTGGCAAGAACCACATGGGAGAATGCATGAAGGGAAAGAGTGTTTGTTACCGGTGTGGGCAACCGGGGCACATGGCTCCCCAATGTCAGAATAAGCCAAAGGGGGGATGTTTTTCATGTGGAGCACCCGACCACCAAATGAGGGATTGTCCGAAGAAGAAGGGTGACGCCGGTGAAGTGGAAACAGGAACAACAACAGCGGGAACAATAACCGGCTGAGCTATGGGGCACCAGCCAGTCAAGCTAACAGGCCGACAGCCCGCACGTTCAACATGACTGTCCAGGATGCAATGGAATCCAAGGACGTGGTGTCAGGTATCATCCCAATCAATGATATAAATGCATATGTGTTATTTGATTCAGGTGCTACTTGCTCTTTCGTTTCCGAAGAATTTGCTAGTCAATTAAAGTTACCTTGTGAAAAGTTAGAACACCCTATGAACGTAGAAGTAGCAAACAAAGAAATTGTCCCCGTAGAATACATTCATAGGAATTGTTGTGTTGAATTGCGAGGATTTAAGCTCAACGTGGATTTGATACCCATTCGGCTGGGAGAGTTTGATGTAATCCTGGGAATGGATTGGCTATCAACCCACGGAGCAGTTATTGATTGTAAGGAAAAGTGTGTACACCTGAAGACTCCTAATAAGTCGAAGGTAGTATTTTACGGCAGTAAGTCACCAAGACAATCTTGTTGTCTTACTATGATGCAGACGAGAAGATTACTTAAGAAAGCTTGCGTGTGTTATTTGGCCTATGTGGTCGATACTCGTCAGGTCGGGGATGAGATGAGTCAAATACCAGTCGTGAGAGGTTTCACCGATGTCTTTCCCGATGAACTTCCGGGACTGCCGCCGGATAGGGAAACCGAGTTCGTTATCGATTTAGCACCGGGAACTGCACCAATATCGAAGCCGCCGTATCGAATGGCACCTATAGAGATAAAGGAGTTGATGGTGCAACTGCAGGAGCTGTTAGATAAAGGTTATATCAGACCGAGCGTGTCCCCGTGGGGAGCGCCAGTTCTGTTTGTAAAGAAGAAAGATGGTTCTATGCGACTTTGTATCGACTACCGGGAGTTGAACAAAGTTACGATTAAGAATAGGTATCCGCTTCCTAGAATTGACGATCTGTTTGATCAACTTAAAGGAGCGAAGTACTTTTCTAAGATCGACTTAAGAACAGGCTATCATCAGCTGAAGGTGAGGCAAGAAGATATCCCGAAGACTGCATTCAGAACTCGTTACGGGCACTTCGAGTTTCTGGTAATGTCTTTTGGATTGACGAATGCACCAGCAGCATTCATGGATATGATGAACAGAGTGTTCAAGCAGTACTTAGACAAGTTCGTAGTTGTATTCATCGATGACATCTTGGTGTATTCAGAAACAGAGGAGGAGCATGCTGAACATTTAAAGATTGTATTAGAAGCTCTCAGGAGGGAGAAATTGTATGCAAAGTTTTCTAAGTGTGAGTTTTGGTTGCAGAGAGTGCAGTTTCTGGGTCATGTCATAGACAAGAATGGTGTTTCGGTGGACCCAGCAAAAGTGGAAGCAGTTATCAACTGGGAACAGCCGAAGACGCCAACAGAGATCCGGAGTTTCTTGGGATTAGCGGGATACTATCGAAGGTTCATACAGGATTTTTCCAAGATAGCATCGCCCTTGACCAATCTCACCAGGAAAACAGTTAAATTTGTTTGGTCGGAGAAATGTGAGGAAAGTTTCATGGAGTTGAAAAAGAGACTTAGCCAAGCACCAGTGTTAACCTTACCGGACAACACTGGGGGTTTCGTAGTGTATAGCGATGCATCACACAAGGGTCTTGGCTGTGTACTGATGCAACACGGCAAGGTCGTGGCGTACGCATCGCGTCAGCTGAAGGATTATGAGAAGGGTTATCCGACTCATGACCTGGAGTTAGCCGCGGTGGTGTTTGCCTTGAAGATTTGGAGGCACTACCTATACGGGGAGAAGTGCGAGATAAATACGGATCACAAAAGTCTAAAATATATCTTCACTCAAAAGGAGCTGAACATGAGGCAGCGCCGATAGTTAGAATTGATCAAGGACTACGACTGTGAAATTCTGTACCATCCGGGCAAAGCAAATGTAGTGGCTGATGCCTTAAGCAGGAAAGGCAAGGTGAAATTGATGCAGCTGACAGTCCAGGAGGAATTGATACGGGACTTTGAACGTCTGAAGCTGGAAGTTAGGTATCCAATGGAGGTGGACGAAAAGGTGTTCGTCGTGACGGTAGGTCCAACTCTACTGGATAAGATACAGGAGGCTCAAGAATTTGACGAGGAATGTATTGACATTAAGAGACAGTTATCAGAAGGAAAAGCCTCGAAGTATAAGGTTGACAGCACAGGATTGCTGAGATTCGAGGGAAGGATCTGGATACCCTACGTACCAGACTTAAGGGAAGAGATTTTGCAGGAGGCCCATAATACGAGATTTTTGGTACATCCGGGTAGCACCAAGATGTATCAAGATCTTCGTCAACATTATTGGTGGCCGCATTTGAAAGGAGAAGTTGCAGAGTTCGTCAGCCGGTGTTTAACTTGTCAACGGATCAAGGCTGAGCACCAACGGCCGAGCGGATTGTTGCAACCCTTAGATATTCCCGAATGGAAGTGGGAGCACATTACTATGGATTTTGTGGTAGGACTCCCGACAACCCAAAAAGGTTTAGACGCCATCTGGGTGATCGTAGATCGGTTAACCAAGTCTGCCCACTTTCTACCAATCAAGATCAGGTACAAATTAGAGCAATTGGCGAAACTTTACGTGAAGGAGATAGTATCGCGACATGGAGTGCCGGTATCTATTGTGTCTGACCGGGATCCGCGCTTCACGTCAAATTTTTGGAGAAGCCTACAGGAAAGACTGGGAACACAGTTAAGAATGAGTACGGCATATCATCCTCAAACTGATGGTCAGAGTGAGCGAACAATTCAGACTCTAGAGGATATGCTCCGGGCAGTTGTGATGGACATAAGTGGCAGTTGGGACGATCACTTGCCATTAGTAGAGTTCGCTTACAACAACAGTTATCACGCTAGCATTGGTATGCCACCGTACAAAGCGCTATATGGAAGGAAGTGTCGAACGCCGTTGTGTTGGGATGAAGTTGGTGAACGGAGATTGTTAGGACCAGAATTGGTACAACAAACCGTGGAAATTATCAAAGTAATAAGACAGCGGTTAGTAGCAGCCCAGGATCGTCAGAAGAAGTATGCCGACTTACATCGTCAGAAACGAGACTTTGGAGTTGGTAGCTTTGTGTTTCTAAAGGTATCTCCCTGGAAAGGGAAGATCCGTTTTGGAAAGAAGGGCAAATTGAGCCCTAGGTTCATAGGACCTTTTGAAATATTGAGGAAGATAGGCGAGGTGGCGTATGAGGTAGCATTATCTCCTGAACTTGAGCACATTCACAACGTGTTCCACGTATCAGTGTTGCGTCCGTATAAGTCAGATTACAAACATGTCATTTCCTATGAACCAATTCAAGTCGAAAGAGATTTATCGTACGAGGAGATTCCTGTTCAAATACTGGATAGGAAAGAGCAGAAGCTGAGGAATAAAATCATTCACTCGGTGAAAGTTCTCTGGAGAAATCACGCGGTGGAAGAGGCCACGTGGGAACTCAAAGAAAAGATGAGAGCAAATTACCCTCAGTTGTTCGAGTAACCTTAGATTGAAATCCCGAGGACGGAATTTTTATAAGGGGGAGAGAATGTAATGTCCAGAAAATTTTAAACACTGTATCAAATTTATTTTAATAAATAAATTCATCATTTTTAATTTTACAAATTTAATTGGATCCATGTGGGTACTATTATTTAATTATATAAATACGTGATCCCAAAATTTTCTGTACATTAAAAGGACTCACTGATAGTTTAAATAAATTAGTGAGTTAACCCTGAGAATTTATTTGCAAGAAAATTTGGAAGTTAATAAATCTATCATTATCGGATTTAAATAATTCGAATAAAGAATTATTGTTAAAATAAATACGTTGGATAATTAAGTTATTGGTTTAGTTAATTTAAATGTTAGGACATGAGGGTATCAATTTAATGAGCCCCATTTCTTTCACATTGGGCTGGTCCATTCTTCCTTCCAGCCATTCCTTTTCTTTTGCCGGCCCAATCAAGGGAAGCCCATCCCTTGTTTTTCTTTACCAGTCGGGTTAAGGTTTGCAAATGGGTCGACCCAAGTAAATTGGGAAAAACCGGTTAATGTGGAGAGAACCGGTTAAGTATGAAGGGAAAGGCCTCAAATCAAGACCATTGGGTAAATCAAATTGGGGAAGATCTCAAACCCTCAGCCAAAACCAAATAGCAACAGAGACGGGAGTAAATCAGGGGAAATGACTGAGTGAAGGAGAAGAGAGAATCAAACCCTAGCAAACCCCAAGCCCTCAAATCGACAACGAAGCAAGACGGAAGGAAGAGCTGTCAGTCGCCGGTGACAGCAAGGCGAACGAGCGGCGTGACGAAAGGACCCGCGAACGACCAAGGGTCAACCAACGCAACCAAGCGAGTGGCTAACGGACCGGAGGTCCCTAAAATCCGGCGACACGACCAGGCGATTTGACCGGTGAGAAGTACGCGGCTCGAGGGGTTGGCCGGCGATTCCACAGCTGGGCTCGGATGGACTGATGAGACTTACCGTCTACTCCTCTCCTACCGTCAGTTAATGACTCAGCCTTAGGGTATTGTCCGCACGATTTGGGTAATTTTCCCTCTATAAATTGCAGCCCATCCCCATACCATAGTTACTGATTTCTTGCTGGTGAGACCCAAATTTGAGAGAAATTTTAGGGTTCAGAACTCAGTCAGAGAGAGAGAGAGCAGGGGTACCCAGGTTGGAGTTTCAATTTCCAATTCGGAGTGGTACCGGCAGTGGAGTGGATGTCCTATTGGGTGAATTATTTTGGAAGGAGGAGAAAAACCGCGCTAAGGTCGAGCTCAAGGTATCAGTGAACTGTTGTAGCATAATTGGTTTGTGTGGTGTTTCCTTTTCTTTCCTTTCTTAGTTCGACATTTGGATTGTGTGACTCAAACTGTATTGGGCATAATGCTCTGGTATTGTAATTTTGTGGGTTTGGGTTCTTTGAAAATCTCTATAATTAGTTTGGTATTGCTGACTGTATTAGCTTGGTTGATTTGTATTACACAGTGTAATTGGTATGAAATTGGAAACTTTATTATAAGTTTGGGGTTTTAAAATCTGTTACCAGTTGGTGTAAATTTTTGTTTGGATTTATTTTGGAAAATCTGGTATTAGAATGCTCTGGGAATGGGGAGTTGCTGTTGTGTTGGGCTAGTTATAGGCTGTGAAATCAGTGTTGCGTACATATCGTGTTATTTACAGCTTGTGCTATGAGTCCCAACTGTAGGTAGTGAACGTGATAGTGTATGTATTTGCAAGCTTTGAAGCAGGAGGGAGTACATTATATAGCAGCACTCTGCAGAATTTTTATTGGTGTGGATGGGATTCGAACCCAGCTGTTGGGTAGGGACTTGTTGAGCAAACTGCCAACAATGAGTCAATAAAATGATCACTCACTATTTATTAATAAATAATAAATAAAGTAATAAGTATTTAATTGGTATTTAGTTTATATAAAATAATTACTTATTATTTATTAATAAATAATAAACAATAAATAAATATGAATGAAGCTAATTATTTATTATTTATTAATAAATAATAAATAAAGATGATAAATATTTAATTATTATTTAACAATAATAATAATTAAATACGAATAAAGTTAATAAAATATTAGTAAATAATAAATAAAGATAATCAATATTTAATTATTATCTAATTAATATTAAATAATAATGAATAAAGTTATTAAATAATAAGGATGATAGTTACTTAATCATTAATGAAATAATGATTAAGTATAAGGGAAATTATTAAGTTAATTATTTATTCTTGGTCCTTAATAAATAATAATAAACACTTAAGGATTTCTTAATAATAATTAAGTGTGTGTAGAATTTGTACATTGAGTATCTAATTAAGGTTGAATAAGGATATCAGTGTAATAATTACTCAATTACCATTAAGGTAAATAGTAACTAAGTAAATAAAAGATTTAGTAAGAGATCAACTACTATTTGGTTATTATCAAATCATGTTAAATTCATTAATTATCTTGCAACTGATAGATAAGGGATTTAACCCACATTTAGAAGGGTACTCATATGATAGGTAACCAGGACTAACTATTATTTATCTTAAATAATAGCTATAGGCCATTAAAATTTTGTTTAGCTGATGGCTAGGTAGTAATTAAATTCGGTGAATTGTTTATAATTACGCAATGCTAATGGATAAACCAACTCTACCAACTGATAGGTTATCCAAGGTCAAGTAATTAAAGCTAAGATTTAATTGTAGCTGAGCAAACAGGCAAGTTCCTAACCCTAAACTTCTTTCATTTTTTTTGCAATTTCTTCTCACTCAATTTTTGCATTGAGCAAGCCTTTAAACCTTATGTATTGTTTTAATTCGTGCAAAAAGGTATATATTGTTGCAAGTTATTCTTTAAGCTTGAATCTTATTTCCGAGCACGCTTTAAGTGGTCTAATTACTTTTAAAATTATTCCACATCTGTATATTTATTGACATTCGCACTCGCGCATTTGATTTCATATAATTATTTAAATTCAAAAATTTTGAACTACTCATGGTTAAGTCTGAACCCTTGTTCGGTCAGGCAAGTATGAATTTATAAAAGCTATCCGAACCAATCAATGGTAAGGATTCTTAGACTATATGAACACCCCTTTATTTATAGGGGAGTACCCCACGTACCGTATATAAGGTACAAATAGCAGAATTAAATGTTATGCATATACATAGGGTACGCGAGGCTGATCCCCTCAAGTACGTTATTCTGTAGCCAGTAACCAGAGGGTCAACCAGCTATTGACTCCTTTGGAAGTTATCGTTCAAAGTCTATTTGACTATCAATTGTTCTAAAAGAAATTATTGTTCTTGCTTCTGATTTTTCTAATGTTGAAATTCCTTAATATCCCTTCATCATGATATATCCTTATTGTCATACTTTAAACTTGTTGGGCAAACTCGTTACTCATTCTTGCTATATCATGATCTCATTGCAGCTAAACCCGAGACGTCAGGGAAGAACAAAGGGAAGGAAAAGATGAAGTGATAGACTTCATGTAGCAGTAAATAAAATTATGTGTAGTCAATTGCTGTAATGTAATTTAATCCCTGATAGTTATTAGGGTACGGATTGTGTATGTGTTTAAGGTTATTTGTATTTTGGGACTAGTAACACCTTGTAATAAACAACGTATGTTTATTTTATTCCGCATTTTAGTTACCATATGTTGTTAGAGGTGAATGTTTGTATTGGATCGTGATGACCGGATCCGGGTATTGGAGACCCGAATTTGGGGGCGTCACATTTAATATAACAGCACCATGTAGATAAAGTAAAATGCCTTTAATAACCGAAAAAGATTACAAAGTATATGCTACATCATATCAAATATGATTGGCTTGTGTGCATACTACTTTCACCTTAGGCTATAAGCTGAGAGAGACTATTAAAGATAGTAAAGAGATAAACCCGGATAGAGTTTTAAAAGATGAATTAAGAAAATTCATCAAAAGAAGTAAAAGATAAAATAATATACAAAGATTCAAAGAAGAATCTTGCAGAGTTGTCAGGGTACACCTGACCCAAGTTATAAGAAAAGATCACGACGTGATCTGATTAAGTTATAGAGGGAGAGATAGTCAATCGAATGATTGGAAATTTTAGCTTAATGCTATAAATAGAAGGTACTATGAGATAGTATGAGTAAAACTCAGAAAGAGTTAAAAATGATGAAATACGGATTAAAGCAAGTTCGTATTAAGCAACGAGAAAGCTAGATTTTATGGGATTTCAATTGAGAACTCATGTGATAGCTGAGTTATACAAACCTTTGTATGGGCAGGGGTTTTGTGCTTGGTTGAACAACCACTTAGTTTATCATATTTATAATCGTTGAAATGTTGGTGACACGCTATCAATATACATATGGTGAGAAGGTGATTCTTTTCTCATATATATATTTGATAATTAGAGAATAAGATTAGGTGCGAGTTCTTGAAACTCATGCTTATGGTAATTTTGTGACTCATGATCATATGGTATGTTTTGAGCCCCTCAGCATATGGACAGTCCCTAATTGGTTCTTGGACTACGTATTGCTAGGACAAGTTCCTAAACTCATATTATTGTGAAAAGTTCCTGAACACATAAGGTGTGGTAAGTTGATGAACTATACTAAGGTATAGGAATATTATTGAAGAATAGTTAATTATTTTAAGATATTGACCATTGATGGTATTAGAGATAAATAGAACTGTTTTAAAGAGAGACGATGGAGAAAGTTGATGTTGATGGAGAAAATAGATATTCTAAATCGTCTAGCTATGCTAGACTTCAAAATTTATTGACCTTGTGCTGATATTTGCACTTTTATGTCTTCGAAAAATGTATTGGGACAGATTACTGAACCAATAAGTTTTAAAAGTTCTATTACTCATTGTCTATACTAATTGTTTTAGCTAGACAAAATTGTTTTGAAAATATCAAAATGTATTTTAAAACTGTCAACACACCATTTTTATATGGTGTCGATATGACAAATGATAGAATCATTAACGCATGGTGAAATGTTGCGATATGATCATAGAATCATCAGTGCACTATTACATAATGCGGTATGAGAAAGTCATAGAATGATTTTCAGTTCACATGGACTATTTCATGAAAGATGTCAAGCCAATAGTTTCGGCAAGGCAACAAATTGATTTTGAAAATATCAAAAAGTATTTCTGAAATCGTCATTTCACCATAGAGTGAATATGTGATGGGTGTGTTTTATATACACAAATTAGGTACATTTGAGCTTGATAATTTGTAAATCCTAAGTCATTTCGTTTGATTTTTATATATTTTTATCATATTTTTGTAAAATGTTATTTTGTATTGCGTTTATGTGTTTTGTATTGCTTTTATGTGTTTTTACTTAGTTTTGTAGGAAGTGGAATAAGTGCTAGTTGATCATCAATGCTCATGGATGCCTAATTTGCCATTTTGAGCCTAACTTTGGCACTGTAGCTGCTTGTTTCCAAATTTCACCCATGATCCAATCCGAATCTCTCAAAACTCAAAGAACGAAAGTTGTAGATATTTGTCTTAGCTTTTCAGAACATCTTGAATCATCCAATTTGAAGTTCGTATGAGAGAGTTATGGCCATTTTACCATCGGATTTGTCATGAATTTTACACAGCAGTTGCTTCGGCCTCAATTTGAGCCTTTCTCCGGACATTTTCTCGTCCTGTTCCAGTTATGAAAGTTGTAGATCTCGTTCTTAGCTTTCCATAGCCTATTTACACGCCTAAATCCAAGTTCGGACGAAAAAGTTATGGCGATTTTACTAATAGAGGTCAAAGCTGAGTCGGGTTACAGGCCACTGGCGCGGGCGCGCGGATTGGGATGCGGGCGCGCGGCGCCTAGCATCAGGCAGCCAGCGCGCGCGCGCGCGCGGCGTGGGCATGTCGTGGGCGTGTAGCATGGCCAGGGGCTGAGCGCGGGCGCGGCGGGCAGCGTGCGGGCGCGCCCGGGTGTGCTGAGTTCGATTTTTTTGACCTCCTAGTGCGATTCCAGCTCACTTTTGACCCAAAATCTGATGTTTGGCTAGGGTTTTTCATGGAGGCACTATATAATATCTCTTTGGGGCTTCGTATTTCATAACTAGGGATTGGGAGGCTAGACTAAAACATCAAAATAGAGAGCAAAAGTGCTGCAATACAAGGAAAACTCAGCAAAAGCCAAAGAACCAAGAAGGAAAGGCTTGTCAAAGAGATATTTAGACCTTGGGAGGCTACACATACTTCATCAAGAAGAGCTTGGGGGCTGCAATTCAAGGAAATTTCCAGCAACAAGCTATGGAGCAAAAAGAGAAAAGAATGCCAAAGGAAGAGGAAAAGCTAGAGATTGTCATCAACCAAGCAAACAACATATGAATATCTCCTAAATGGGTTTTATCATCCCTTTCTTTCCTTTGAATTTGTAATTCTAATTTATGATGAACACCATGTGTTTGATGTTTTGCTTAGCTACCATGAACTAGACCTTAATTTCTAAGATTTCAATGGAACCCAACACATAGTTTGAATTGATTTCTCTCTCTTTGCTATTAATTACTCATTTGTGAATTGTATGTCATAATTTATGCTTCATATATTAATTGCCTAGCTAGTAATTACCGTGGGAACCTATATGAACTTGACGAATGGATTATAGTGTTTAGACCTTGTTATGATATCATGCGAAAGTTAAAGATTGTTGTGGGTTATTAATTGAGATTTAGTGACATGTGTCTTGTTGATTATCCTCAATGATAGGTAACTTGATAGTATTTAGGATAGATATATACCTAGATACCGTGTGCAACCAATGGAGAATCTATTCTTAATGACTTCCTATGTGAAAGTTGGTAATTGAAAGGATGTTTGATGAGATTTAGTGACACGTGTCTTGTTATTGTTCTTGAAATTAGTCTCTTGATAATGTGTAGGATAGACATATACCGACATGCCGCATTAGGAAGATTCGAATTTGACCATCGACAGAGGCTTATAAGTAGCTTTGATTTCTCGGTTGGCAATTCTATGTTGTTAATTAATTCAAATGAGAGAAGCGATGATTTTGTTTTGTTTTGATTTTGTTTTCAGTTAATGGATGAGCATAACTATCAATGGGATTATGAAGGGACGACGCAACCAAGTTCGTCAAAACTTCTTGAGCAATTGCAAGAACAACTTGCAACGCTTTCAAGGGCTGTTGACACTCTTAAAGGCCAGTCCACTCAAAATGCCTACAGTCAGGATCAAGCTGACTTCCACCCAAACTACTATCAACCGGGTTGGCAAGATCATCCAAGCTTTTCTTGGGACAACAATCAAGATCAATGCTTTGATCCAAGTCTCTCATACCATTCAGAATTTTCATTCCAACCTCCACCACACTATGAGGATACATCTAATGTGGAGGAGATTCTTCCCTTGTTCATTGAGAAATAAGAGTTGTTACGAAACCTCGAGAACCAAATGGCACAACTTGTCGAGGTAGTGCTTATTCACCCGCAAAGCACCGTACCTTGTATTACACAGATTAACCCTATAGAGGAAGGTGAAGAGCAATATTTGGTGAATTCGCATAGTTGTGACAAAGCGGAAAGAAGGAGGGAGGAGCTCATGGCTCATATCTCTCAAAATGAGGTTAGGTTGGCAAATATACAAGCTTCAGTGCAGAGCATCATGAACTATGTTGCCAATTCTTACATTATTCACCCGTAAAGCACCTTACCTAGCGATACAGAGATCAACCCCATAGAGGAAGGTGAAGAGGAGTGCTTGGTGGATGATCAAGGAAATGGCGCGGAGTCGCACGAAGCTATTAGTGAAAATTTTGAGAGTGAACATCCTTTTGTGGATGATGATTCTGAGGTTGATGAGACGAGGAGCATGAATGGGGATCATGAAAAGGAAATTGAAGACCAAGAAGTCACATTCGAGGTTTTCAAACCCATGGAACACCCATTGGTTCATGAAGAAGATCTTCATGTCGATCTTGACACAAGTGCAATAATTGATGATGCGGATGAGGAGAGCTTCTTCTTGCCATCGGTTGAAACGAAGTTTGAAGATCACCAACCAGGCATGCATGCCATGCAAATCAAAGAAAGAACATCGAGGCGGCATGCTATGGTCAATTTTGCGATTGAGCCAGATTGATGGGAAATAAAAGAGTCGGGCTAACGACTTTAAACCAAGCGCTTCTTGGGAGGCAACCCAAGTTTACTGTTTTGCTTTTATTTTTGTTTGATTGCATTTTAGTGGTTTAATTGTATTTTAATTTCTTTAGTCATTTGCTTTCAGGTACGCTCTCGACTTAGAGGTATTGAAAGATGATATCAATGGCGCTTGACACGGTTTCAGGGAAGTCTTCTATTTTAATTGTTCCTATATCAGACATTGAGGACAATGTCAAGTTTAAGTTTGGGGGTAGTATTTCGTATTTGTGTGTTTTTAATTTAGTTTTTGTGTGATTTAAGTATGTTTCTCTTTTTATTCAAAAAAAAATTCATTTATTTTTAGGATGTGTCCTTGAGCATTGTTTTAATTTGATTTGAACCATAATCCATGGTCAATGATAATGGCTTGTTTGAAGATAATCTAACTCATGAGACGTAAACAATTGTTGCTTAGTCTTTGTGCTTATCGTTTATTAGTTATTATTTTGCTTATGCGTCCTTTCACTTTTATGCACTTACCCATGAGTATTAAGCTAGTTGTATGCTTAGTGAAGGCTTTTATAACCGAATGCTTGTGGGAAATATCTATGAACTCTAGAACTCGTTTAAACATCATTCGAAGCAAGGTGTCTAAATTTGTTATGCTTGAATTGATGGTCATGTGGTGAGTTGAGATGGAGCGTAAACCGCACTCACTCATGGACACGTGCGTAGGAGAGATAGAGCGTAAAACGCACTCTCTTATAATTGGGATTAAAGAAAGATAATTGTTGTATTGCAAATCTTGCAGGGGGTTGAGATATAGCGTAAAACGCACTCGCCCATATGAGCGCGCTTAAGGTTGAGATGGAGCATAAAATGCACTCACCTAGAGCCTTTGGTTCTTAAAATTTTTGGAATTGTGAGTTGTATACCTTTGTATTGAGTGATGTGTTAAGAATGTTGTTTTTGGGGTTTATTTTGATTATTTCATAAGGTAATGTGGTTGCATAGTTCATCCGAGCTTGATTGGTTTAGTGCTATTGAGTACTCACACACACACACGGAAGGGGCCTTAAGCAAAGTGTGACTAGCTAATTGAAATTTTAGACTTGCAACGTTTTGTTTGTTCTCTTGAGTTCCATGTGTTGATGCCTTTGAGACCATTGGTGGCTTTTTAATTCATTGCTCAAGTTAGGTTGTATTAGAAGCATTTCAATTGTGTAGTTTAGGTTTGTTTTGCTTGAGGACAAGCAAAGATTTAAGTTTGGAGGTATTTGATGGGTGTGTTTTATATACACAAATTAGGTACATTTGAGCTTGATAATTTGTAAATCCTAAGTCATTTCGTTTGATTTTTATATATTTTTATCATATTTTTGTAAAATGTTAGTTTGTATTGCGTTTATGTGTTTTGTATTGCTTTTATGTGTTTTTACTTAGTTTTGTAGGAAGTGGAATAAGAGCTAGTTGATCATCAATGCTCATGGATGCCTAATTTGCCATTTTGAGCCTAACTTTGGCACTGTAGCTGCTTGTTTCCAAATTTCACCCATGATCCAATCCGAATCTCTCAAAACTCAAAGAACTAAAGTTGTAGATATTTGTCTTAGCTTTTCAGAACATCTTAAATCATCCAATTTGAAGTTCGTATGAGAGAGTTATGGCCATTTTACCATCGGATTTGGCATGAATTTTACACAGCAGTTGCTTCGGCATCAATTTCAGCCTTTCTCCGTACATTTTCTCGTCAAGCTCCAGTTATGAAAGTTTTAGATCTCTTTCTTAGCTTTCCATAGCCTATTTACACGCCTAAATCCAAGTTCGGACGAAGACGTTATGGCCATTTTACTAACAGAGGTCAAAGCTGAGTCGGGTTACAGGCCACTGGCGCGGGCGCGCGGATTGGGATGCGGGCGCGCGGCGCCTGGCATGAGGCAGCCAGCGCGCGCGCGCGCGGCGTGGGCGTGTCGTGGGCATGCGGCATGGCCAGGGGCTGGGCGCGGGCGCGGCGGGTGATGAGTGTGTTTTATACACACAAATTGAGTACTTTTAGCCTTGATAATTTGCAAGTCTTTAGCTATTTCGTTTGGTTTTATGTGTTTTCATCTTATTATTGTGTAATATAGTTTTGTATTACTTTTATATGTTTTTGTATGCTTTTATGTGTTTTTACTTTGTTTTGTAGGAATTGAAATAAAGGCCTCTTGGATCGTTGTGTTTTTGACTCGAATTTGGCATTTTAGCTGCCGGGCTTGGGAAGATTTGTCAGTATTCATTTGAAAGCATGCTCAGAGGCTGAACTCATATAGATACACAGATTAGATTTGCGATGTGGGTAGTAACTTTGCATTAGTTCAAGTTCGCAAGTCAAAGTTGCTAACATATTTGATAATGAGTGAGATGGTTATTCTATTCACCGAAGTACTAGGCTCATTGCAATTTACTTATAAAAAGTACAATGGCATTGTAATGCACAGACTTTTTACTTTTCAAGTTACATAGATTTTGCTTGTTTCTACATCATTCAGTGTCTTTTGGGTGATGGCTCACTGATGATTATAGAAGAACATAAGGAGATGTTTATTATGGAGACCACTTATTTGTTGATTCAAACAGGACAAACATGTTAAGGAGAGGGATGATCTAATAATTGGGAATTGTGGTTAATAATTCAGAAGATGAGGCTAGGCTAAGGGATAAGTTTAAAACTTCTATTCAAGATACTCTGTAAAAGGATTGATCCATTTAACCATTAGAAATTTAATACTATGAAACCTGATAGGATATCATCATGTATAAATACACCTTCATAAAATAAATATATAACTTGATACTACTTTTACATGATAAACTAACTTTTAAGGAATTAAGTTCCCCAATTTCAAAGGAAAATTAGAGGTAGAAAATTTGTACCTTATGACAAATAAATTAAGCTTTTCCAAGGTTTTTTATCACAAGATATCACCAATACCCTATGTTCAAAATAACACCAATTAAATCCTAAGAAAGTAAAAAAAAATAAAAAAATCCCAGGCAGTTCTAAAATTCAGAATTAACATAGTTACAAAACAAAGAGGTGTGCAAGGGTCAAAATTAAAACAAACATAACTATAGACTAATCAATTTGGGTTACTTGTAAATGAAAATAAATTCACCAAATCAAACCAGCAACACCCAATTACAATGAAAGTAAGACATGTATTCGGTATATACACATAAAATTTTTAATATAGAGAGAAAGTAGAATACCTTGTGCACACCAACTGTTGGTTCTACACCGATTTAACGATTTAGGGGGGGATTTTTGCTACTGATTGCTATTTCTCGTTGTGCTTTGTTTTCTCCTTGCTTCCAAGTTTTCATCGTTGATAAGGCTGTGCTACTAATCGTTTCAACCTCAGAGATTGATTGATTTGGGGGAGATTTTTGGTCTACTGATAGGGAGAGAAGATTTTGGAAATTTGGTGTAGGAAAAAATATTTTAAAAAGATATTAGGTTTTCCCTCCTAGCTATTTGGTACAAGTTCGTAACTTATGTTTTCCCTCCTAGATGCTTGCCGCTTGCGGCTTGTTTTTCTTTTCGAATAATTCTAGACTTACCCGGGTAAGTGTAGAAGGACCCTTTCTTTTCTTTTATATTTTAATAATAGCTTCCCTCTTTGTAATTAAATGACTAAATGATTTTCAAAATATTTTAAGTTTATTTAATTTAATTAATAATGTACTTGATATTTCTAAATACATAAAAAGAAAATTAAAAAATAAATTTGTTATTTTGATAAACATATAAATTTGCATTTATAATTTAAAATTTAGGATGTCATAAATTAACAAAGAACAAATATAATTTACTATAGACTAATATAATTTACTATTTTTAGGGTATACATTCTCATTTTAATATTCGAATTTTTTTTAAATGAAACACTTTTGTTTTTATAAAAGAAATCAGAATTATTTATAGAGTTTATGAATAATTGTATAATGATGTAAAACATTACTAAATGAAATTATGATTGTGAATGTAGAAAATAAAAACAATAATTAATGATATATTTTATCATTTATATATAATATGCATTATAATATTAATGAAACTATAAGTATCAGTGTAGGAATTTAAAATATCAACTCATAGATGATATTTGTTTGATAATTATTTCATATCTCTAAATTAGAACAACTAAATACATCTATCATGAGATTAATAAATAAAAGTTCATAGATAATATAATATTAATGAAACTATAAGTATTATTATATGAATTCAAAATATCAACTCATACTTGATATTAGGGGTGAACAACGATCGGTTTGGTCTGTTTGATATACGTAAAAAAATAACCAAACCATTTAAGTCGATTATAAAAAATTAAAAATCAAAATCGCTCAAATTTTTACTCTGTTATCGGTTAATTAAATCGGTCGGTTTAATCGATTTAGTCAGTTGTAAAACTTAAACATAAGGGAATAATTATTTTCTCATAATCATAGTAAATAAATATGCACTTCATTCAAATATTTAGCTTAATAATTGGATTCTTTTCTCTCCTTTTCTTTAACAAGCAACCTATAAAATCATAATTATATAAAATAAATAATTATTAGAAAAGTATAAATTATATAATTATATTATAATTTTAAGTAGTTCGGTCGGTCGATTTGGTCGGTTTCGATTTTTTGTGAAAATCAAACCGAAATCGACCGTCCGAGTTTCAGTTTTTAGATTTTGTATTTTTTAATTTTTTGGTTTTGTAATTTTCGGTTTAGTTTATTATCGGTTTGGTTCGGTCCAGTCGGTTTTTCGATTTTAAGTGCACCCTTACTTGATATGTGTTTGATAAGTATTGAAGAATCTCTTAATTAGAACAAGGAAATACATCTATATGATTAATAAATAAATAATGATAGATAATACAATATTAATAAAACTATAAGTATCATTGTAGGAATTCAAAATACCAACTCCTACATGATGTGTTTGATAAATATTTCATATATCTGAATTAGAAAAAGAAAATACATTTATGTGACTAATTAATAAATAAATAATGATATAAGTTACAATATTAATGAAATTATAAAATCAATAATTATCTAACAAATTGAAAACATTATTCCATGGTTTTTAATAATTATGTAAATAATACTCATTATCTAAAAAATTTCAGTAATTATATAATACATTAAAAACAATATTATGTATTTTTTTTTATAATTATCTAATACATTAAACATTTTAATAAGTATCTAAAAAATAAAAATCAAGAACAATATATACACTAAGGCTAAATAATAAATGAAGCTCCATAAGCATATTATTAATATTTTAATCAAATATTTTAGAAAATTAAAAACAATCATTATTCAATGTAAATTGTTGAATGTAAGAACTTGTTTAATTAATGAGTGCTCTATTATAAATTACAAACATTCGTACACACTACAATACTACCGCTACACATACAAAATGAACACACTACAAAAAGATTAATTTCTTACATATTAAATAAAAACTTATTTTAAAATAGTTGAAAATACTTCTTAAAATAATTAGATATTATATTTTTATAATTAGATATATATTTTTAATAATATAATAATAAATTAAGTTTTAACAAAAGCCTCTTTTTACCAAATCAGTAGCAACATCATCTTCTGCAACTCTGCGAGCCCCAATTCTCCATCGTCGAGACCATCACCTTCACCGCCGTTCTCCTCAACATATCACCAGTTCACCACACCCCCACCAAATCCTCCATCTCCGAGCCCATCAACTCCACCAGACCAGATCTGTTCATCGGTAAGTCGTGACATATCATTTTTTTTTACTGATTTTTTAGTTGGGGGTTTTGTTCTACTTGATAAGATTGATGTCTATGTGATGCCTGAGTTTGGCTAAAGATTGATAAGATTGCTCTTTCGTTTGATGGGATTATTATTTACTAGTGAATAGTGATGCATATAGAGTGTTCGATGAAATGATTCTGAGAGGGGTTAGCTTTGGACTATAGTACACTTGGGTTTGGTGTGGTTATTTGAAAGGAAATTTTTTTTTGACAGACCATGTTTAACCGCTTAAGTGTATGGTTTTAAGAAACCAATCGGTATTTCTTCTTGTAGTCAGAATAGATCATAATAGATCAGGATTAACCCCTCTTAGCCAGCTTCAAATAGATGATAGACAAAAAAAAGCATGTTGAATTTGTTATTAATATTTTTAAATTTGAACGAAACATGATTCAAATTAATAACAAACATGATTACTATCTTACTACATGCTCCTCTAGTCATTTAAAGCTTATACAGTTAAACCTGTAATTGAAATCTTCATCTTCTGCAGAAGGTATTGAACGTGGAGCCCAAGTGTTCCCCCCATCTCTAGTCTCCATAATAGTTTGCCTGGTACCCAGTAGAAAACCTACAAATCCAACCAATTGTCCAAGGAATTTACACAAAAATTCAACATCCCAAAAACATGGCATGCAATACTTTCCATTTTCTATATGCTGATATGAGAGTACAAACAATAATACCTCTAAAACTTTGTAAATTGCGAATAGTATCAGTTTGCATTTACGAATAGTAACAGTTTGCATTAACAATTCTAAAAAGGTTTGGTTGGGTGTAAGGGTGATTTTACAGTTGGGGACACTTTTGAGGCTTCGTATCTTGTAAAACTTGATTTTGTATTTCCAATTTTCTGTTTGGTAGTTCAGTAGGTTAATTGCTAGAATTAGAAGATACAATTTATGTTCTGTTAATACAGGCTTAGGTAGCCTTACTAAGGAATAGGTTAAACAAAAATACTTGCAGTCGTTGCTGCCTACTGGTACATCAGTCACACGAAGCGCTAGCTTGAAGGCCTTGCAAATTTGGTATTCGGGTGAATTTAGAAGCTGAAGCCAGCTAAGATTAACAAAAACCAGGTAAACTGTTATGCAAAGGAAGTTTTACTACATCAAGATAAAGTAATATTTATGAATACTAGCCTAAGATAAGGAATTTGACATGATTAAGAAGCTTATTTTGCATACTGAAATGAGTTCTCTTGATTTTTTGATTGCTTGGTGGCAGAGGTTGTAAATTGCAATTAGCTTGTAAAGGTTATTGTTCTTTCACTTAAACCTGGATTTTCAAAAGGGATAGTTCATTTGCCTTTTGCTTGACAGTGAAATGAATGTAGTTAGATGCCTTTTTAATGGCAGACACACATTATGCATGGTAGGTACACCCCATGGAAAGATGAAAATGTGTGTCAAAAATTTCCAACTATCATCACTTATTGGGGGGGTCATGTATACCGATACATAAAAAGCATGCCAACATTAATCATACTAAGCACAACTTTAGTTGTATAATGATTGATTATATATCTTCTTTATGATCACAAGCCTGTATTACAATTTGATAAGATAAACTTCCATTTAAATAACTTTAGCAAAAAATAATATATACATACATGATTCCCAAAAGTTTTTAGAGAATCCAAACCCCAAAATTACATTGTTTGGAAAAATTACAGCAGGTATTGTAGAAAAATAAGCATCTAAGTCTCCCTCTAGACATAGAGGGTAATCTAACATTTAACCCTTGTATTATCTTCTTGTTGACAGTCTTTTCTATCCTGATCAGGATGTAATACTTCCTGCTTGTATATTTCAGAGTTAATCCATATAGTCACGAGGCTAAATGGCATGTCATTGGGAAAACTCTTCTCACCAAAAATATAAAAAAAGAAAAAGAAAAAAGGGAATCTGTTTCTTAGTAGTTAGGATACTTAATTAATACTACAAACTATTATACAGACTCTAATAGGTGTATAATATCAAGGAATCTGATTTCGTACCGTTTGTTTTCGACAGTTCATTGGACAGTGCTATAAGAATTTCATCTAAGCTCTACATGATTAAGAAGCTTATTTTGCATACTGAAATTAGTTCTCTTGATTTTTTGATTGCTTGATGGCAGAGGTTGTAAATTGCAATTAGCTTGTAAAGGTTATTGTTTTTATCTATTTATCTTTTTTTGTAAACTAAAACGAGAAAAGCGTTCAATTTTGAAAATCCAGGTTTTGTAAATTAAGAAGCTTATTTTGCATACTGAAATGAGTTCTCTTGATTTTTTGATTGCTTGGTGGCTGTGACGCCCCCAAATTCGGGTCTCCAATTACCCGGATCCGGTCGTCATGATCCAATACAAACATTCACCTCTAACAACATATGGTAACTAAAATACGGAATATAATAAACATACGTTGTTCATTACAAAGGTGTTACTAGTCCCAGAATATAAAACCTTAAATACTTACACAAATCCATACCCTAAATAAATATCAGGGTTTAAATTACATTAACAGTAATTCACTACACATCAGTGTAAAATCTGCTACATGAAATCTATTACTTCATCTTTTCTTTCCCTTTGTTCTTCCCTGACGTCTCGGGTTTAGCTGCAATGAAGTCATGATATAGCAAGGATGAGCAACGAGTTTGCTCAGCAAGTTTAAAGTATAACAATAAGAATATATCATGATGAAAGGGATATAGAAAGAGATTTCAACAATAGAATTATCAGAAGCAAGACAATAAATGCTTTTAGAACAATTGATAGTCGAATAGACTTTGAACAATAACTTCCAAAGGAGTCAATAGCTAGTTGACCCTCTGGTTACTGGCTACAGAATAAGTACTTGAGGGGATCAGCCTCGCGTACGCTATGTATATGCATAACATTTAACTCTGCTATTTGTACCTTATTTACGGTACATGGGGTACTCCCCTAAAATAAAGGGGTGTTCATACAGTCTAAGAATCCTTACCTCGATTGGTTCGGATAGCTTTTATAAATTTTCACATACTTGTCTGACCGAACAAAGGTTCAGACTTCATTATGAATAGTCCCTAAATCTCGGGACTTTAATAAATATACGAATTCAAATGCACGAGTGCGAATGTCAATAAATACATAGATGTGGAATAATTTTAAAAGAAATTAGACCACTTAAAGCATGCTTGGAGATAAAATTCAGGCTTAAAGAATAACTTGCAACAACCTATATATACCTTTTTGCACAAATTAGAAATAGTGCATAAGGCTTAGAAATTTACTCAATGTAAAAGTTGAGTAAGGAAGAACTTGCCTGTTTGCTCAGCTACAATTAAATCCTAGCTTTAATTAATTGACCGTGGATAACCTATCAGTTGATAAAGTTGGTTTATCCATTAGCATTGTATAATTATATATCGATACACCCACTTATGCTATTTATTTAGCAAGATAAACACTTCACATTTCTTTATTAACTTCATTAACATTAATTTACTATTCAATATTGTGTTAATCAGAAATTACTTAATGACATTTAGTTATTATCTCGATAATTAATCATACTTATTGGATATTCAACTTAGCAATGTTTAATAACCCAAGTTATTATTTATAACTCTAAATAATAAATCGATTAATGCATTACTAGCTAACAGTGGCAACAACCAAACAAGTTATTTGAGTCCTATTCATACATAGCCATTTTTTTCACTTTCAATGGTAATTACAAGATTAGTGCCCTTACCCACCATTAATTAGGTGATTAATGTATTAGCTCTATCCATGCTTAATTATCAATATTGTTAATAATAATTAAGTTCTTATTATCTTTATTTACTATTTAATGAGAACTAGTAAATAATTAACTTCACTCATATTAAATCATTAACAATCAAATATTTAATACCTTTATTTATTACTCCATAGTATTTCACTTTATTCATACTTGCTTATTATTTGATATTAATAATTAAATATTTATTTCCTTTATTTATTATTCATTTGGTAAATAATAAATAATTATCTTATTAACTTTATTCATATTTAATTATTATCTAATAATAATTAAATATTTATTTCCTTTATTTATTATTCATTTGATAAATAATAAATAATTATCTTATTAACTTTATTCATACTTAATTATTATCTAATAATAATTAAATATTTATTTCCTTTATTTATTATTCATTTGATAAATAATAAATAATTATCTTATTAACTTTATTCATATTTAATTACTAGTCACTAATTAAATATTTTATTGACTTTATTCATTATTATTTAATATGAATTAGATAATAATTAACTATTTATTATCTTTATTTATATTAGTATCGAATATTAGTCAACTAATAAGTTATTTATTTTATTTATTATTTATTGATAAATAAATAATTACTTTATTAATTTCATTCATATTTAATTATTTAATTATTAATAATTAAATATTTATTAAGATTATTCATTATTAACTAACTAATAATTAGATAGTCATTATCTTATTCATTAGTTATCAATAAACAGGTAATAAATAATTATTATGGACTTACTGTTAGCAATTGCCCCAATAAGTCCCTACCCAACAGTTGGGATCGATTGCCAAATACCCATACTAGCACGTTAGCTTCCCACAGTTGGGACTCATACACAAGCTGCAACCCAACAACAATATGCATCCCATACTGATTTCAAGGTTTGTAACCATCCCAACGTTTTCACATTAAAGAAAAGAGAAAGAGAAAAGCCAACATTCGGTTTTTATCATTCATGTGGCTGACAAAACAAATCGATACTCAAAAAGGAGAACACAGATTTGATTAGGCATTACAGCAACATATACTGGGAAATCTTAAAATTCGACTGTTAGAACCTTTAGGTTCAACAACGCCAGATTCCCAACAATGCAATACAAGAATAATTAACCCAATACAATTACTACCACCAAACCAGGTTTCTAAATCAATAACCCAACTCAGTACATTAGCAGACTTGTTGACCCAAGCAAGAACAACACAATTTCAACCAACTAAAATTATTATAACTAATACAAGCATCGTTGGCAACCCAAATCCAAGTTCATAAGAAGAAATTTATATAAAACTTAAATAGAAGAACTATCACAGTGGTTTAATGATCCCGTTGCTATACCTTGTGGCTGATCGAATTGCCTGTCTCCTTCTTCTCCCAAAATACGAAACAAAATCGGACATCCCCTATTTGGCCTCCCCTGCTCCCCCTCCTTGCTGCGACTTCTCTTCTCTCTCTAATTTGGAACCCTAAATTTCTAATTGGGAAATCACAAACAAGGAAAATTGGCAGCCTTGGGGGTTTAATTTATAGGGAAATCTTTACCCAAAATGGCTGGGTATTACCTTAATTGTTTTGTCAAAAACTAGCGGTAGGAAGGGATATGCAGCGATTGACAGTTCCCGTCGTTTTCCCAGCTGGGTTCGGCGATGCCTCGAGTTGCGTGGCCTCACCGGTCGCGTCGCCGGATTTCAGGGACCCTTGGTTCACTCGCCACCGTCCGGTCGTTCATTGATATTCGTTGGTCCCTTCACGACTCCGACGCCAGTCCTGCCGGTTCTCTTGCTACTGCCGGCGGTTGACAGCTCCTTCCCTTTCCCCCGTCGCGCGCTCGTCCGCTTCGACTGATTGATTGGCTGATGGATTGCTTTGATTCGGCTAACTGAGATCCTAGGGCTGACTGAATATCCCCCCCCCCAATTTAATTTGCTCGGTTGTCTTGGTTTGAAGCTTTCAATTGCAGGATTAACCGGTTATCTCCACATTAACCGGTTTCCCCAATTTACTTGGGTCGACCCGTTCGCAAATCACAACCCGGCTGGCAAGGAAAGAAGAGGAATGGGCTCAACCCAATAGGGTTGAACCATTTGAATTAAATAAGAAACGGCCCAACAGGAATAGAAAGAAATTGGGCTCAGCCCTATTATTTTGGGTCAATTGAAATAAAAAGAAGATAATCCAACTTAAATTATTATGCTCTTAATATTTAATTTGAATTAAGTAATTCAATTAATTAATAAAAATTTATTTCACCAATAATTCCTCATTTGAATTATTTTAATCCAGTAACAATAAAATAAATTTATTTATTAATCTTCTTCCAAATTTCTTCCAAATAAAATCTTGGGGTTAACCCACTAATTTAAATCACACTATTAATGAGCCCCTTTAATGCAAGAAAATTATTGGACCTATAATTATATAATTAAATAAAATTTCTTACATGGGTCCAATTAAATTCATAAATTATATAAAAAATGAATTTTATTTATCAAAATAATTTGATACAATGTTTTGAAATTCCTGGATATTACAGTGGCAGATGTTATAAATAGACTTAAAAGTGACATAATGTTTCGAAAGAAAATCCAACGCAGCACATCCAACCCACTTAGGTGATGGGTTCTAACTGCCACAAAAAAGTAGCAGCCTAAAAACTCACAGGAACCATTTTTTACTTGTTATACATTCTCTAGTTCTCTTTACCGAGGATAGGGACATTCTTGTGCCTTTGGTTTATATGAGTCTGCATGCAAAAACTCATCTAAGTGCAACTTGCACCGAGTGGCTTAGTTTGTGCCATACCACTTGGAAATTAAAACTGTTCAACTGGGTATGGGAAAGTTCTGCACTCTGTTGAAACCAATGCAACAGTCTACTGTTTGTTTAATTTGTGTGTTTGAATGGGCTGCAATAGTCTGCACTCTGTTAATTTGTGTGTTTGTGGGTTTATCTATTATATCTAATTTGTGTTTGAATGGGCAGCTAGATTCTAGTATGTTGTTTGTTTTAGTATGACAGCCTTTGTGCTTTTATCTAAGAAGTTGTGGTACTGTTTTTAGGCACTGTTATTGGGTTTAGGCGGCAGGTTATGATGTTTTGGTTTCACGAGCTGATTTTCTTGTTATACTGTGTAGCATCGTTTGGGGGAAACTGCTGAATGAAGGTGTTGCTGGCAGCGATGTTGCTGCTTCTGCTATGCAGCTCGTTTGCTTCCTGGTGTGCTACTGCTTTGCAGTCCTGTTTGGGCTATGGTTTTGTTTAATATTTTGTTGGTCGGCTGCTCTACAGTGTTCTTAAAGTCCAATGCAGTGGTCATTTGCTCTGTTTTGGCCTTATACTATTGTATTGTCTTAGAATATGAGTTTCACTGTTTGTCATGTCAAGTTCACTTTCTTGACATTTTGTATTGATCTGGGGAATGCCCCTAAGTATATGTATCTCTTTTCTTTTATATACATTTAAAGTTAGCAAAATAATAATAATAATAATAATAATAATATAGAACAACTTATATGTACAATTTATACAGTTTATATGTACAATTATATAGTAAATTTTAATTGATTTTTATGTGCAATTATGAATGATGATGTATTTGATATGTCTTCCAATTATGATATGTATTTTTACAACTTTAAATGGTTGTGATTTGTTAGTAATTGGTCAATATTTTTTTATTTTGACTTTTTATAAAAAAAAAATTGAATAAATTATTTATTAGGTGATTGACATTCGAATTCAGATATTTGAATAATTTGTTTATTCGAATAAAAAACGGAAACGAATATGTTCCGTATTTAATTGGACATAATTTTCAAATATTAAATACGACTATTTTTTGACAATTCTCCAAATAACGGATATGGTTTTACAAAAAACATGCTTATTGGGATTATTTTAATTTAAGGCAACATTTTAATAGTCATTGCAAAAAGCTATATAAAATAGGCGATGAAAATAAAATTGTTGCCAATGAATGTGGGCTATATTAGGCAACGAAATATAGCAACAAAAAAACTTTTGTTGCCCACAATGAGGAGAAATCAAGTGGCCAAAAATTTTGCAACGAATTTCTAACGATTTTTTTTTTTCCAAATTTTGCAACGACTTATGAAGTTCGTTGCAAAAAGTGAAAGTTTGACATAATCTGCAATGAAGGACAAAATTCGTTGCTAAACATACACTTTTAGGAACGACTTATAAAGTCGTTGCCTGAAAAATCGTTGCTATAGCCCCATTTTTAGCAACAAAAAACAATTCGTTGCCCACGATGTGGAGAAATCAAGTGGCCGAAAATTTTGCACCGAATTTCTAACGAATTTTTTTCCCGCCAATGAATTAGCAACGAAATTTTGCAACGACTTATGAATGTCGTTGCAAAAAGTGAAAGCCTGACACAATCAGCAACGAAGGACAAATTTCGTTGCTAAACATATACTTTTAGCAACGACTTATAAAGTCGTTGCCCGAAAAATCGTTGCTAAAGGCCCATTTTTTTGTAGTGTAAATTTGAAAACCCTAATTAATAAAAGTTATCCGAATTGGTAAATCAAAATCCTAATTATTACACAAGAATCCTAATTGAGATAATTAGATTCTAAGTAATAAATTATAACATTAACTATGAATCATTTAATCTAGATAAAAACCTTAGCAACGATTTTTCGGGCAACGACTTTATCATTCGTTGCTAAAAGTATATGTTTAGCAACGCAATTTGTCCTTCGTTGCAGATTGTGTCAGGCTTTCACTTTTTGCAACGAAATTCATAAGTCGTTGCAAAATTTCGTTGCTAATTCATTGGCGGGAAAAAATTTCGTTAGGAATTCGTTGCGAAATTTTCGGCCACTTGATTTCCCGTCATCGTGGGCAACAAAAGCTTTTTTTGTTGCTAAAAATGGGGCTTTAGCAACGATTTTTCAGGCAACGACTTTATAAGTCGTTGCTAAAAGTGTATGGTTAGCAACGAAACTTGTCCTTCGTTGTAGATTGTGTCAGGCTTTCACTTTTTGCAACGAAATGCATAAGTCGTTGCAAAATTTGGAAACAAAATTCGTTAGAAATTCGTTGCAAAATTTCTAACCACTTGATTTCTCCTCATCGTGGGCAACGAAAGTTTTGTTATTGCTATATTTCGTTGCCTAATATGGACCACATTCATTGGCAACAATTTTTATTTTCGTTGCATATTTTATACAACTTTTTGCAACAACTATTAAAATGTTGCCTTAAATTAAGATAATCCCAATAAGCATGTTTTTGTAAGACCATATTCGGTATTCAGAGAATTGTCAAAAAATATTCGTATTTAGTATTTAAATATTATGTTCAAATGCGGAAAATATTCGTTTCTATTTTTTATTCGAATAAACAAATTATTCAAATATCCGAATTCGAATGTCAATCACCTAATAAACAATTTATTCAATTTATTTATAAAAAGTAAAAATAAAAAAATATTGATTAATTACTAACAAATCACAACCATTTAAAGTTGTAAAAATACATATCATAAATGGGAGACATATCAAATACATCATCATTCATAATTGATCATAAAAATCAATTAAAATTTACTAATATAAATTGTACATATAAGCTGTATAAATTGTACTTATAAGTTGTTCCATATTATTTAATTTATTTTTTGCTAAATTTAAATGTATATAAGAGAAAAGAGATACATATACTTAGGGGCATTCCCAGATCGATACAAAATGTCAAGAAAGGGAACTCAACATGACAAACAGTGAAACTCAAATTCTAAGACAACACAAGAGCATAAGGCCACAACAGATCAAATGAGCACTGCATTGGACTTCAAGAACACTGCAGAGCATCCGACCAACAAAACAATAAACGGACGGAATGCTGACTGTGCATATTGGCCAGTTATTTTTACTGACGTGGCCCATTATTGCTGACTTAAAAATATCCTTAAAGAAAATGTTGCTCACAAGTATCAAACTCCAAACCTCTCCAAACTAGAAACCTTATATTCCAACAAAAGCCACTAGATCAAGTACCTATTATGCTAAAATTTATGTAACACTAATATTTAAACCACCTAACATCGTTTCTATGCATATGAAGATGAGATAATACACTTTTTGGTCACTGTACTAGGAATTGTAATAATAATAATAATTATAATAATTATTATTGTAATAATAATAATAAATTTTAAATAATTAAAATAATAATAAAATAATAATAATAATTAAAATTTTAAATAATAATAAAACTATTATTATTATTATTATTATTATTAATAGTATGGTACTAATCCTGCAAAACCCGTCAGTATTAAGACTTGAACAAAATACAAAAGATGATAGATTGAGATATAAATTTCAACATAGATTTGGCAGCCATGAAACAAGTCATGCTGCTGCATGCCTGCATTTACCAATGTTAGAAACTAAAAAGTGTTCACAAGACAAAAGTGTTTACCAATGTGATAATTAAAATTTTAAATAATAAAATAATAATAATAATTATTATTATTATTTTAATTATTATTATTTAATAATTATTATTATTATTTTAATTATTATTATTTAATAACTATTATTATTATTTTAATTATTACAAGTATTATTATTATTATTACAATTATTAGTATTATTGAACTCTGGCAAATCTTTCTATTATAAATATTTGTTATTCGCTAATGTACTCATCTTTGTAATTTATTAGATCGATTCTTATACTTACCCATGGGTTTTTTTTAATTTAAATTTAATTTGATCGAGTCCTATAACAATAAAAAGAAAAATCTGTCAAAATTATAAATTTTACTCGAAAAACATTGATACCCACGTGACTAGTACAAAAAAAACTAATAAATTTTGATTCAATGGTTAAAAAAACTACTACTTGATAATTTTTCTTTTCCCATCTTCAACTCTAGTTGGGTACGTTCAAGTAATTTTATATATATATATATATATATATATATATATATATATATATATATAATATATATATGCTCCCTCTTTCTAGAAATGAGAGCTTTATTATTTTTTGCTTAATTTTCTTTTGAATGCATGCTATGATTTTTATAAGATATATTTAGACATATGTATTTTTATTATTTAATGGTTAATTTTCTTTAATCATATTAACGCCAGCCATTTTATGACATTACTATTGCAAAATTTACTTGAATTTTTGGTTGGATTAGTATTACAAAAGTTAATATATTGGTAATTATATTAACTTTTGTAATATTAACTTTTGTAATGCATCAAATATAGAGAATTATAGACGTTTGGACTTTCGACTGCTTGACCATACGTCATACTACTCCCATTCAATATATTCCTATTAAAAAGGCCCAGAGGCATTTCATCATGTTCATCACCAGCAAAAAAAACCCTGTCGACCCAAGTTTAACCTTATAGTTCAGGCCCAATCAAGATAATAATCTATAATTTTTGGTTAATAGTGGCCGTTGCTGGATTCAGTCAATCTTGGACAAGAATGGGGAAAAAAATCCACCTAAACCTTAAGACTGTTATTCAGTTTTAACATGGACGGTAAAAAAACATAAAAAAGACTCCAATTATTTTATTATTAAGTTTTTTAATGAATAAAAAATATAAGAAGTAGATTAAAAAAAACTTGGACACTTTTCTTTGCTACTATTATTATTATTTTAATTATTATTATTATTATTTTAAGTATTTAAAATTTATTATTATTAATACAATAATAATTATTACAATTATTATTATTATTATAATTATTATTATTATTACAATTCCTAGTACAGTGGCCATGTAATGCCCAGGAATTTTTAAAAAATCCTGAACAATTTATTTTAACGTATGAAATTCGTTATATTTAATTTTTGAATTTAATTGGATCCATGAGGGTATTATTATTTAATTATATAAATAAGTGGTCCAAAAATTTTCTGTGCATTAAAGGGACTCACTGATAGTTTAAATAAATTAGTGAGTTGACCCTAAGATTTGGTTTGCCAGGAATTTGGGAAATCAATAAATAAATTTATTTTATTAAATAATTCGGATCAAGAATTATTGGTAAAACAAGTATTTAACTAATTAATTTAATTAATCACTCAATTAAAATGATAGGATCATAATGTCATTTTGATTGACTGGCCCATTTCTTTTCCCTTTTATTATATTTTCGTATTGGGCCAAATTTCCCTTTATTTTCCTATTGGGCTATTATTTCTCCATGTTCAGCCGACCCAACCCCTTGGGTCGAGATCAATCGCATACTGGGTTAAGCCATTTTACAATCGGGTGTGGGGAAAACAAATATGGCCGGCAATTCAATTTGGGGATAACCAAGAGAAGCCAAAACCCCCAAAAAACCCTCAAACCAGAACAGCTAAGCAAGGGAAGATAGAAGCAAACCCTAGCGATTCCAAGCCCTCAATCAGTCAAACCTCTGTCAAAGTTATCCGTCCATCAGTCGCGCAAGAGACGGGAAGAAGAAGACGCCAGCAAGGGGCTTGAAGAACCATCGGGCAAAACAGGGGAGATATCGACGCAACCGAGCGCCATCGTTCGGACCAAGGGTTCGAAACAGTTGGCGATTGGACCGGTGGGGGTTCAACACTCGAGGATTCGCCGGCGAAGATTCAGGCGGCGTGATGGGGGTCAATCGACAGCTCGTCCCCTCTCCTTACCGTCGGTCATTGACCAGCCATTAAGGGTATTGTCCAAATTAGTCGCCCTCTATAAATTTTAGCCCATCCCCATACCATAGCTGCTGATTTCCTTGTTTGAGAGTTCCCAATTAGAAATTAGGGTTTTAACTTGTGAGAAGAAGAGGGAACAGGGGAAGGCCATTGTGAATGAGCGGCTGGGTGGATTACTTCGGACGGCGACGAAGGACGGCAACTCGAAACACCCGAAGGTATATCGAGCTGTGATAGTTTTAGGTTTGGTATAATTTTCTTTCCTGATTTCCCTTCTTCTGAACTTAGTTGGTGCTGCCCATGTTGTGGGTTGGCCTCTTTGAGAATTTATCTGTATTGGAGTATGTTAATGTACTTGCCTTGGTTTGGAAATTTGACATTATATTACAGTGTTTTGGGAATATACGAATAATGTGATGGTTATGTGAATTTTCTCCTTATCTCCCATCTGTACTTGAAAATTGTATTTATCCTGGATATTGTGTGTGATATTTGGGTTTAAACCTCTGTATGTTAAAGAACTTCAATGTTCTGGTAATGTGAATTTACACTACAGTTAGTACAGTTTCGTGTTGCAAGATGCACACTACATGTTCGTCAAAATGCTTGAATGAACTGTTTTCAATGTTGGGGTAACAATTGTTGGGTTGGCGGTATGAATTATAAGGGTCAACTTTGGGTTCTTGTATATGATAATGCTTGGCTAAAACTCAGCATATCATATGTAATTGTGAGAAAATTTCTACCTGCTGTACGGAATGTTAATTCGGGTGGCTTATTGTACTGAACAATGAATGTTGGTTAGGCTGAAAATCAAATTGCAGGGACTTCATACATTATCAGTGAGTGTTGATACAACAATTGGTCTAGTTTATCAAATAACTGTTAACCAAATAAACTATTCTTGCCATGATTATTGGTTATCAACTTAAGTTAATAATGTATTTGCAAACTAATTAGTATTATGCTAATAAATAAAATTAATAAGAAATTATTTGTGATAAAGTGATTATTAAATATTTAATTATTATTTAACTAACCTTAAATAATAATTGGGTATTGGTATATTAATTATTGTTATAGGTAAGGATAATACATATTTAATTATTATTTATAATAATTAAATATGAGTAAGGTTAAAAAAATAATTATTTATTATTTATTAATAAATAATAAATATTTAATTATTATTTTAATTAATAATTAAGTATACATAAAGTTAATAATTTAATTATTTATTATTTATCCTTTAATAATAAATAAAGCTAATAAATATTTGATTATTGTTTAACTACTATTAAATAATAATCAAGTATGGATAAAATTAATAGATTAACTATTTATTATTTATCCTTAAATAATAAATAAAGCTAATAAATATTTGATTATTGCTTAATTACTATTAAATAATAATCAAGTATGAATTAAGTTAATAATTTGATTATTTTTCAATAAGTGATAAATAAAGATAACAAATATTCAATGAAATAAATTATTTATTATTTATCAATAAATAATAGATAAAGATAATAAATATGTAACTATTATTTAAGTAATACTTAATAATAATTAAGTATGAATATAGTTAATAAAATAATTATTTATTATTAAATAATAAATAAAGATAATAAATATTTAATTATTATTTAATTAATATTAAATGATAATTAAGTACGAACAAGGTTAACAAATAATTATTTATTATTTATCGATAAATAATAAATAAAGGTAATAAATATTTAATTATTATTTAATCTTAAATAATAATTAAGTATAAGTAAAGTTAATAAATAATTACTTATTATTTATCAATAAATAATAAATAAAGATAATAAATATTTAATTGTTATTCAAATGATAATTGATAATAATTAAGCATGACAAAAGGTAATGAAATAATTATTATCATAATAAATAAGGATTGTTAAACCATGTTCAGGGACAAATAATGGTAATAAATCCGGAAAACCAAAGAATAAGTAATCATGATTAGCTACCATCAAATTAATAGCTAAAGATTATTAATTTATGTTTAGCTAATATTAATTAGTAATTAAATATAGATGGTGAATTTTACCTGTTGAGTAAAAGGTATAGTGAGAGGTGCCAATATGCAACTGTTAATTGATAAATCGACTTTACCCAATGATAGGTCACTCGAGATCAATTAATTAAAGCTAAACTATATCTGTAGCTGAGCAAACAGGCAAGTTCCTAACCCTAAACTTCTTACATTATTGCAAGTTCTTCTTTACTCAACTTTTACATTGAGCAAATTTCTAAACCTTATGCACTATTTTTAATTCGTGCAAAAAGGTATATATATACTGTTGCAAGTTATTCTTTAAGCTTGAGTTTTTATCTCCAAGCATGCCTTAAGTGGTCTAATTACTTTCTAAATTACTCCACATCTGTATATTTATTGACATTCGCACTCGTGCATTTGAAATTTGTATATTTAAATTCAAGAATTTATAAACCATTCATGGTTAAGTCTGAACCCTTGTTCGGTCAGACAAATATGTGAGAATTTATAAAAGCTATCTGAACCAATCAATGGTAAGGATTCCTAGACTGTATGGACACCCCTTTACTTATAGGGGAGTACCCCACGTACCGTATATAAGGTACAAATAGCAGAATTAAATGTTATGCATATACATAGGGTACGCGAGGCTGATCCCCTCAAGTACGTTATTCTGTAGCCAATAACCAGAGGGTCAACCAGCTATTGACTCCTTTGGAAGTTATCGTTCAAAGTCTATTTGACTATCAATTGTTCTAAAAGCATTTAATGTTCTTGTTTCTGATTATTCTATTGTTGAAATCCCTTTAATATCCCTTCATCATGATATATCTTTATTGTTGCACTTTAAACTTGCTGGGCAAACTCGTTGCTCATTCTTGCTATATCATGACTTCATTGCAGCTAAACCCGAGACGTCAGGGAAGAACAAAGGGAAAGAAAAGATGAAATGATAGACTTCTCGTAGCAGACTTTAGATTCATGTGTTAGTTAATTACTGTTAATGTAATTTAAACCCTGATAGCTATTTAGGGTATGGATTGTGTAAATGTTTAAGGTTAATCGTATTCTGGGACTAGTAACACCTTGTAATGAACAACGTATGTTTATTTTATTCCGCATTTTAGATACCATATGTTGTTATAGGTGGATGTTTATGTTGGATCGTGATGACCGGATCCGGGTATTTGGAGACCCGAATTTGGGGGCGTCACAGGCCAAAAAGTGTATTATCTCATTTTCACATGCATAGAAACGATGCTAGGTGGTTTAAATATTAGTGTTACATAAATTTTGGCATGATAGGTAGTTGGTTCAGTGGCTTTTGTTGGAATATAAGGTTTCTAGTGTGGAGAGGTTTGGAATTTGATACTTGTGAGCAACATTTTTTTTAAATAATTTTTAAGCATGGCAAGCCCAACTCCACGTGAGCAAAAATCTTCACAGTCAGCATAAAATCTTTTGTTTTAATTTTATGGACCGATAAAATGTTATTAATATTTTTTAGTTTTTTTCGTAAAATTATATTACTAATAACATACTTCATTAAAAATTGTTCAAAAATTTATATGTTTGTTTGAGTCATAATTGAATTCTACTTTTTTGTTTTATTATTTATTTAAGTATATGCATATGTGTGCTCACTACAAGAAATTGGGGCTCTTGAGTGAATTGTTTCCTTCCCAAATAAGCCTTTTTGTGAGGGACTAATGAAGAAATTTTTTATTTATGAAATAAATTTTATTCACAATATGTAATTAGTGACAATTATTTTGAAGTAAATCTTAGAACATCAATGATATATTTTCACAAAAATATTTCTAATTTTAAAGATAGATATTAAATTAATATAAAATAATTTTTAAAATTTTAAGTATATATTCTATTAAAGGTACATGTTAATCATTTTAATTACATTAACTAAAGTTTAAAATTATAAACTATATCATTTATATACTACATCACGTCCAATAAAGAGTGCTTATTTTTTTTGAGAAGTCTCCTTTTTGAGAATTCTAAAAATCTAAATCCCTTTAAAATTAAAAGATTAATCGTGCTAAAAGATTAATTGATAATAAAATTTCGATCATCTTGAAAAAATCTCCTAACTCTACCACGGTTAATTTGATGTTTTTCATTAAAAATAAAATAAGAATCCTTAGGTTTATCTATTTACGGAATTTATTAGAATCCTAATATATTTTGTCATCACAACAAATTTTGAGAATGGCCCAATCCATGATCAGGGAAATCAAAATCCTTATAACCAAACAGATTCCAAGCTTACCCCCTGCGGTGCTCGTGTCTCTAAAACCATTAAACCCTAATATCCCTTCATACTTCAGAGACAGAGAGGAAATAGGCAAAAAGTCGTAGGTGAAGAATTTGAGAGAGATGGCGAAATCCATGAGATCAAAGAGAGTGAAGAGGCTGAGAGCTTTAAGGAGAGAGATTGTAGAGCCCTTAAACGAGCCGAAATAAAGCCGCTAAGCTCGCCGCCCAAGAAGCCGCTCTCGCCGCCCCTAAGCTCCCCGTCCGCTCCCACAACGCCACCACTATGGAAATTACCCCTACCACCGCCGCCACCGCTGCGATTACCTCCGTCACCAATTCAGACATGGGTATTCTTTTTCTCTCTCTTCACCGCTTTATTCGCCTGTTTAATTTCCAAGAAATTAATTATGCCCATTTCTGGATTCTTTAAATTAGTGGTTATCAATTCATGTTACTTGTGATTTCTTTAAAGTGATTTGCTGTTCATGGTCCTTATTGTTCATTTGATTGCAAGACATAACAAAATTAAATATTTTTTTTTCAGAAAACATATTTGAGGAAAGGAAAAAGAGAAGCTTTCTGATTGATTGTTCTTCTAGTCTATTGAAATATTTAAATGAAAGTGTATATGTTTCTCAACATCAAAAGATTAATCGTGCTAAAAGATTAATTGATGATTTATTTAGTTGTTTTAAAACAACAAATCTTGTAATTAGTAGTACTACTTATATAGTTTATAATTTTTAAAATTGTATTATTCAAAATTAAATTAACTCATATTAATTTTTGTTTTGTAAATTGAAATGCAGAAAACCTTCAATTGACAAACGATCATGTCAAATTGACTTCCAAATATTAATATTGATATTATATTTTGAAAGATAGAGAGTAATTTTCAACATAGAGGCCCTAAGGTTCTTCATGCTCACCCAAGAAGGTAGCTTCAAGTGCTTCCACAAAAAAAAATCTTGGAACTTTTTTTAATAAACACACCTTACACCAAAAAAATTAAATTGTTAAATTTAGTGATAAACTTTGAAGTAAAAAATACTTCCAAGTAAGTATGTAATATTCCCACTATTTCAAAAAAAAATCCTATTTATAAAATTTATAAATATTAATGATATATTTTACTTTATTTTCACCCTCAAAAATAACAAATTATTAATTCATACTCACATTTTGATTTGGACTGTTTTTTCAAAATTTAAAAATTTGATGACTTATTTTTATTTTTTGTGGGAGAAGGATGGATTATTTATGACGTGTTATTGGGCCGAGCTTTTGAATCCAATTAGAACCCAATTAGAACATTGAAATAGTCTTTTGTCCATTACTCTTTAGTTTCTTACTCCTGAACAAACCCTAGAGAGGGACTGAAAGAGCCGTTTCCGAAGAAAAAACAATCAAAATGGTAAGCGATACAGGGATGCCGATACAAATTTCAATCAATTTCTCTTTCATTTTGATGAATTAAAATCTATATTTGAATTTGGGATTTGAAATCTATTTTCAATCAATTTCTAGTTCATTTTGATGAATTAAAATCTGGATTTTGAGATCTTTCTGTTTTCAATCAATTTCTTGTTCCTTTTGATGAATTAAATACTATATTTGAGTTGGGATTTGAACTCTTCTGTTATCAATTTTGGCGTAGCGCAGACTTTTAAGCGTAGGAATGGTGCCGCAACAAGCACGGTCGTGGCCATGTCAAATTCATTCTCTGCTCAAATTGCGGAAAATGCTGCCCTAAGGTATACTTAGCTCCCTTCTTCCTGCTGTGTGTGTGTGTGCCGGAAAATTTATTTTGAGTTGTAATGCTAGTGAATTGAACCCAATTTGTTAGTGTTTTGGTTGGTTCATCCAAATTTTATACAATTGCACATCTATGTAAGTTGTTATAGGTTTTGCTGATTTAATTTGTTTGTTTAGGAATTGAACATTGAATAACCCTGTATAATATGTGAGATTATTTTTCTAGTTGGGGGATATGAACAGTTGGAATTGAACATTGAATAACCCTGTATAATATTTGAAAATTGGAACCTATTGACAGGAAAAGAAAATAGCATGCTAAGAATGTAAACAAACTCACCAAAAGGTTATAAAAATCCAACTGTTCATACTTCAGAATTTCTTACCAATATGTATTGTTAAAAGTGTAGTGTAATGGCGTATTGATAGAACTGCTATAACTTTTAGCTTTCATTTCCTTTTACTTTCCTTTCTTTCTGATCGTAGACCACTCTTGCTTGTTTGCTAAAGAGGCGAATTCCAGGCCTTTCCCTGACATTTCCTTAGTTCCAAGCATGACCTACATATATGAGGTTCTTAGTCTATGTTTGTTCTGTTCTGTTACTAGTTTGGTATTGATACATACTTGTGTAAATTTAATCTGTGTCTGATGTAAATTGGTTAGTTTCTTGATGTGTTATTGGCTGCAACTTTCTTTCTTTACTCGTGTTATTGGCTGCAACTTTCTTTCTTTACTCGTTATATATACATAGTTTAGTGTTATAACGTTTCATTTGGTTAATTAGGATAAATCAATCAAGAGGTTTCTAGTGAGGAACATAGTTGAGCAAGCTGCTGTTAGGGATGTGCAAGAGGCTTGTGCTTTTGAAGGTAAGTTATTTTGGGCTTGTTTGTGACTTCTCATTTCTACTTTTCTAATTCTCATTGATTGCATTGCAATGAATTTTGTTATAAATGAGTTTGAATTTGTTTTAATTGTTTTTCAGCCTATACACTTCCCAAGTTGTATGTGAAGATGCAGTACTGTGTTTCATGTGCAATTCACTCCAAAGTGGTCAGAGTTCGGTCCCGCACTGACAGGAGGAACCGTGAGCCTCCGAAGCGTTTTACTCGCCCAAAGGTATGTTATGTACTTAACTTATTATCACATTCTCTAACCTGTTATATTACCATCTTCTCTATATCTGTTGTTTTTATTTGTTTCTCATGTCATTGCAATTACAAGAATCTCTATTGGTATCCTGGATATTAGTATAATATGTTTTTTCTCATTGTTTTGTCACTTACCTTACATCTGTTGAAGATATTTGGAACATCTTGGCCATTTTTCAGTTTGATAATTATCCAGAATAGATAAGCTTTTTAGTTTACACTGCTTTCCATTTATCTTCAACCTGTTCTAAAGTATTTTTGATACATAATACTGTTTTTAAATAATCTTTTTGACATCTATGATCAGTTTCCTATATATATTTTGCCATGGGTAATATTTGTTGTTTTTAAGTTGGTGCCTAGTATTCCTGAGCTTTATTGAGTATTTTATAGAGAAAACACTTGTGGTTATCTGTAGAACCATTATCGTTTTCACCCAATTGTTTAAAATTGTTGTGATACTTAACCCAAAGCATCCCATAGTTTGTGAAGACACAGAAAATTTCAAACATGCAGTATAACTTCTGTTTGATAAATTTCCTGTCCTGAAAACTTAGCTTGAAAGTTGTATTTTTTTTCCTTTTGTTTTTTTTTATTTTTGACACTGTTAAAAGTTCTTACTGCATGGTATCCCTTTTGAAAAGTATTTATGAAATAGATATATACTACATATCTAATTACTTTAGGAGGGAGAATTTGATTCATCCAAGTTTACAAAATTTATTTTACAAGTTTACAAAATTTATTTTACATGTATAAAAGGGAGTATGTAGGGTTAGTAAACAACTGTACCACAGGTAGCGTAAAAGTTTAAACAGTTCAGGTGAACAATAAAGCTGGTATTGGTTTGTTTCTAGATCTTGTCCTGAAAGTCTATTATTTATTAATTTCTAATTAGGTTAATAGACCTGTTCATGGATTATAAATAATATAATAGCAATCAATACGAATTCATGTGTAATTAAATCTATGATGTCTGTGATTATAGCTAGCATCTTTGGGGCATATACTGTATGGAAATTTGTCGTCTCAAGAAAAGTTTTTCCACATTGACTAATAGCCTCAAACGTTTCCATAATTGTTGTCCTTTCTATATAGAAATCTAAACATTGTTATTTAAGATTGTGTGATGGTATTTAAGATTGTGTGATGCTTGTGGTTGTTGAATGTGACTGAATTCTGACTTGAGGTCAACATATAATAATAATCTACAAGTCTTGTAACAGAAAATATGTTTACCACTATGCTTACTGAAATTAATTCATGAAATGGCCGATTAAGATTCCAATTTTTTCTTGTAACAGAGCAATCATATAGTCGCACTCAAGGTTCTTTTTCTATTTGGATTTGTAGCAAAAGATATTGTGATTGCCTATTTGTCTTTTTCTGCTTATGAGCAATACGGTGAACATTAGTACCACGTAGCAACTTTATTGTCTTTGATTTTGGCATTAAGTACCTCTGGTGACCTATTTGCTTCATTTTCCTGACTTGCTATTATTTTTAAATATGTGCAGGAAGACTGCTTCTACGACCTGCCTTACAATACCGGGTATCAAATTTTCGTGCTACGTTTACGAAAGACAAGGGACGAAATTATGAAGTGTACTCTCTCTATATATGTAGATATATATTTTGATTGAAGAACTGTGGTAGCTTTAGATGGTTAATTGTAAAGCTAATGAATGATTATATAGTGGATGATTTTATTAAGTTAATAATATTTTAGTTTTTTGTATTTTTGTCATTATTTGCAATGGGGACATTGAGCCAGCCATGTACACAAAATAGAATGTCAAATTTTGATATGGCAACAATATAATTCGTTACCAAAGCATTGAACAAGTATTAATATAGCAACAATTTTTTATACATTTAGCAACAAATTTTCGTTGCTAATGGCATTAAAACTATAATATTTGGCAATGAAAAATTAACCTAATAACAACGGAGATGATATTGTTGCTAATACTAAAATAAAAGGCAACATTTTTTATCGTTGCAAATCATATCAACTTTCGTTGCACATATAAAGAAACGACAACATATAATGTCGTTGCTAATCGACGCCTTTTGTTGCTATTGAAAAATAACAAGCAACAAATATTTTCATTGCTGATTCAGCATAATGTCGTTGCCAAATAGTATAATCAGCAACGAAAATCGTTGCTAAAAAATTTACATTCCGCAACGAAAGCAAGCTTAGGCAACAATTTTCATAATTTACCGCAACGAAACATGTCGTTGCAAAATGGTGTCAAGTGCAACGAAAATGCATGGTCATTGCAAAAATAAAAAGTTCATTTCGTTGCCAATTAGCAGGCTTTTGCAACGAAAAGTATTTTTTAACAACGAAAATTTAATTATTCGGCAACAATATATTTCGTTGCTAAAAGATCGAGGCATCTGTACAAAAGCCAACTTTCGTTGCAAAATGTATTACTTTTGGCAACGAACAAAATACGTTCGTTGCGTAACAATTAGCAACGCTCATTGCGCAACGACGGACGCAACGACAGTAAAGTCGTTGCCAAAACCCTTTTGCAACGAAATTTGACACCTTTAGCAACGAAAATCGGTTGTTGCTGAAGCCCCATTTTTTTGTAGTGGATTGACAAGAACGGAATCGCGGTAGATACAGCGAAGATAGAGACGGGTGTGAATTGGGAACAACCAACAACTCCAACAGATGTACGAAGTTTTCTCGATTTAGCAGGGTACGATTGGCGTTTTATACAAGATTTTTTCAAAAATAGTGACCCCGCTAACCAGTCTAACTCGAAAGACAGTAAAGTACGTCTGGACAGATAAATATGAAGAAAGCTTTCGAGAGTTGAAGAAACGATTGAGCATGGCACCAATATTGTCTTTACCAGATGATATAGGAGGCCTTATAGTTTATAGTGATGCATCACATAAGGGATTAGGTTATATGTTGATGCAACATGGGAAGATGATTGCGTTTGCATCACGACAACTCAAGGATTATGAGAAGAGGTATCCTACGCATGATCTTGAGTTAGCCGCGGTAGTATTTGCCTTGAAAATTTGGAGGCATTACTTGTACGGGGAGAAGTGTGAGATATACACAGATCACAAGAGTCTGAAATATATTTTCACACAGAAGGAGTTAAACATGAGGCAGAGGAGGTGGCTAGAATTGATAAAGGATTTTGACTGTGAAATCTTATATCACCCCGGGAAAGCCAACGTCGTAGCAGACGCGTTAAGTAGAAAGAATCAAGAGAAGTTACATGTAATAACCAACAACGAGGTACTGATAAAAGAGTTTAATAAACTTGAGATCGAGATAAGAGTTTCAGTTAACTCTACCCATAAGTTATTCGTCATAGAGAATAGTTCGACTTTATTAGATAGAGTCCAAGAACTACAAGATGTAGATGAAGAGTGTCAAAAGTGTAAGACCGAAATAACTTATAAAAAGAATGACAAATTCAGAATAGAAAAGGATGGGGTACTGAGGTACGAGGATAGAATTCAGGTACCCTCAGTACAAGAATTAAAAAGATGAAATACTGAATGAAGTCCATAGTTCTAAGTTCGTCGTACATCCAGGTAGTATAAAAATGTACAAGGATTTAAGCCCACATTTGTGGTAGTCTAACATGAAAAGAGAAATAGTAGAATGGGTAAGTAAATATTTAACATGTCAAAGAGATAAAGCTGAACACCAGAAGCCGAGTGGATTACTGCAACCTTAGAAATTTTCGAGTGGAAATGAGAACATATTACCATGGACTTCGTAGTAGGTCTTTCAAATACACCGAAAGGTCACAATGCCATTTGGGTAATTGTAGATCGTCTTACCAAGTTAGCTTATTTTCTACCCATAAAAGTCAACTTCAATCTTGACCAGTTAGCCAAACTTTACATCAATGAAATTATTTTTAGACATGAAGTCCCTGTTTCTATAGTATCAGACCGAAATCCCTGATTTACTTCGAACTTTTAGACAAGTCTCCAGAAACACTTAGGAACCCAGTTGAGATTAAGCACAATTTATCACCACAAACAGACGATCAGAGTGAGAGGACGATTCAAACACTAGACAACATGTTGCGAACTTGCAACATGGACTTCAAGAAAAGTTGGGAAGATCAGTTACCTTTAGTAGAATTGGCCTACAATAATAGTTATCATGCAAGCATAGGAATGCCACCATTTGTAGCTTTGTACGGAAGGAAATATAGGACGCCGAAGAAATCAGTGGTAAATTGATAAGTACACTTGTGAGATGCTATTCTTTTATGGATATGAGTCACAAGTTGGTATCATAGATAGGAAAGAACAAAATCTACGGAATAAAGTGATACCTTCAGTCAAGGTTATTTAGGGAAATCAAAACATAGAGAAAACTACGTGGGAGCTCGAGAGCAAAATGCGAGATAACTACCCACACTTGTTTTTATAACCCGTACCATAATTTCGAGGACGAAATTCTTATTAGTGGGGGTGAATGTAATATTCCGAACCCTAATAAGATTTGTATATGTAAATTATGTGTTTAATAAATGAATTTTCATGATCTGACTTGGTATTATGTGGTTGTGTATTTTATTAAATAATTAGGTCAAATAAAAAATATTCGCCAAGCAGCTGTGTCATGCTTAATCGGACAAAATGATTTGTCGTGCTTCCGGCGATTTCACTGAGAAGCGTCTCGGCAAATTATTTTTGTAAGCTGCTGTGTCGTGCTTAGAAATGACGAAGTGATTTGTCGTGCTTTGGAGTTAATATAATATTATATTAACTGATAAAAATCTAAAATAAGTTAACTAGGGTTTAAAATGTTAAGCTAAAATAGAAACCCTAACTACAAAAAAATGGGGCTTCAGCAACAACCGATTTTCGTTGCTAAAGGTGTCAAATTTCGTTGCAAAAGGGTTTTGGCAACGACTTTACTGTCGTTGCATCTTTCGTTGCGCAATGAGCATTGCTAATTGTTCCGCAACGAACGTATTTGTTTCGTTGCCAAAAGTAATACATTTTGCTACGAAATTTGGCTTTCGTAGAGAGACATCGATCCTTTAGCAACAAAATGTATTGTTGCAGAATAATTAACATTTCGTTGCTAAAAACCAATTTTCGTTGCAAAAGCCTACTTATTAGCAATGAAAAGCATTTTTTCTTTGCCAACGAAAATGAAATTTCGTTGCGTTTGGTATACTTTTGGCAACGAATTTTGTCGTTGTTGAACAACTTGGGAATTGTTGCCTAAACTTGTTTTCGTTGCTAATTGTATACTTTTTAGCAACGATTTTTGTTGCTAAATGTACATAGTACATCGGTCATATATTATTTTGCAACGAGATTACGATCAATTAGCAAGGATAATATGCGTTACGGATTAATTTTAAAGAGCAACGAAAGTTGTCGATTAGCAACGACACTATACGTTGCTGTTTGCTTTTTATTTGCAACGAAAGTTGATATGATTTGCAACAAAAGTTGATTTGATTTCTAACGAAAGTTGATTTGGTTTGCAACGAAAGTTGATTTGATTTACAACGAAAGTTAATATGATTTGCAACGAAAGTTAATTTAATTTGCAACGATATAAATGTTGCCTTTGTTTCAACAATATCCTATTTTGTAACGAATGTCGAATTATTTTACAAATAAAATAAATCCTGGCTAAATGACCCCATAGCAAATTATTATCCAGTACAAATAAAAATATAGGTTCGTCTCCTATGAAATTGTATGTTAAAATGAAAATGTTACATGTTAAAAATATTAGTAATAAACAAAATCTCAAAGTCTTCAATGCCCACAAACCCAAGTCTTAAAGTGATGCAAACTCCAACATTCATACATTTTCAATATCCTGCAAAATTAAAAAACCAAATAAATATAAAATTAAGTGAATGCACATGATCTAAGAGATGAATTTTTATATTTAAATTACAATAATATTTTTGAAAAATTGTAACCATGTAACATTTTCATCCGGGAACAATTCTAACACCTCCACGCAGGGATAATCAAATAAAGATAAAGACCTTCAACATGCATTTTATTTTGTTTGTTTTACATATTTTGGAAGCTAAAACAGAACCAAGTGAGAAGTTTTTAATCCATGCTATTATTCAGTATTCACCAAGCAAAGAAGTTCAACTAATAAAATATAGAACAATTAGGGAGTAAAAGATATATGAAATTAAATGAGCACCGAAATATATTGGCGCCAGAAGTACATGATATGCTTAGTAATTGACTAGTTGCCATTTTTTGACAGATTTAAGAAGAATGCATAGTTATGCTTCACAGGCTAATTATCATAAGACTGATGAGGGGATTACCATATCTTTTGGAAGTTTTCCAAGGAGACCATCTTTGGTGTGAACATATCCTTGATACTAGATTCCAAAAAACTTCACCAGAAGTTCTAAGTCATGTTTTTGTTTTGTTCTAATTTTATAGCATTAGGTTCAGTAACAAGCTTTTATCTGCATTATGAAATTTTTTATTCTTTCTTAATGTGAATCTTTACAACACAACCGTCAATAGCTACTCATACAAATATTTACAGAATAATAGAGATCACATAGCAGAAATCCATAATCCCTTAAATACCAACTTACCAGAATTTGTGCACTCCCAAAATCACATAGAAAAGAAGAAAAACAAGGAAAGGCATAGTAACATGCTAACCTCGAATGACAAATATACTTTTCCGGTATATACAATTAGAATGATGCAAAGGCATATACTGATAAATATACTTTTTCGGTATATACAATTAGAATGATGCAAAGGAAATTCTCCATTCTTAAAGAATATAAATCTTTTTTTCACAGCAAGAGTTGAAAACTTCAGTAAATTCTAAACTATTCCAAGGGATTACATGAAGAAAACTGAATAAGTAAAAATGTGGCCAACTGGATTACTAATACAGAGTTTGAATTGGCGATTCATCATTATCTCAAGCTACCATCAAGTTGATAAGAGTACAGAGGAAGCATACCATAATCACTACCAGAAGTTAGCTACTCCCTCATCATTTGTTCATTGCATTAATGTTGTTCCGACGAGTAAGTTTGTTGCATCATGTGCAGTGCGTTTGACATATGTTCAACCTAAAGGCATAAAAGATAAATCTTCAATGTGATTAAAACAAGGAAATAGCAATTGTATCAGGCGATTCATACAAAAAAGAAAAACTCAGTTATTATTACCATGTTAGAGGAACCTGCTTAACATGAATTGACCATTTCATTGTATGCGATCTACAAGTTGTGCATCAAACCATCGAATATACCTTAATTGGGAAATAAAGAGAAGGAATAGAAGAAAACCACATTGACAATATAAGATATGTTAGGTTCGAGTAGATATACTTCTTGTATCTTTGGATGTTTCAGATGAAATATAATAAACTAAAGCCTGTTATGCTTTATTTATCATAAAAATTAAAAATTAACACCAAAAAAAAAACTAAAGCCATGTTATCATTCCCCCTCCCACCCCAACCCCAACCCCAACCCCATTTTCTTTAAGGAGGTGTCCACGGCCTCCATTAAGGACAGGGTAATCATACAGCATGAAATTGCATGTGGAAACCATATTAATAAATTAATTCTTGGGAGATTTATACTCCATCATTTGTAACCCAGGCATTATCTTGGCTTATCTACATGGGTAAGATGCTTGTATACACATGTTAATATTCGAATCTCTTTTTTTCCATTCTGCAATGTCCCAAGTTACATGTCCAGTTAGAAAAATCAAGGTGCAAATTTTTTACTTTCTTAGTCTACCTTAAGCCTTAAAAACACAAGAATTATATTAGTAAATATTTTAACTAACATTTACTGAATATTATTCACTAACTTCAAGTTTGAAACAAAAGTGTACAGTGTACCCTACGTAAAGTGCATATGAAGTAATACATGAAAACACATGACATTCTTGAGCTATAATTTTCTAAGCAATAAGTAACGAATAATAGTTACAAAGTTGTGAAAGTTATGGGCAGAAAAGGCACCACCACCCATGCAACAATGAAATGTCAATTTGTTTACCAAGGCACTTATACTTGAGAAACAGGAAGCTTACTTCAGAAGAATTACATTGGTTGCTAGGAAGAATCACTTGTAGGGGAAGGGAGATGGTTTACAACCAGTGGTGGACAGATAGCTCGGTGGTCTGCATTCTTTTGATTACGTAATTTGTACATTTCTTCTGTCTCAATCACAACCATTCTCTTAACCTAAGTGAGCATCAGAAAAGTTGAAAGTTACTAAACTAAGTAATCAAAGAAGGTATCTCATGCAATGGATAACAAAATTGAAAAAGAACCTGTTGAAGGTATCTCATGCAATGGATAGCACAATCTGTGTACTGCATAATACCCACCTGAAACTTTAAGTCATTTATAGAAATACAAACTTGCCACCACCGGGCTTGGGAAGATTTGTCAGTATTCATTTGAAAGCATGCTCAGAGGCTGAACTCATATAGATACACAGATTAGATTTGCGATGTGGGTAGTAACATTGCATTAGTTCAAGTTCGCAAGTCAAAGTTGCTAACATATTTGATAATGAGTGAGATGGTTATTCTATTCACCGAAGTACTAGGCTCATTGCAATTTACTTATAAAAAGTACAATGGCATTGTAATGCACAGACTTTTTACTTTTCAAGTTACATAGATTTTGCTTGTTTCTACATCATTCAGTGTCTTTTGGGTGATGGCTCACTGATGATTATAGAAGAACATAAGGAGATGTTTATTATGGAGACCACTTATTTGTTGATTCAAACAGGACAAACATGTTAAGGAGAGGGATGATCTAATAATTGGGAATTGTGGTTAATAATTCAGAAGATGAGGCTAGGCTAAGGGATAAGTTTAAAACTTCTATTCAAGATACTCTGTAAAAGGATTGATCCATTTAACCATTAGAAATTTAATACTATGAAACCTGATAGGATATCATCATGTGTAAATACACCTTCATAAAATAAATATATAACTTGATACTACTTTTACATGATAAACTAACTTTTAAGGAATTAAGTTCCCCAATTTCAAAGGAAAATTAGAGGTAGAAAATTTGTACCTTATGACAAATAAATTAAGCTTTTCCAAGGTTTTTTATCACAAGATATCACCAATACCCTATGTTCAAAATAACACCAATTAAATCCTAAGAAAGTAAAAAAAAAAATAAAAAAATCCCAGGCAGTTCTAAAATTCAGAATTAACATAGTTACAAAACAAAGAGGTGTGCAAGGGTCAAAATTAAAACAAACATAACTATAGACTAATCAATTTGGGTTACTTGTAAATGAAAATAAATTCACCAAATCAAACCAGCAACACCCAATTACAATGAAAGTAAGACATGTATTCGGTATATACACATAAAAATTTTAATATAGAGAGAAAGTAGAATACCTTGTGCACACCAACTGTTGGTTCTACACCGATTTAACGATTTAGGGGGGAATTTTTGCTACTGATTGCTATTTCTCGTTGTGCTTTGTTTTCTCCTTGCTTCCAAGTTTTCATCGTTGATAAGGCTGTGCTACTAATCGTTTCAACCTCAGAGATTGATTGATTTGGGGGAGATTTTTGGTCTACTGATAGGGAGAGAAGATTTTGGAAATTTGGTGTAGGAAAAAATATTTTGAAAAGATATTAGGTTTTCCCTCCTAGCTATTTGGTACAAGTTCGTAACTTATGTTTTCCCTCCTAGATGCTTGCCGCTTGCGGCTTGTTTTTCTTTTCGAATAATTCTAGACTTACCCGGGTAAGTGTAGAAGGACCCTTTCTTTTCTTTTATATTTTAATAATAGCTTCCCTCTTTGTAATTAAATGACTAAATGATTTTCAAAATATTTTAAGTTTATTTAATTTAATTAATAATGTACTTGATATTTCTAAATACATAAAAAGAAAATTAAAAATAAATTTGTTATTTTGATAAACATATAAATTTGCATTTATAATTTAAAATTTAGGATGTCATAAATTAACAAAGAACAAATATAATTTACTATAGACTAATATAATTTACTATTTTTAGGGTATACATTCTCATTTTAATATTCGAATTTTTTTTAAATGAAACACTTTTGTTTTTATAAAAGAAATCAGAATTATTTATAGAGTTTATGAATAATTGTATAATGATGTAAACCATTACTAAATGAAATTATGATTGCGAATGTAGAAAATAAAAATAATAATTAATGATATATTTTATCATTTATATAGAATATGCATTATAATATTAATGAAACTATAAGTATCAGTGTAGGAATTTAAAATATCAACTCCTAGATGATATTTGTTTGATAATTATTTCATATCTCTAAATTAGAACAACTAAATACATCTATCATGAGATTAATAAATAAAAGTTCATAGATAATATAATATTAATGAAACTATAAGTATTATTATATGAATTCAAAATATCAACTCTTACTTGATATTAGGGGTGAACAACGATCGGTTTGGTCTGTTTGATATACGTAAAAAAATAACCAAACCATTTAAGTCGATTATAAAAAATTAAAAATCAAAATCGCTCAAATTTTTACTCTGTTATCGGTTAAATCGGTCGGTTTAATCGATTTAGTCAGTTGTAAAACTTAAACATAAGGGAATAATTATTTTCTCATAATCATAGTAAATAAATATGCACTTCATTCAAATATTTAGCTTAATAATTGGATTCTTTTCTCTCCTTTTCTTTAACAAGCAACCTATAAAATCATAATTATATAAAATAAATAATTATTAGAAAAGTATAAATTATATAATTATATTATAATTTTAAGTAGTTCGGTCGGTCGATTTGGTCGGTTTCGATTTTTTTGTGAAAATCAAACCGAAATCGACCGTCCGAGTTTCAGTTTTTAGATTTTGTATTTTTCAATTTTTTGGTTTTGTAATTTTCGGTTTAGTGTGACGACCCGAGAATTTATAAGATTTATTAATAAAATCTTGGATGATGATTAAAGGTTAAAGAATAAAACCTCGATAAGAATTTTTGGATTTATTGAAAATTTCTAAAAAAAAAAAAACCTATATGGTTTACTATTTGAAAGAGAATTGAGAGAATAAGGGTTACAAAATTCAAAACCCCGAATGGAACTATACTTGAATGTAGTTAAGAACAAGGTATTATGTTACCTTTAACTTTACGTGAATTAAGGAAAGAGATTATGTAAAGATACATATGGAAAAAGAAACGGTTGGCTGAATTAGTGTATTCAGTTTGCTGAATTAGTGTATTCGGTTTGTTGAATTAGTGTATTCAGTTTGCTGAATTAGTGTATTCGGTTTGCTGAATTAGTGTATTCAGTTTGCTGAATTAGTGTATTCGGTTTGCTGAATTAGTGTATTCGGTTTGCTAAATTAGTGTATTTGGTTTGCTGAATTAGTGTATTCAGTTTGCTGAATTAGAAAAGCAGTTTGTTGTATTAGCGATGTTAGCTTGTTATCATAAGGAACAAGAGAATGAGTATATGTATAATTAAATATATACCTATACTTAGAAAGTTTAATTAAATTGATCATATAGATTAATGGAAACTGAGCCTGATTGGTAGTTGTAGAGAACCCAAAGATATTAAATTGGGAAGAGATGAACTAGGTGCAGTAGTGTTAATTAAATGCGCCTAACCTATTAGTCAAGTATTAGAAGTTTAATAAAAGTCCAAGAAGGGATTAAGATCATGGTAAGTGAATTGTATATGGCAAGCCATGTAATAAAAGCTTGTGGATCTTAGCAAATAGTAAAAAGAGATATTTGATAAGACATGAGGTTAAATGTCAAGCCTATTATATAGGAAATATTAATTATTGAATGATAAAGTGAATATATATATATATATATATATATATATATATTGTGAATATGTATATTTATCGACGGTGTAGAGTGTAATAAAAGAACTATATAACCTAATATATTATATATTAGGAATGAAAAATTGAATAACCTAAGAGTTATAGCTATTGGAAAAGCATAGTGTTTGATCCATGTGGTTTATATGGTATGTCTCAACATATTAAATTATGTTGAGGTATATATATAGAATGAATATGAGAGATAAATGAATAGCAATCTTATGAGATTGTATATATAATTGTTTATTATATCATAAACAAACAACAAGAAGTATTGTAAATTAATCTTTATATGTTATGTATGAGGATTAATGATGGCGATTGAAGTGTACTAGCAAAAGTAATGTGTTATTATACTTTATATTGATAGATCTACATGGTTTATGATGATTCATGGTTAGATCTAGCGATTCATGGTTAGATCTAGCTTGGATCTAAGAAATAATTTCTTAAAACTCCAAATCGTCACTTTCCTCTTTGATCCTTAGATCCGCTTAGTGGGTATGGATGAAAAATTATATAGATTTAATATGTTGTAATATTATGAGTTACGAGTTCATAGAACTTGAAATCATTTGATTTGGTTGTGTAAAACTCAAAATATGAAAATCAAACGGAGAGGAGAGAATGAACTAGTGAGCTGCTGTCCAAAATAGGAAAATTCGGGCCTACCTAGATTGCTCTAAAAATTCTGGACTTTTGGTATGTTATTGTACACTGAATAAGCTTTCCATAGACTCTGAAACGGACCAATTCCGACTTCGGAGAAAAAAGTTATGGCCAATCTAAGTAATAGGCAAAACTGTCCAGCGAAATTCGGGGTCAACCCCCTTTACGTGCGATTTCTGTATTGTTGTGTTGGGAACTGGAAAAATTTCAGCAGGACAAAATTATATATACGGAAGTTAGCTTTGCGTGGCCGCTAGAATCACCCAAAAATTGTAAATAACGAAGAAGTTATGACTGTTTAAGCGAGGTTGGGTCTGGAAAAAAAAAAGAGATCGCGAGCTGCTACTGCTGGGCTGTTGGGCGCACGGACGGGGCGCGCGCGGGCGTGGCGCAGGCTGGGCGCACGCGGGCGCGTGGCTGCCGAGCTGACCTTGGCCGTGCGATGCGATTTTGACATCCAAAACTAAAATAAGCATAACTTTTGCGTACGAAGTCCAAATTTGATAATTCAAGATGTTTTAAAAAGCTTAAGGATAATGCTACAATTTTATGTAATAAAAACTAAAATTTGAGATTTTGGGAAAAGGTCATAATGGGCATTTTGAAGATGTTGCTCGACCGGATGCGAACGAAAGGTGTCGGGCTTGCGTTTTATGAACCGTAAAGCGTTCCGAACCTACTAATTACCGTTCTAAGTATTATAAAGTGTAAATCTTGAATAGTGAGGGAAAGATTAACCATAATGAGTTATATTTTAAAAGTTTAAATACTTAACTACATGTTAAGTATAAATGGGAGAAGTTAAGCGAAAGCATGATTAAAGATTTTCTTTTATTAATCTAATATACATCCAAAACGATGTGGAGACATTCGATAAGGACTTAACTACATGTTAAGTATTAATTGAAAGAAATACCTTGAGAATATAATATGAAGTTAAATGATGACTTGAATGTTTTTGTAATTATTCTATTAACCTAATAAACATGTGAAGGATGTTAATACAAGAGTATAAGAACTTAGCTAAAGTATTAAGTAATCATTAAAAGGAAGTTGCCTAAAGGCAAGATGGGAGAGTTATTTAATTAACTTTAATGAAGATAATACATTGATATAATGTAACTTCAGACTAAGACTACTTAACCAAACGTTAAGTGTCGATCAAAAGATAACTTTAAAGAAGGATAAGACGAATGTTAACCTTAACAATGTTAACGATAATTATACATCCAACGTGATGTAAAGATAAGATTTAAGACTTAACTAAATGTTAAGTAGCAATCGAAGACAGTTATAAAGGGACTTGATATAAAAGGTTACATAATTAACCTTAATCAATTATATGGAATGAGAGGCTCTCAATACGAAGTCAAGTAAAGCTTTAAACATTTAACCGACTGTTAAATGTCAACTAAAATAGGAATTTACAGTTGAATCCAGCTTGCTGGATTGTAGTATCTGGCTTGCTGAATTGGTAAATATGGTTTACTGAATTAATGAATATGGGTTACTGAATTAATGAATATGGTTTACTGAATTAGTGAATCCAGGGTGCTGGATTGTAGGATAGTTCGAATCAAGGTTGCTGGATTAGATGTTAGTTTAAATCCAGGTTGCTGGATTGGTATGTTTAGATAATCCAACTTGCTGGATTAGGTATTCAGGCTTAATGGATTATAAAGAAGAACTTATAAAATGAAAGACTTAGTGTTAAGTCATACAGTTTATAATAAAGTAGTAGTACAGTCGTGTTATTTAATAGTTGACATATAGTAGCTGGGCTAAACAATTCCTTCAGGGAGCGAAGGTATATACGAACTAGCAACCGATCTAACTCTCTGTGAAAACAGTGTAGACGAGACGGAAACTAGTTTGTTGGTTGTTTGTGGGAAACCACTCAGCATACTATATTGAACACTGTTAAAGACTCGATGTGTGCTAGTTTTAGAATTATGAACGTGTAAGGTGCTATCTAATATTTGCTTATGTGCTTAAATATTAGAAGTAGTGTTATGAGGTATATGTGTTGCTAATTGAAAGATCAATTTTATAACTGATAGGTCTTTCATAAGAGATTAAGTTAGATTGTGTAGCAGTAATCGACGGTACAGGCAAGTTTTCCTTAACCTTACTCAAGTTTATATTGAGTAAGTTTCCCTAACTCAGACTCGAGTTATTATCTTCCAAGCATGTTAGTGGATGAATTTTATTAATTATTCCACATCTTTGATTATTGATTCGCACTTAATGCATGTTGCATATGTTCATCAGGTATGAAAGGTTGATCACCTTCATTACCATAAGGTTCAGTTGATTTGTTCATGGTCATTATTGACATCCTATATTATTGAATTTAGTCATTCAATTATTAAAATTCTGATTCATGCTCTTTCACAATTATTATATTGTTGAAAAGTTCTAAAGCTTATTCATTCTTTCAATCATGATATATCTTTATTGTATTTAAACTTGCTGAGCAAAGTAGTTGCTCACCCTTGCTATAATCATGATAACAAATTTCAGATTTAAGGCGAACGCTCGAGGAAAGACAGTACAAAAGCAAAGGACAAGATTAGATGGTTATGCATGATAACCAAATTAATTATCTGATGTAAATGATATACTGTAAACCTTTTGTGAATCTAAAGGTAAATATGTATTAAAATAAAGGTTATAGACCTTGGGATATGTAGCAGAGATTACTGTATAAACAATTTATGTTTATATCTTCCGCAATAGTTGTAAATATGATGTATCGTGACGCACCAGGTCCGAGGTTCAAGGGACCTGAGTTTGGGGGCCTCACAGGTTGGTATTAGAGCTGTAGGTTATAGCTCTATGGTAAGAGTACCTTAGGATATAACCTAAAAAGATTAAGCCGTATTTAAAAATCCTAGAGGCCAACTAGGCCAATAGGGGGTACAAGTGATGTAAGAGCCAACTATAGGCCGAATATAGGAGGAGAGAACTTTAGTAGACTCGTTGAAATTGATTCCCCAAAAAGCGGATCTTGTCCCCTTGTTTTAATTAATAAATCTTTACTTTAACCTTATTAAATAAATAATTGGGGTTAGAGAAGATAAGTCTGAGAACCTTGGTGGGATTGCCAAGGGAAAGTAAAAAGAACAGAGTATATTAATTGTGAGTCTGTGAAGTGGCATATAAGTAAGCCTTCATAAAATTGTGTATTTCTCCAAGTTAGAAGTAAGAAAAAGCAAGAGTAAGCTAGAGAGAAAGGATAATAATAATAATAATAATAAAAAAAAAACAAGATGTCAGGAGATGAAGCACTTAGAGATGTCCTGGTAGTTTGGGAGGAGTCGATAACTGCGGAGCCTTTATCCGCGGTAACTCATGAACCCGAGGATGAGGAGGAGCCGGTGGAGAATCTATTAACAGCAGTGGTAGATAGGAACGTTGAGTTGGAAAATATGGTGCAAGAACTAAAGGCGGAAGTGGAAGAACTCCGATCAGACAATCAGGAACTAGAGGCAAAAGTGGAAGAACTCCGAACAGACAAGCAGGCTATAGAAGCCCATTTGGAAGATGAGATTTTAGAAAAGTTGAGAGCGCAGGATCAGGTACATGAATTGGAAGAAGAAGTAAGATGCAAGAACAAGAAGATGGATAGAATGAGGTACGCATTTAACAAGTTGGTCGGGCGTATTCAGGATAGGGTATTCAATTACCCAGAAGAGGAAGATTATACTGGACCCGTCATTAGTAGGGACCAGGTTATGATCATTACCAAGGAAGAACAAGAAGAGGCCATTGAGCGTGGTCTAGGAGGTTGAGATGTGAATGGCGTATATAGATACGCCTACTTATAATGATATTAATATGTACTGCCAATTTTGTGTAAGTTAAGAGATATATTTTTGTTATCAATCCCCATGTGTATAGTATTAGAGGGATATGTTATGTAAGTGCTATAACATGCAAAGTATTATGTACTACAAGAAGCATGTTTAATAAATGTGCTTTGAAATGAATAGAGAAAGACTACCCGGTCTTAAATGAAAATAAATGATAAGAGATATCTTATGATAAGATTCTTGAAAAAGCAGAAAGAATAGTAGCAGATCATGAACAGATCTATAGCAGATGTTTAAGATGAATCCATAAAGAAATGGATTAAGTTATAAACAAGAAGATTCAAATAAGAATCTTAAAGAGTTATAAAATATGAGATACGAATTAAAGAAAAAGTTCGTATTGAGCAAAGAGTAAGCTAAAATTAGAATTATGTGGGATTTCAATTGAGGAATCACGTGATAGCTGAGTTGTACAAACCTTTGTATGGGCAGGGGTTTTGTGCTTGGTCTAACGACTACTCATTTTATCACATCAATAATCATTGAAATATTGGTGTCGCGCTATCGATATACGTATGACGAGAAGGTGATTCTTTTCTCATATATATATTTGATAGTTAGAGAATATTAAAATTAGGTGCGAGTTCTTTAAACTCATACGTATGGTAAGTTCGTGGCTCATAATCGTATGGCAGAACCCCTCAGCGAATGGACGATTTTGGTCTGACTAGGATAAGTTCCTAAACCCATATAATTGTGGTAAGTTCCTGAACTCTGAACGTGTGGTATGTTTGATGAACTGTACTGGAGTATAGAAAGGTTGTGGATGAAGAATTGAGGATTTTTAGTATAGTAAGCTTTAAGGATGATAGAAATAGATAGAATTATTAGGCAATGGATCATTAGAAGAAATTGAAGTTGATGAGGAGACATGGATATTCCAAATCTTCTAGCTATGCTAGACTTCAAAATTTATTGACTTTGTGCTGACATTTGCACTTTTGCTCTTCGAAAAATGTATGGGGCCAGATTTCTGGACCAAGGATTTTAAATGTACTATTATTCATATGTCTATGCTAATAGTTTTGGCTAGACAAAGTTGATTTGAAAATATCAAAATGTATTTTTAAATTGTCATCAATGCATCATGAAACCTGGTGTAGAATGACAGATGATGGAGTCATCAATGCAGATTAACCTAGTGTTGGATGTGATCATAGTATCGTCAACCCACTATGGTATGATGTAGTATGACAAAATCACGAAATGACGGAATCCTCAACGGACTGTAGAAACAGTGCGGTATCGTGACGTCATAAAATGATTTTTGTTTTCTTTAAAGTATGAAAAAGTATGCCAATTGAGTTGGCTAAAATAATTCGATTGATGTCCGGATTGTTAACAAAAGTCTAAGCTATTTGATTCGGCTAGACAAATGTTGAAATATGTTTATGCAAGCATTATTTGAGAATTTATGCCTAAACCAAATTGTTTTGGTGCGGAATTTTGTAGTAAGCTGAGGTGAACAACCCTATTATTGGGGTATTTGATGTCGGAATAATCCCGACTGACCCTATGGTGGTCAAGCAAACGCATATAGTCGCTTAGCTAGAAAGTTGTGCACAACGTCAAAGTACTAAAGGCTGATCACCTGGCGTACGAAGGTAGATTACCTTTTTCTTAATTGAAATCGGTAGGGGTAGTAATACCCGTAAACCTCTATATTCATGGTCTTTATGAGGTAGATTACCTTTTCTTAATTGAAATTGGTAGGGGTAGTAATACCCGTAAACCTCAATGTTCATGTTCTTTATGGCCCCCAGCAGGGGTAGATTACCTTTTTCATAATTGAAATCGGTAGGGGTAGTAATACCCGTAAACCTCTGTGGTCATGGTCTTTATGGCCCCTCAGCAAAATATGAAAAGTTTTTAAGGAATATTTTATTTCCTATTTGTTCAAGTTACTTCACAATTAATAAACAATTGTTGAAGGTTCCTATAATTCGGGAAACTGATTTTGGGAAGAGTGATTATCCCAAGGAGAAGTAGTCGTAGAATGCGACAATTTTAAGTGAATCCTTGAAAGAGGACAGTGTAAAGGTTAGATTGAAAACCTAGTTTTGAGGGGTAGAATAAGCAAAGATGAATGCTTTGAAATTTCGAGGACGAAATTCTTAGAAGAAGGGGTGAATGTAATATTCCGAATATTTATGAGTTAGTAAATCATGATATTAAATTATTATGATGATTGTGGCATACAATGATCCTTAGAAAAGGAAATTGATGGGTTAAACATAGGATAATACTCAGAGATTAAATAGGTAATATGAAACCTATGTTATAGTAATACGTTAAAATTTATTCAACGATAAAATTTCGGAAGAAATTAGACGAAAACCGAGTAAGAGGTTTGATATTCGTGATTCCGAGGACGGAATCCTTATAAGGGGGGAAGAATGTGACGACCCGAGAATTTATAAGATTTATTAATAAAATCTTGGATGATGATTAAAGGTTAAAGAATAAAACCTCGATAAGAATTTTTGGATTTATTGAAAATTTCTAAAAAAAAAAAAACTATATGGTTTACTATTTGAAAGAGAATTGAGAGAATAAGGGTTACAAAATTCAAAACCCCGAATGGAACTATACTTGAATGTAGTTAAGAACAAGGTATTATGTTACCTTTAACTTTACGTGAATTAAGGAAAGAGATTATGTAAAGATACATATGGAAAAAGAAACGGTTGGCTGAATTAGTGTATTCAGTTTGCTGAATTAGTGTATTCGGTTTGCTGAATTAGTGTATTCGGTTTGTTGAATTAGTGTATTCAGTTTGCTGAATTAGTATATTCGGTTTGCTGAATTAGTGTATTCAGTTTGCTGAATTAGTGTATTCGGTTTGCTGAATTAGTGTATTCGGTTTGCTGAATTAGTGTATTCGGTTTGCTGAATTAGTGTATTCAGTTTGCTGAATTAGAAAAGCAGTTTGTTGTATTAGCGATGTTAGCTTGTTATCATAAGGAACAAGAGAATGAGTATATGTATAATTAAATATATACCTATACTTAGAAAGTTTAATTAAATTGATCATATAGATTAATGGAAACTGAGCCTGATTGGTAGTTGTAGAGAACCCAAAGATATTAAATTGGGAAGAGATGAACTAGGTGCAGTAGTGTTAATTAAATGCGCCTAACCTATTAGTCAAGTATTAGAAGTTTAATAAAAGTCCAAGAAGGGATTAAGATCATGGTAAGTGAATTGTATATGGCAAGCCATGTAATAAAAGCTTGTGGATCTTAGCAAATAGTAAAAAGAGATATTTGATAAGACATGAGGTTAAATGTCAAGCCTATTATATAGGAAATATTAATTATTGAATGATAAAGTGAATATATATATATATATATATATATATATTGTGAATATGTATATTTATCGACGGTGTAGAGTGTAATAAAAGAACTATATAACCTAATATATTATATATTAGGAATGAAAAATTGAATAACCTAAGAGTTATAGCTATTGGAAAAGCATAGTGTTTGATCCATGTGGTTTATATGGTATGTCTCAACATATTAAATTATGTTGAGGTATATATATAGAATGAATATGAGAGATAAATGAATAGCAATCTTATGAGATTGTATATATAATTGTTTATTATATCATAAACAAACAACAAGAAGTATTGTAAATTAATCTTTATATGTTATGTATGAGGATTAATGATGGCGATTGAAGTGTACTAGCAAAAGTAATGTGATAGAGACTTATTTTAATATATATCTCAGTTATTATTTATTTTAACTTAATTAAGGAAGAATTTAATTGAGTTATATAAATAAATGTAAGTGAATAATTATTTTAAATTCCAAATCTTGTGGAAAAGAAATCCTAATTAAATATTAGGATAAAGTGATTATGTGGGTTGAATTATTTTATTTCATGACCCAAAGGATTTAATTAATTATGTAACAAATAGAATTTATATATATATATATATAAGGATAAGGAAGGATAAAAAGGGAAGTAATATATATATATATATATATATATCTCATTCACTCCCCATTTTCTCATTCTCGGCAACAAAAAAAAAGGAAAGAGAGAGAGAAAACCGACCGAAAGAAAGAGGGAGGAAGAGAGAGAAGAAGAGAGAGAGAAGGCTTGGCTACCATGAAGGAAGAAGAAAGCATAGGAAGCCATGGAAGATCCATGGAAGGAAAGAGAAAGAAAGGAAATGAAATCCAAAAAGGTAAAACTCAAAACTCTATCTATTTTTCTTGTGATTAAGCTTGGATCTAGCTTTGGGTTAGTGTTATTATACTTTATATTGATAGATATACATGGTTTATGATGATTCATGGTTAGATCTAGCGATTCATGGTTAGATCTAGCTTGGATCTAAGAAATAATTTCTTAAAACTCCAAATCGTCACTTTCCTCTTTGATCCTTAGATCCGCTTAGTGGGTATGGATGAAAAATTATATAGATTTAATATGTTGTAATATTATGAGTTACGAGTTCATAGAACTTGAAATCATTTGATTTGGTTGTGTAAAACTCAAAATATGAAAATCAAACGGAGAGGAGAGAATGAACTAGTGAGCTGCTGTCCAAAATAGGAAAATTCGGGCCTATCTAGATTGCTCTAAAAATTCTGGGCTTTTGGTATGTTATTTTACACTGAATAAGCTTTCCATAGACTCCGAAACGGACCAATTCCGACTTCGGAGCAAAAAGTTATGGCCAATCTAAGTAATAGGCAAAACTGTCCAGCGAAATTCGGGGTCAGCCCCCTTTACGTGCGATTTCTGTATTGTTGTGTTGGGAACTGGAAAAATTTCAGCAGGACAAAATTATAGATACGGAAGTTAGCTTTGTGTGGCCGCTGGAATCACCCAAAAATTGTAAATAACGAAGAAGTTATGACTGTTTAAGCGAGGTTGGGTCTGGAAAAAAAAAGAGATCGCGAGCTGCTACTGCTGGGCTGTTGGGCGCACGGACGGGGCGCGCGCGGGCGTGGCGCAGGCTGGGCGCGCGCGGGCGCGTGGTTGCCGAGCTGACCTTGGCCGTGCGATGCGATTTTGACATCCAAAACTAAAATAAGCATAACTTTTGCGTACGAAGTCCAAATTTGATAATTCAAGATGTTTTAAAAAGCTTAAGGATAATGCTACAATTTTATGTAATAAAAACTAAAATTTGAGATTTTGGGAAAAGGTCATAATGGGCATTTTGAAGATGTTGCTCGACCGGATGCGAACGAAAGGTGTCGGGCTTGCGTTTTATGAACCGTAAAGCGTTCCGAACCTACTAATTACCGTTCTAAGTATTATAAAGTGTAAATCTTGAATAGTGAGGGAAAGATTAACCATAATGAGTTATATTTTAAAAGTTTAAATACTTAACTACATGTTAAGTATAAATGGGAGAAGTTAAGCGAAAGCATGATTAAAGATTTCTTTTATTAATCTAATATACATCCAAAACGATGTGGAGACATTCGATAAGGACTTAACTACATGTTAAGTATTAATTGAAAGAAATACCTTGAGAGTATAATATGAAGTTAAATGATGACTTGAATGTTGATGTAATTATTCTATTAACCTAATAAACATGTGAAGGATGTTAATACAAGAGTATAAGAACTTAGCTAAAGTATTAAGTAATCATTAAAAAGAAGTTGCCTAAAGGCAAGATGGGAGAGTTATTTAATTAACTTTAATGAAGATAATACATTGATATAATGTAACTTCAGACTAAGACTACTTAACCAAACGTTAAGTGTCGATCAAAAGAGAACTTTAAAAAAGGATAAGACGAATGTTAACCTTAACAATGTTAACGATAATTATACATCCAACGTGATGTAAAGATAAGATTTAAGACTTAACTAAATGTTAAGTAGCAATCGAAGACAGTTATAAAGGGACTTGATATAAAAGGTTACATAATTAACCTTAATCAATTATATGGAATGAGAGGCTCTCAATAAGAAGTCAAGTAAAGCTTTAAACATTTAACCGACTGTTAAATGTCAACTAAAATAGGAATTTACAGTTGAATCCAGCTTGCTGGATTGTAGTATCTGGCTTGCTGAATTGGTAAATATGGTTTACTGAATTAATGAATATGGATTACTGAATTAATGAATATGGTTTACTGAATTAGTGAATCCAGGGTGCTGGATTGTAGGATAGTTCGAATCAAGGTTGCTGGATTAGATGTTAGTTTAAATCCAGGTTGCTGGATTGGTATGTTTAGATAATCCAACTTGCTGGATTAGGTATTCAGGCTTAATGGATTATAAAGAAGAACTTATAAAATGAAAGACTTAGTGTTAAGTCATACAGTTTATAATAAAGTAGTAGTACAGTCGTGTTATTTAATAGTTGACGTATAGTAGCTGGGCTAAACAATTCCTTCAGGGAGCGAAGGTATATACGAACTAGCAACCGATCTAACTCTCTGTGAAAACAGTGTAGACGAGACGGAAACTAGTTTGTTGGTTGTTTGTGGGAAACCACTCAGCATACTATATTGAACACTGTTAAAGACTCGATGTGTGCTAGTTTTAGAATTATGAACGTGTAAGGTGTTATCTAATATTTGCTTATGTGCTTAAATATTAGAAGTAGTGCTATGAGGTATATGTGTTGCTAATTGAAAGATCAATTTTATAACTGATAGGTCTTTCATAAGAGATTAAGTTAGATTGCGTAGCAGTAATCGACGGTACAGGCAAGTTTTCCTCAACCTTACTCAAGTTTATATTGAGCAAGTTTCCCTAACTCAGACTCGAGTTATTATCTTCCAAGCATGTTAGTGGATGAATTTTATTAATTATTCCACATCTTTGATTATTGATTCGCACTTAATGCATGTTGCATATGTTCATCAGGTATGAAAGGTTGATCACCTTCATTACCATAAGGTTCAGTTGATTTGTTCATGGTCATTATTGACATCCTATATTATTGAATTCAGTCATTCAATTATTAAAATTCTGATTCATGCTCTTTCACAATTATTATATTGTTGAAAAGTTCTAAAGCTTATTCATTCTTTCAATCATGATATATCTTTATTGTATTTAAACTTGCTGAGCAAAGTAGTTGCTCACCCTTGCTATATCATGATAACAAATTTCAGATTTAAGGCGAACGCTCGAGGAAAGACAGTACAAAAGCAAAGGACAAGATTAGATGGTTATGCATGATAACCAAATTAATTATCTGATGTAAATGATATACTGTAAACCTTTTGTGAATCTAAAGGTAAATATGTATTAAAATAAAGGTTATAGACCTTGGGATATGTAGCAGAGATTACTGTATAAACAATTTATGTTTATATCTTCTGCAATAGTTGTAAATATGATGTATCGTGACGCACCAGGTCCGAGGTTCAAGGGACCCAGGTTTGGGGGCCTCACATTTAGTTTATTATCGGTTTGGTTCGGTCCAGTCGGTTTTTTGATTTTAAGTGCACCGTTACTTGATATGTGTTTGATAAGTATTGAAGAATCTCTTAATTAGAACAAGAAAATACATCTATATGATTAATAAATAAATAATGATAGATAATACAATATTAATAAAACTATAAGTATCATTGTAGGAATTCAAAATACCAACTCCTACATGATGTGTTTGATAAATATTTCATATATCTGAATTAGAAAAAGAAAATACATTTATGTGACTAATTAATAAATAAATAATGATATAAGTTACAATATTAATGAAATTATAAAATCAATAATTATCTAACAAATTGAAAACATTATTCCATGGTTTTTAATAATTATGTAAATAATACTCATTATCTAAAAAATTTCAGTAATTATATAATACATTAAAAACAATGTTATGTATTTTTTTATAATTATCTAATACATTAAACATTTTAATAAGTATCTAAAAAATAAAAATCAAGAACAATATATACACTAAGGCTAAATAATAAATGAAGCTCCATAAGCATATTATTAATATTTTAATCAAATATTTTAGAAAATTAAAAACAATCATTATTCAATGTAAATTGTTGAATGTAAGAACTTGTTTAATTAATGAGTGCTCTATTATAAATTACAAACATTCGTACACACTACAATACTACCGCTACACATACAAAATGAACACACTACAAAAAGATTAATTTCTTACATATTAAATAAAAACTTATTTTAAAATAGTTGAAAATACTTCTTAAAATAATTAGATATTATATTTTTATAATTAGATATATATTTTTAATAATATAATAATAAATTAAGTTTTAACAAAAGCCTCTCTTTACCAAATCAGTAGCAACATCATCTTCTGCAACTCTGCGAGCCCCAATTCTCCATCGCCGAGACCATCACCTTCACCGCCGTTCTCCTCAACATATCACCAGTTCACCACACCCCCACCAAATCCTCCATCTCCGAGCCCATCAACTCCACCAGACCAGATCTGTTCATCGGTAAGTCGTGACATATCATTTTTTTTTACTGATTTTTTAGTTGGGGGTTTTGTTCTACTTGATAAGATTGATGTCTATGTGATGCCTGAGTTTGGCTAAAGATTGATAAGATTGCTCTTTCGTTTGATGGGATTATTATTTACTAGTGAATAGTGATGCATATAGAGTGTTCGATGAAATGATTCTGAGAGGGGTTAGCTTTGGACTATAGTACACTTGGGTTTTGTGTGTTTATTTGAAAGGAAATTTTTTTTTGACAGACCATGTTTAACCGCTTAAGTGTATGGTTTTAAGAAACCAATCGGTATTTCTTCTTGTAGTCAGAATAGATCATAATAGATCAGGATTAACCCCTCTTAGCCAGCTTCAAATAGATGATAGAAAAAAAAAAGCATGTTGAATTTGTTATTAATATTTTTAAATTTGAACGAAACATGATTCAAATTAATAACAAACATGATTACTATCTTACTACATGCTCCTTTAGTCATTTAAAGCTTATACAGTTAAACCTGTAATTGAAATCTTCATCTTCTGCAGAAGGTATTGAACGTGGAGCCCAAGTGTTCCCCCCATCTCTAGTCTCCATAATAGTTTGCCTGGTACCCAGTAGAAAACCTACAAATCCAACCAATTGTCCAAGGAATTTACACGAAAATTCAACATCCCAAAAACATGGCATGCAATACTTTCCATTTTCTATATGCTGATATGAGAGTACAAACAATAATACCTCTAAAACTTTGTAAATTGTGAATAGTATCAGTTTGCATTTACGAATAGTAACAGTTTGCATTAACAATTCTAAAAAGGTTTGGTTGGGTGTAAGGGTGATTTTACAGTTGGGGACACTTTTGAGGCTTCGTATCTTGTAAAACTTGATTTTGTATTTCCAATTTTCTGTTTGGTAGTTCAGTAGGTTAATTGCTAGAATTAGAAGATACAATTTATGTTCTGTTAATACAGGCTTAGGTAGCCTTACTAAGGAATAGGTTAAACAAAAATACTTGCAGTCGTTGCTGCCTACTGGTACATCAGTCACACGAAGCGCTAGCTTGAAGGCCTTGCAAATTTGGTATTCGGGTGAATTTAGAAGCTGAAGCCAGCTAAGATTAACAAAAACCAGCTAAACTGTTATGCAAAGGAAGTGTTACTACATCAAGATAAAGTAATATTTATGAATACTAGCCTAAGACAAGGAATTTGACATGATTAAGAAGCTTATTTTGCATACTGAAATGAGTTCTCTTGATTTTTTGATTGCTTGGTGGCAGAGGTTGTAAATTGCAATTAGCTTGTAAAGGTTATTGTTCTTTCACTTAAACCTGGATTTTCAAAAGGGATAGTTCATTTGCCTTTTGCTTGACAGTGAAATGAATGTAGTTAGATGCCTTTTTAATGGCAGACATACATTATGCATGGTAGGTACACCCCATGGAAAGATGAAAATGTGTGTCAAAAATTTCCAACTATCATCACTTATTGGGGGGGTCATGTATACCAATACATAAAAAGCATGCCAACATTAATCATACTAAGCACAACTTTAGTTTTATAATGATTGATTATATATCTTCTTTATGATCACAAGCCTGTATTACAATTTGATAAGATAAACTTCCATTTAAATAACTTTAGCAAAAAATAATATATACATACATGATTCCCAAAAGTTTTTAGAGAATCCAAACCCCAAAATTACATTGTTTGGAAAAATTACAGCAGGTATAGTAGAAAAATAAGCATCTAAGTCTCCCTCTAGACATAGAGGGTAATCTAACATTTAACCCTTGTATTATCTTCCTGATGACAGTCTTTTCTATCCTGATCAGGATGTAATACTTCCTGCTTGTATATTTCAGAGTTAATCCATATAGTCACGAGGCTAAATGGCATGTCATTGGGAAAACTCTTCTCATCAAAAATATAAAAAAAGAAAAAGAAAAAAGGGAATCTGTTTCTTAGTAGTTAGGATACTTAATTAATACTACAAACTATTATACAGACTCTAATAGGTGTATAATATCAAGGAATCTGATTTCGTACCGTTTGTTTTCGATAGTTCATTGGACAGTGCTATAAGAATTTCATCTAAGCTCTACATGATTAAGAAGCTTATTTTGCATATTGAAATTAGTTCTCTTGATTTTTTGATTGCTTGGTGGCAGAGGTTGTAAATTGCAATTAGCTTGTAAAGGTTATTGTTTTTATCTATTTATCTTTTTTTGTAAACTAAAACGAGAAAAGCATTCAATTTTGAAAATCCAGGTTTTGTAAATTAAGAAGCTTATTTTGCATACTGAAATGAGTTCTCTTGATTTTTTGATTGCTTGGTGGCAGATGTTGTAAATAGACTTAAAAGTGACATAATGTTTCGAAAGAAAATCCAACGCAGCATATCCAACCCACTTAGGTGATGGGTTCTAACTGCCACAAAAAAGTAGCAGCCTAAAAACTCACAGGAACCATTTTTTACTTGTTATACATTATCTAGTTCTCTTTACCGAGGATAGGGACATTCTTGTGCCTTTAGTTTATATGAGTCTGCATGCAAAAACTCATCTAAGTGCAACTTGCACCGAGTGGCTTAGTTTGTGCCATACCACTTGGAAATTAAAACTGTTCAACTGGGTATGGGAAAGTTCTGCACTCTGTTGAAACCAATGCAACAGTCTACTGTTTGTTTAATTTGTGTGTTTGAATGGGCTGCAATAGTCTGCACTCTGTTAATTTGTGTGTTTGTGGGTTTATCTATTATATCTAATTTGTGTTTGAATGGGCAGCTAGATTCTAGTATGTTGTTTGTTTTAGTATGACAGCCTTTGTGCTTTTATCTAAGAAGTTGTGGTACTGTTTTTAGGCACTGTTATTGGGTTTAGGCTGCATGTTATGATGTTTTGGTTTCACGAGCTGATTTTCTTGTTATACTGTGTAGCATCGTTTGGGAGAAACTACTAAATGAAGGTGTTGCTGGCAGCGATGTTGCTGCTTCTGCTATGCAGCTCGTTTGCTTCCTGGTGTGCTACTGCTTTGCAGTCCTGTTTGGGCTATGGTTTTGTTTAATATTTTGTTGGTCGGCTGCTCTACAGTGTTCTTAAAGTCCAATGCAGTGGTCATTTGCTCTGTTTTGGCCTTATACTATTGTATTGTCTTAGAATATGAGTTTCACTGTTTGTCATGTCAAGTTCACTTTCTTGACATTTTGTATTGATCTGGGGAATGCCCCTAAGTATATGTATCTCTTTTCTTTTATATACATTTAAAGTTAGCAAAATAATAATAATAATAATAATAATAATAATAATATAGAACAACTTATATGTACAATTTATACAGTTTATATGTACAATTATATAGTAAATTTTAATTGATTTTTATGTGCAATTATGAATGATGATGTATTTGATATGTCTTCCAATTATGATATGTATTTTTACAACTTTAAATGGTTGTGATTTGTTAGTAATTGGTCAATATTTTTTTATTTTGACTTTTTATAAAAAAAATTGAATAAATTATTTATTAGGTGATTGACATTCGAATTCGGATATTTGAATAATTTGTTTATTCGAATAAAAAACGGAAACGAATATGTTCCGTATTTAATTGGACATAATTTTCAAATATTAAATACGACTATTTTTTGACAATTCTCCAAATAACGGATATGGTTTTACAAAAAACATGCTTATTGGGATTATTTTAATTTAAGGCAACATTTTAATAGTCGTTGCAAAAAGCTATATAAAATAGGCAATGAAAATAAAATTGTTGCCAATGAATGTGGGCTATATTAGACAACGAAATATAGCAACAAAAAAACTTTTGTTGCCCACAATGAGGAGAAATCAAGTGGCCGAAAATTTTGCAACGAATTTCTAACGATTTGTTTTTTCCAAATTTTGCAACGACTTATGAAGTTCGTTGCAAAAAGTGAAAGTTTGACATAATCTGCAATGAAGGACAAAATTCGTTGCTAAACATACACTTTTAGGAACGACTTATAAAGTCGTTGCCTGAAAAATCGTTGCTATAGCCCCATTTTTAGCAACAAAAAACAATTCGTTGCCCACGATGAGGAGAAATCAAGTGGCCTGTCGACGCCGGGTTTTCTTCCTTTCTGATTTTAGCCTTTTGATTGAATGATTTTTGGAAAAGGTCGGCATTAATGTCGACGGGGTTTTGAAAGATCGTTTTTTATGATGAGCCAATTAACCAGAGTCGCCAGTTGGTATATTTGAAATGGATGTACCAACTTATCCGAGTTTTCATTTTTTATAAATCGATGGCTCATATGTGACTCCGAATTAATTGGTCTGCAAACCGAGATTCATAGAGTTCGAGGGCTTGCTTAAGCGAGGGGAAGGTGTTAGGCACCCCCCGACTTCCGTAAAACACGGTTACCGCAACCTTGATGTTTTCCTATCCTTTAATTCATGAAATGTGTATGTGTGTGTGTGTGTGTGCCTAATAAATGTTGTGGTGAGTTTTGTATATATAAAAAAAAAGGAATCCTTTTTTTGGGGTTTTATGAAAGAGACGTGTTTATTTTGAGAATGCTTTAGAATGTCCCTTGGCCTATCCGAGAAAGCTTTGTTCCTTTATGAGAAAGATTTGATTTTATTGACAAAAGCTATGAGATTTTTTTCATTAAGTGTTGTTTTGGTAAAACGTGAATTTATTAAACCTTAGCCAAAATAGGAATCGAGATTTATACGTTGCTTTCATAAATGATGGGCAATTTCTAGGATCTCTTTCGCCCTATGTATCAAGGTTTAGTAAAATGTTTATTTTTTTTTTATAAAACCATTTTTGTGACATTTGAAAACAACTTCTCTTTAGCTTTCTCGTAAAATAGGAATCGACTTTCATTAGCATTTTCAATTTTTAGCCTCGTGATGCTTGTCAACGCCGGGTTTTCTCGTCTCTTCTGCGATTGTCGCCCTTTTCCGATTTTAGCCTTCATTAGGTGATTTTGGGGAAAAGGTCGGCATTGATGTCGACGGGGTTTTGAAAGATTGTTTTTTTTATGATGAGCCAATTAATCAGAGTCGCCAGTTGGTATATTTGAAATGGATGTACCAACTCATCCGAGTTTCATTTTTTGTAAATCGCTGGCTCATATGTGACTCCGAATTAATTGGTCTGCGAATCGAGATTTATAGAGTTCGGGGGCTTGCTTAAGTGAGGGGAAGGTGTTAGGCACCCCTCGACTTCCGTGAAACACGGTTACCGCAATCTTGATGCTTTTCCTATCCTTTAATTCATGAAATGTGTGTGTGTGCGCGTGTGTGTGTGTGTGTGTGTGTGCTTATGTGAATGTTGTGGTGAGTTTGTATGAAAGAATCATTTGGATTTTAGGGAAAATCGTGTTTTACTTTGAGAATGCTTCGGAATGTCTTTTCGGCATACACGAGAAAGCTTTATGAGAAAGGTTTGATTTTAATTGTCAAAACTATGAGATTTTCGTTAGGTGTCGTTTTGACAAAACAAGGGTTTTAAACCTTCGTCAAAATAGGAATCGAGATCTATACGTTGCTTTCATAAAATGATGGGCAACTTCTAGGATCTCTTTAACCCTATGCACAACGGTTTAATAAAACGTCAATTATTTATAAAATCATTCCGTGTGATGTTTTGGAAAACGATTTTCTTTAGCCTTCTCGTCAAATAGGAATTGACATTCATTGGCATCCCCAAATTTTAGCCTCGTGATGCTAATAGCCTAGTTTGATTGATTTTATGAAAGTCTTCATTATTTTAGTTTTGAAATCAATTTTAGGTCGTAAATCAAATCAAGCATTAAAATGCATTGGGGCTATTCATGGGCATGTAAGCCATCCAAATAACCCCAACGCCCACAATCACATACTTCAATATTACGGGGCCTTAAACCCGATTCTCGCCTTGGCGTCGTTTTAAAGGCCCCGAGAACTACATATTTTACAATGAAGGGAATATCGACCCTCTTACATACACCCAAAAATGTCTATCATCGGATTCGGACCACGGGGTCGCGTTCCTAGGCTCACATCCGAAATTGTTGAACAACCACGATATCCAATCTAAACAACCTAGACACAATATATCATTATAGCAATTTAAAATAAATCATCACATGGATATCATCGAACCATTAGGAAGAATTTCGTTCCATTTGGAACCCTCACTAATAATCCTCAATCCATGGATTCACCATAATATACAAGAAATATTACATTTAGTAGAATCCAAACAACAAAAGCTTAACAAAAATGATATAACAAAATGCTACAAAACAAAGAATTTTCACCTTGCAAATGACACCACAATGCTTATAAACTTTGTAGATTAATTGGTAGAATTTATATGTGATATAATCTCACCAAAGGGGTACAAATCCTCACTATTTTCTCTCTTTATTCTCCATTTTCTTCTATTTTTTCTCTCCTTCCCGAGCTGCTGCCGCGCCTCCTTTTCTTTTCTCTCCTCCCTCTCCTGGATGAAATGAAGAAACTGAGCTGAAATAGGCTGGATTAGGGCAGCCGCAGATAGATCCGCGGCTGGCCGCAGATAGATCCGCGGCTGGCCGCAGATAGATCCGCGGCTGGCCGCAGATAGATCCGCGGCTGGCCTCGGTTTCTCCGCGCCCGCCGCGCACTTCAGCCGTCTTGCGCACTACCATTATTTTAATCTTTTGGCCGCAGATTGATCCACGGCTGGGTGGGCTAATTTTCTCGATTTTCGTGCCACACCTCATTTCTCGTGTCGGATCATCGGTTTCTGCTGAAAGGCCTGCATTTTGTAGTCCGGGAATCATTGGGAGACGTGCCACATCATTCGGGCATGCTCATTTCGGACGGCCCTGATCGCAAGTCGTCGTGGTGGCTCTGAGTGTTCGCATTTATGTCCACCCTCCGTCTCGCAGGTCGGTCCAATGGACGAATTTGCCCTCCTGTCATGGTCAGTATAGGAAGTGCAAAATTTGGGTGTCTACAGCTGCCCCTGCTTTAATCATGTTTATGAAATGTTTAAATGAAATGAACATGATAAAGAAGTAGACACACGATGCATGAATGACAGTGCATAAGAATGACAGTGCATACATGACACAACACATACAACTTATGATGCAACGCAAGATGTAATGTCTGCAAAACATTCGTAAGAGTGGCAATGCATCAATCCCTGACCTGTCGCTCGTCTCGTAATCGCCGGATCTCGTATCCGGTCGATTGTCCTGTGAGTGCCGGGTCTCGTATCCGGTCGCTCGTCATCTCGTCGGGGCCGGGTCTCGTATCCGGTCACCCCTCTCGTAATCACCTTATTCCATCCCAATGCCATCAAAGGAAGTTATTCTCCTGACTAGCTTTGAAGGGCATCCTTGGAATTCGTCCTCGTACATCGTTCTTGGCAATCATCGCTTTTGACTTTGATAGGCCAGGACCTTGACACCTAACCTGCATGGATCACGTACAGAATTATCATCTATTCAATGCATGTGACACAACATTTAAAATGTAAATTTGAAAAATGACCCCTGTACAGTCTTTTGATACGGTTCCACAAGTGTCACCGTTTGTCGGGGTTTGCTTGGATCTCAGCCCTTCCCAGGGGTCGTTGATCGCCGGTTATCGTCGCCGGTCGATCGTCTCGTCGGGGCCGGGTTTCGTCGCCGGTCACCCATCTCGTAATCGCCGGTTATAGTCGCCGATCGATCGTCTCGTCGGGGCCGGGTTTCGTCGCCGGTCACCCATCTCGTAACCCCCGGTTATCGTCGCCGGTTGGTTATCTTGTCGGAGCCGGTTTTCGTCGTCGGACATCCATCTCGTAATCGTCGGTTATCGTCGCCGGTCGATTGTCTTGTCGGGGCCGGTTTTCGTCGCCGGACACCCATCTCGTAACCCCCGGTTATCGTCGCCGGTTGGTTATCTCGTCGGAGCCGGTTTTCGTCGCCGGACATCCATCTCGTAATCGCCGGTTATCGTCGCCGGTCGATTGTCTTGTCGGGGCCGATTTTCGTCGCCGGACACCCATCTCGTAACCCCCGATTATTGTCGCCGGTTGGTTATCTCGTCGGAGCCGGTTTTCGTCACCGGACATCCATCTCGTAATCGCCGGTTATCGTCGCCGGTCGATTGTCTTGTCGGGGCCGGTTTTCGTCGCCGGTCACCCATCTCGTAACCCCCGGTTATCGTCGCCGGTTGGTTATCTTGTCGGAGCCGGTTTTCGTCGCCGGACATCCATCTCGTGATCGCCGGTTATCGTCGCCGGTCGATTGTCTTGTCGGGGCCGGTTTTCGTCGCCAGACACCCATCTCGTAACCCCCGGTTATCGTCGTCGGTTGGTTATCTTGTCGGAGCCGGTTTTCGTCGCCGGACATCCATCTCGTGATCGCCGGTTATCGTCGCCGGTCGATCGCCTTGTCGGGGCCGGTTTTCGTCGCCGGACACCCATCTCGTAACCCCCGGTTATCGTCGCCGGTTGGTTATCTTGTCAGAGCCGGTTTTCGTCGCCGGACATCCATCTCGTGATTGCCGGTTATCGTCGCCGGTCGATCGCCTTGTCGGGGCCGGTTTTCGTCGCCGGACACCCATCTCGTAACCCCCGGTTATCGTCGCCGGTTGGTTATCTTGGATCTCAGCCCTTCCCAGGGTTTGTTGTTTTTTGTCTTTTTTCTTTTTGTGGATATCAGCCCTTCCCAGGGTTGCTCACCATCTTGTTGTGGTTCGCGTGGATCTCAGCCCTTCCCAGGGTTGTTGTTTTTTTGTCTTTTTTCTTTTTGTGGATATCAGCCCTTCCCAGGGGTGCTCACCATCTTTGTTGTGGTTCGCGTGGATCTCAGCCCTTCCCAGGGTTTGTTGTTTTTTGTCTTTTTTCTTTTTTTTTTTTTTTGGATGGGATTGTTGATCAGCTTTTGTCCTGGATCTCCCACCAATATCGTCCATGTACCACGCCGCAAAAGCCATCACAGTCTGATCATTTGTGAAGTTGAAAGCGACGTGCTCGTACTTTCCCCCGAAGATTTTCATTTTGATCATCCCTGCATGCATGAGAAAGATGTTATGCATGATCTGGAAGATATGTTATGGACAGATGCATGTGCACAACATATGTTTAGATAGAAATGACCCCTGTTCAGTCAAATGATACGATTCGACCGTCGTCATTATTTGCCAACATTTGATTGGATCACACCTCGTCGTGAAGTGTTGTTTCTAGACTTCAACATTGGTGTGGTATTCTGCCTGTTCTTGGTCGTCTTCATTTCATCGAGTTGAGGCAGTCTGTTTCGCTCTTTGTGATGATCGACAGCTATGTTGGGCTCCTCGGCCTTTTGAATTATCCACAGCTCTGCAAGATCCTGCATATCAGATGACTAACAAACGCCAAAACTTGAAGGCTCGGGCCGTTAGTGTTAGTTCAACACAAAGATATTATAATCTCAACAAAAATGCAGTTAAAGCACATTTATTTTTTATTTTTTATTTTTTATTCTTTTTTATTATTTTTTTTTTCTTCTTTTTTCTTTTTTTTTTATTCTTTTTTTTTTTTCTCGCGAGTTGATGATTTTCCATTTGACGAGTTATGAAATCGTAAGAACACCCTCAAGCATTCATGGTCATTGTACGTGAGTAAGGTCGGATTCAAAAGAACTACCTTCCCTCGTCAAAAGTATTTTGTCTCCATTCTCGACAACGTCCTTAGCAGGATTGACGTCATATGACAAATGCACTGTGCGATGCAGCACTCAGTAGGGGTTTCTCTTCTATGACTTCTCGTTTAAGGCCGAGAGTTTTTCCATATTATCTTTTCTCTTTATTAGCCCACTTCACTTGTCTCGTTTTCTTAGGCTATCCAAAGTTACCCATTTAACGAGTTTTGGACCAATGACTCCCGAACCAGACGGTTTTGGGGCATTAGGTGTACAGACACCCCTTCGGGTTTATTTACTCGAGTAACAAAGGCCACGGTTCGAGACAAGCTGGTGGTCTGCACCATTCATTCTTTGCTTGACCTTGCGCAAGATTCGTTTTCTTAGGCTTGAGTTACCCATGTAGCGAGTGTTAGGCCGATAACTCCCAAACCAGACGGCTTTAGGGCACCAGATGTAGAGACACCCCTTAGGCTTAATTACTCGAGTAGCCCATGCCACGATTCGAATATGCTCGGCCTCCTCGACCGTAATGCTCGTTTTCTTAGGCTCTGAGTTACCCATGTAACGAGTGTTGGGCCAGCGACTCCCAAACCAGACGGCTTTAGGGCACCAGGTGTATAGACACCCCTCGGGCTTAATTACTCGAATAACCCAGGCCACGATTCGAGACATCAGCTTGATGATCATTTATCGTCTGACTTCTTGATTTTAGCTTGATAATTATTGACTGTCTGACCACGTGTTAATTGCCATCAACGTCGTCATAGTTTTATACCCCACAACTGAAAGTTTGTGCAAATGCAAAGTGAAGGTTGTCACATGAGGTCGATTCTGTCGCAAACGTTGCTTTGAATTAAGGCTTTGTACCTGATCAAAAGGTTAAATAGCCTTCTTCGTCTAATCATACTCACGATCGTGCTCCACGGTTGCTTGTCAGAATTAATCTGATTCCTATTAAGTCAAATAGAAACCCCTTTCACGCGGATCATCGTATCCCGGAAAAACTATGCTTGACAAATGCCAGATGATCGTACCGTTGAAGATTGAATTGCCATGAGGTAGCATTTGATGATGATGGTGCATGTTGATGGGATTGTTGCATGGGTGCCAATTTGCACGTCATCATTTCCTGGGTAGTTGACAAATGCCCCAGTGTTAAGTTGCTTTTCTTGTGATCTCCCTCGTACTTGTCGCATCGGTATCTCGCTAGCTGACAAAAGATCCAGTCCTTTGACTTGTTGAAAGGTTTGGGGGAATTTTTGATTTTTGAGATTTTTTTTTTTTTTTTTTTTTTTTTTTTTTTTTTTTTTTTTTGATCACAGAGTTGTTTCACAGAGTCAGAATCAACGGGTCGGGGAACGCCTTCCCGTCCATTCCCTATAGCTTCGTCTTGGTAGGGCGCGATCCTTTTGAAGACTAAATCATTTATTTTGAATTTTCGGAATCGTACCCTCCTGTCGTATGCCCAGGAGATGTGAAAGGGGCTGCCCCTACAAATGTGCGAACTGAGGTTCGATAGGAAAACAGGGTGAGCGACAATAAATCCGGCAATCCCCGATGTATGGCGGACACTCTTCCCAGGATCATCTTTGTGTTTTATTTGCCGCCCCCACTCTCCCATTCATCTTGGGCCGGTAAATGACTGAATCAAAATGCTTGATCTTGGATTCGTCGTATATCTCCTCCTTGAGGGCATCGTTCAGATTTCTATAGTCGATGCGGCCCCTTACTTCTCCTCCAGGCTATGGTATTGGGACTCTGTTGGAAAGCCATTCAGGGTAAATAGACACCATGATGATTCCCGCTTTACATCGCTTGATAATCTCGTCCTTGACTTTCAACCTCCATTCAAGCTTCAACGTTCTCAACTTTTGCTTAATTGGTTGGAACCCTCCTTGATGGGCGGTTGATGTCCTATAACGTCTGTGGACAATCCACTCACGTCGCCACGGGATCAAGCGAACATATCTCCATACAGGCTCAACAACTCGACTATTTTTCCTCTTTTTTTTTTTTTTTTTTTTTGTGTTCGAGTTTGCCCCTACTCCGGGTTCTTTGTGATCGTTAGGGGTTCTGATGTTTGATGGCGATGGTTTGGTCTAAGTCGGTTTTGGGTTTACCTTCGACCCATCCCTTGATCTCGTCAGGCGTATTGTCGATATCTGCCTCGTCCTGCTCAATCCCCATCAGATCGAACTCTAGCTTTATACCAAAATCGTGATCCTCCTTCAAATTTGGCCTATTGCTTGTTAGGCTAGAGTGCCTCAAATCGGGGTACCTGACATAAAACAAAAATGCTTGTCATATATATAAAACATTTCAGCACATGATCTTCTTTTGGATAACATGACAAAATGACATGAGCGTGCAGGGATTTGAAATAAAACTCAGAATTTTAAAACCCATTGATCTTCTACTGGCCGGGATTCACTACCATACTCCGAGATTTTTCCCTTCCTGGATATCACCTGATGCACGGTCCAACTGGCCACGGTGAGGTCAAGCAATGAAGCTCATTAGGAGGTGCATGGATCACATTGGTATGGATCTGGCATTGATGGCATTTCCTGACATGAGTATTGTAATCAGTTTTCATGGTTAGCCCGTAGCGACCCATTCACACGCTTTTCTTTGCAAAAAGTGTTCTGCTCATATAGGCTTTGCACACATTGCCGTGTACTTCGTTCATTAATCTGTGGGCTTCTTCGGCTTCCAGATATCTCAGCAGTCCCGTAGCTAGGTCCTATTCATGCAAATCGTCTCCGCTTAGGACGAATTTCACTGCCCATCCTTGGATTCTCTTTCCTTGGTCAGATCTGCATTTCCGGGAGGGGAGCTATATCGAAGGAACTCTTTAATATTTTGATACCAAGCCCATCTAGGAGGGGCGTCACTATGGGAGATCCCTCCGATCTGATCCTCGCAGGCCGGACAAGTCTGTACCGCAATTTCCCCCTTAAAGCTCATCTCGTACCATGATGTGTGAATCAGGGAAGCCAGTGTATTTCATGGCTACCGGCTTCTGCCATTTGGATGGATGGAGTATGGATTTTACGGCCTCTTAGTTGGGTCTTAGGGGCAGTCTCGCAAAACAAACCAGGGCCGTAGTTTAGTACTGTGCCAGTTACAAGTTGGCAGATGCATGTCAACACTGATGCATGTTTTATCATCATTTCTTTTTTCTTTTTCTTTTTCTCTTTTTTTTTTCTTTTCTTTTTCCCCTTTTTTTTTTGTGTGGTCGAATATGCCCCTACTCCGGGTTCTTTGTGATCGTTATGCCACGCTTTCACGGTTCTCTTAATCTTATCCTGCAAAACAAGGTCAGTGTTTGATGACAGGATAATATTTAGAAGTTTTTAGAAAACCCTTTGTACGTGGCACGGATTGCCTTCCTGCAAAACCATGTTAGTATTATCTTCATATATGCAGGTGATGTAATCACATGATACAGGACATATTTATTACGATGATGCTGGTATGACAGTTGTATGCCATTTACATGACATTTATTTATTCGACTGAATGATAAAAGGGCATGAAGAAGCTTCCCTTTCGTTAGGTTTATCAGAGGCTGACCTACCCTAGGGTTACTCTCGCGGGCTTTTCGGCATGAAGGTCCCCAAATCTTCGCAATCTACTCGTCTGAATCCTTTCGATTGGAGCGGATTTGGGTGGTGCGTTTCCTGAGCCATCTCCGGGGAGCAGCCCCTTCGAGTCCAGTAATAAGCAACCGACAGGTTCGCCTCAGGAGGAGGTACTCTCTCAACATACATTCACATTCATCGTCCTCACCGTATGCAAATGATTTTACTTTAAATTAAAGCAATCCCATTCAATCATTCACTTATTGGACAAAACACACATTCACACAACAAAAGTAGAAATGATCAAAATATCGCATGCACACACATATTCATGAATTTTTGAAGGATAGGATAGCATCAAGATTTGAACGCGGCTTAAGCCCTCTAATGGTCCCCAGCAGAGTCGCCAGCTGTCAACGCCGGGTTTTCTCGTCTCTTCTGCGATTGTCGCCCTTTTCCGATTTTAGCCTTCATTAGGTGATTTTGGGGAAAAGGTCGGCATTGATGTCGACGGGGTTTTGAAAGATTGTTTTTTTTATGATGAGCCAATTAATCAGAGTCGCCAGTTGGTATATTTGAAATGGATGTACCAACTCATCCGAGTTTCATTTTTTGTAAATCGCTGGCTCATATGTGACTCCGAATTAATTGGTCTGCGAATCGAGATTTATAGAGTTCGGGGGCTTGCTTAAGTGAGGGGAAGGTGTTAGGCACCCCTCGACTTCCGTGAAACACGGTTACCGCAATCTTGATGCTTTTCCTATCCTTTAATTCATGAAATGTGTGTGTGTGCGCGTGTGTGTGTGTGTGTGTGTGTGTGCTTATGTGAATGTTGTGGTGAGTTTGTATGAAAGAATCATTTGGATTTTAGGGAAAATCGTGTTTTACTTTGAGAATGCTTCGGAATGTCTTTTCGGCATACACGAGAAAGCTTTATGAGAAAGGTTTGATTTTAATTGTCAAAACTATGAGATTTTCGTTAGGTGTCGTTTTGACAAAACAAGGGTTTTAAACCTTCGTCAAAATAGGAATCGAGATCTATACGTTGCTTTCATAAAATGATGGGCAACTTCTAGGATCTCTTTAACCCTATGCACAACGGTTTAATAAAACGTCAATTATTTATAAAATCATTCCGTGTGATGTTTTGGAAAACGATTTTCTTTAGCCTTCTCGTCAAATAGGAATTGACATTCATTGGCATCCCCAAATTTTAGCCTCGTGATGCTAATAGCCTAGTTTGATTGATTTTATGAAAGTCTTCATTATTTTAGTTTTGAAATCAATTTTAGGTCGTAAATCAAATCAAGCATTAAAATGCATTGGGGCTATTCATGGGCATGTAAGCCATCCAAATAACCCCAACGCCCACAATCACATACTTCAATATTACGGGGCCTTAAACCCGATTCTCGCCTTGGCGTCGTTTTAAGGCCCGAGAACTACATATTTACAATGAAGGGAATATCGACCCTCTTACATACACCCAAAAATGTCTATCATCGGATTCGGACCACGGGGTCGCGTTCCTAGGCTCACATCCGAAATTGTTGAACAACCACGATATCCAATCTAAACAACCTAGACACAATATATCATTATAGCAATTTAAAATAAATCATCACATGGATATCATCGAACCATTAGGAAGAATTTCGTTCCATTTGGAACCCTCACTAATAATCCTCAATCCATGGATTCACCATAATATACAAGAAATATTACATTTAGTAGAATCCAAACAACAAAAGCTTAACAAAAATGATATAACAAAATGCTACAAAACAAAGAATTTTCACCTTGCAAATGACACCACAATGCTTATAAACTTTGTAGATTAATTGGTAGAATTTATATGCGATATAATCTCACCAAAAGGGTACAAATCCTCACTATTTTCTCTCTTTATTCTCCATTTTCTTCTATTTTTTCTCTCCTTCCCGAGCTGCTGCCGCGCCTCCTTTTCTTTTCTCTCCTCCCTCCCCTGGATGAAATGAAGAAACTGAGCTGAAATAGGCTGGATTAGGGCAGCCGCAGATAGATCCGCGGCTGGCCGCAGATAGATCCGCGGCTGGCCGCAGATAGATCCGCGGCTGGCCTCGGTTTCTCCGCGCCCGCCGCGCACTTCAGCCGTCTTGCGCACTACCATTATTTTAATCTTTTGGCCGCAGATTGATCCACGGCTCGGTGGGCTAATTTTCTCGATTTTCGTGCCACACCTCATTTCTCGTGTCGGATCATCGGTTTCTGCTGAAAGGCCTGCATTTTGTAGTCCGAGAATCATTGGGAGACGTGCCACATCATTCGGGCATGCTCATTTCGGACGGCCCTGATCGCAAGTCGTCGTGGTGGCTCTGAGTGTTCGCATTTAGGTCCACCCTCCGTCTCGCAGGTCGGTCCAATGGACGAATTTGCCCTCCTGTCATGGTCAGTATAGGAAGTGCAAAATTTGGGTGTCTACAATGCTAATATCCTACTTTGATTGTTTTTTTAGAAAAATATTTATTGCTTAATCTTTGAAATCATTTTTTTGTGTCACAAAATCTAATCAAGCATAAACACGCGTCGGGGCTATTCATGGGCATGTAAGCCATCAAAATATCCCCGAACGCCAACGATCACATATTTCACTACTACGGGGCCTTAAACCCGATTCTCGCCTTAGCGTCGTTTTAAGGCCCGACGATTACATATTACAAAAAACGAGCACCTTGAATCTATTACATACATCAAAACGTCCATCATCGGATTTGGACCACGGGGTCGCGTTCCTAGGCTCACACCCGAAATTACTACATGCCCACAAAATGAATACTACAAAACTAACCAACACGGATTTGCCTAATACACCATGATATTCGAAAGTGATAATCTTAATAAATTACACCCAATAAATCACTATGAACAAGCTAGAAGTTTCACCAATTGGATATCCTCGGGTTATTAGGAAAGAATTTTGTTCCGATGGAACCCTCACTAATAATCCCTAATCCATTATCCCACCATGAATTACATGGAAACTACATTTAATTTAACCAAACAATATGATATAAATTGCTAGAACAAAAGGGAATTTTTACCTTGCAAATGATCTCAAATGGATGTGAACTTGTGTATTTGAATAGGATAAGGAGTGTATTTGATACAATCAAAATCAAAAGAATATAAATCCTCTCTTTTTCCCTCTCTTTTCTTCCTATTTGGTTGCAAAATTTGCTATTTTTCTCTCTATTTTCGTGCTGCTGCTGTGCTGAATCCTTTCTTCTTCCAAAAACCTTCAACCTCCTGTATGCTGAGCGAAAATGAGCTGAAATAGGCTGGCCAAAGCCAGCCGCAGATTGATCTGCGGCTGGCTGGTCGCCTGCCTTCCACTCACCTGGTTTCGAGTTCCGTGTTTCGAGTTCCGTGTTTTCAAAAGGCGTACTATTTGGCCGCAGATCAATCCGCGGCTGGACGATTTAACTTTCTCGATTTTCGTGCTATGCCTCGACTTTCGTGCCGTAACGTCGGTTTTCGCAGACAGGCTTGCATTTTGCAGTCTGGGAATTTCCGAGAGACGTGCCACCTCATTCGGGCATGCTCGTTTCGGACGGCCTTATTGTCATGTCAGCCTGGGTCGCCGATCATCGCGGTGGTGTTGAGCGTTCGTACTTGTGCCCACTCCTTCGCTCCCGTCAGCCGGTTCAATGGACGATTTTTCCCTCCTGTCACGGTTAGTATAGGGAACGCAAAATTTGGGTGTCTACAGCTGCCCCTCTTTATCATGTTTATGCAATGTTTAAATGAAATGAACAGGATAAAGAATAGACACTCGACGCATGAATGACAGTGCACAAGGATGACAATACATACGTGATGCAACACATATGACTTATGATGCAACGTAAGATGCAATGGATGCAAAATATTCGCAAAAAGGGTGTCAATGCGGATGATCGTCTTGTCGGGGCCGGGTATCGTCGCCGGTCACCCATCTCGTAATCGCCGGTTATCGTCGCCGGTCGATCGTCTCGTCGAGGCTGGGTATCGTCGCTGGTCACCCATCTCGTAATCGCCGGTTATCGTCGCCGGTCGATCGTCTCGTCGGGGCCGGGTATCGTCGCCGGTCACCCATCTCGTAATCGCCGGTTATCGTCGCCGGTCGATCGTCTCGTCGGGGCCAGGTATCGTCGCCGGTCACCCATCTTGTAATCGCCGGTTATCGTCGCCGGTCGATCGTCTTGTCGGGGCCGGGTATCGTCGCCGGTCACCCATCTCGTAATCGCCGGTTATCGTCGCCGGTCGATTGTCTCGTCGGGGCCGGTTTTTGTCGCCGGTCACCCATCTCGTAACCCCCGAGTATCGTCGCCGGTTGGTTGTCTTGTCGGAGCCGGTTTTCATCGCCGATCATCCATCTCGTAATCGCCGGTTATCGTCGCCGGTCGATTGTCTCGTCGGGGCCGGTTTTCGTCGCCGGTCACCAATCTCGTAACCCCCGGGTATCGTCGCCGGTTGGTTGTCTTGTCGGAGCCGGTTTTCGTCGCCGGTCATCTATCTCGTAATCGCCGGTTATCGTCGCCGGTCGATCGTCTCGTCGGGGCTGGTTTTCGTCGCCGGTCACCCATCTCATAACCCCCGGGTATCGTCGCCGGTTGGTTGTCTTGTCGGAGCCGGTTTTCGTCGCCGGTCATCCATCTCGTAATCGCCGGTTATCGTCGCCGACCGATCGTCTGCGAGTGCCGGGCCTCGTATCCGGTCACTCGGTCGAATTGAGAAGTCGTGTTCGACATCCGATTCATCAAAATCTCGTATTTTATTATCACATTATGAGTCAAATGGGCTTTAGAATCAATTAAGCTTGCAGTGGACCAATGGGGGAGCACTGGGCCCAGCCGCAGATTGATCTGCGGCTAGGATCGGCATATAGGCAGCCAGCCGCCTCCCAGATCTGTCACTTTCATTCGTACCCCACGCGATTTTCAGACCTTTGCACGCCCTTTTGCCGAGTTCTCCAACCTTTCTGCAAAAACTGCTCCGGTAGGATCGATCTACGCGCTACAGGTAACACTTTGACCGTTCACTTTTCAATTTCGTCAATGTTTTGCTATACATTTGGCTATTTACATGCTATAGAGATAAAAATGTATGCTTTATAATGCTATGCTATGTATTATTGTATATACATACTATGTATCAACTGTGTGAGTCCTATTTTATGCTCATGATGCGGTCCCACATATCTGTTGTTCCTTTTTTGAAAGAAAATCATGCATTATGGTCCCTTTACATGTTTTAATTACACATATGAATGCAACTTTGATCTGCTGTGGCTTGGATTAATGTAAAACATGTTTGGCTTACGCCTGGGATGTCCATTTTACAAACGGAACTCTGTCGATTTTTTTTTCATGCACATAAACATGCATCATGTTGCATTAATTCTACGGTAAATATTGGAATATTTGTGACATAATTAAAAAAGGGAACTTACCTTCCTCCTTGCCTGTCCTATTCCAGCTATGGATCCCGACGCTCCTAGTAGCTCTTCTGCGTCTCGGACCTCGGGTGTTCGCCGTCGTAGGGCTGCACCTGCCCCTGTTCTTCCTCGGACCCGTCAGGCTCGCCGCTTGGCGGAGGCTGTCATCCGTCCCGATCATCCGGACGTTGAGGAGGATGTCCTTCCAGAGGTTGCGGTAGAGGTGCCATCTTCCAGCACACCGGCCCCATCTCCTCACCGCGCCCCTTCTGGTGCCTTTGTGCAGATACCCGATCTTTTGGGTCGGGATCTCAGTCGTCACCCCTCGGCATCTCTTGTAGCTAATGAGGTATGCTTAAAGTACTTTTCTAAACTCATTCCCAAATTTTGTTTAGATCTGGACTGATCCATTCAATTTTTGTCACAGGTGCCTGAGTTTACCCAGCTGAGGGGTAACTGGTTCAACATTTATTCCCTCTATACCGCTTTGCATAGCGACTACTGGGCGGTGGTGGACTCTTGGGGCTTCCGTCACTTTTTCACTATCATCCCCCGTTAGTGCCCCTGGGGTTACATGAGGGCCTTATCCGAGCGATGGTTCCACCAGACGCAGTCTCTTCATCTTCTTGACTGCGAGGTTGTGTTGACCCCCTGGGATTGGAGGTACATCACGGGTATAGAGTTTACCGGGTCCCGTGTCCCTCTGGATCTTGACATTACTCCAGCGGAGGTCCGGGCTTTATTGGGCTTCGCTGCTGAGGACCGGGTCTTTAAGGCCCATAGTATTCGGTCCGGTGCTTTGGCTGTCGATGCTGTCGGGGGTATATACGCACTGCCTATTCCAGCGGAGCAGGGTACTCGTGACATTCTGCTACGGCGCTTGTTCCTGACCATCATGAGGGGTTGTTTCCTAGGGAACAACTCCTCTACCATTCATTTCAGCGTCGTAGGAGCTGTCAGAGACGTAGACCGGATCGGTGACTATGATTGGGGGTCGTTCACCTTTGCTTATTTCCTCCATGGTCTTCGTCTACGCTCGGAGGGTCAGACAGATGCTTGGCTCGGATTCTACCACTTTCTGCTGGTGAGCCCTCCTTTCCTCTTTTCTTACTGGACTTTCCTTCATTTATTTCTCTTTTTCTGCATTTGTCGGTTACTCATGCTTTTCACTGTTTCTGCTCGCAGTTCTGGGCCTACGAGCGTCTTCCATGCCTGAGGCCCGTCACTACCCTCGGTTTGGATACCTATCACCGGGGTCGGCGATGGCATCACAACACTCTGGAGGAGGTCCCGGTATCGGGCAGCTTTGCACATTGTCGTATTCAGCTGGAGTTGATCACGACTGCTGATGTCGTCTGGGTTCCCTACCTCTCCGAGCATCTGGCTGTGGGGTTTGATGATGGGCATCCTTCTGGCCCGGAGTTCGAGCTTTCCACCCGTCGCCTCACTTTGCAGAGTGTTGGAGGATGGGTGATGTACCTGGGGGAGCGAGCATTCAGATGCGTCACTAGAGAGATCCGCATCCCGCATTCCCTTCCTTTCACTACCTCCTGGCCGCTGGATTCTCAGCCTTCGGAGATCATGCTCGTAGGGGAGGACGGCCGGATGCTTTCTACGGGTCCCAGTACGAGTGATGCTTTCCGTACCTGGTGGGTGCCCCGTACTATCGGTCCTCAGACCCGGGCCACATTCTTCCTCGGGGATATGGTCCCGGGCTCGGTGATGATGACTGACTGGGCAGCCTGCGTTCGGAGCCCCACCTATGCCGAGCAGATTGCCACTTTGACCCGCCAGGTGGAGCAGCTGTCGCTGTATCTTCGGGTGTTAGGCCGGACCCCAGAGGATGCTTACGCCTACGATCCTGACAGTGCGGGTTATGATGCAGGCCCGAGCTCATCTGATCCCACAGCGCAGCCATACATTCCTGACATGAATTTTGGTCCTCCGACTTCGACGACCCCAGGGGATCAGTTCGAGGATCCCGCTTTCATAGATGACATTGACTTTGTTTAGATCATGATAGGATAGGGCTTTTGTACCTGCACCTGTTTAGATTTATTTTTTCCTTTTCTATCAATATTACATGCACTATGTACTGAATTTATTTGTTTTATTTATGCACAGTTTTTTTCTTTTATCTTTATGAAATTCATTTGCTTTATTATTAACTGTATGATGCATGCTAGAGAAATGACCCCTGTACAGACTTTTTGATACTATTTTTTCACAGATGTCGTCCTCAGATGTCGTGGTACGTTTGGATCCCATTCCTCCCACAGGGTTGGTCGGCAGTCTCCTCCGCTGGTTGGACAGTTTATCGCCGGCCGACAGGGTTGTCGCAAATGGTCTTTTGGGACATTCTTGGTCCTTACTATCCTTTCAGGTGCCAGCGGGCTTTGTGGATGGTATTCTGAGCTATTGGGCCCCCGCACGTCAGGTGTTCAGGTTAGGGACAGTAGAGCTGACCCCCACCCTCGAGGAGTATGCTCGCTTCACCGGCTTGCCTTTGGATGGTCCTTGTGCCAGGGTCACAGCTGGTTCCATGCGCCGTCAATTCTTGACTTTCACTGGCTTGTGGAGGACTGCTCTGCTATCGGTGGTCACATCAGACCATCTGGTTCCTCTTCACTTCTTGATTGACCGATTCGGCTCACCTGACAGTTTTTGCCATTTCTCTGGTGACTTTTCCATATCTGAGGAGTGCTGGGGCGCCTTGAGAGTAGATATTTTGACGGCCTGTGTCATCTCGGTTTTGTATCTGCCCGCCGGACCTGATCTGTTGGACATGCGAGTTGTCGCGGCCGTGAGATCTCTTCAGGAGGATCACACAATCCTCCCCATGATATTGGCGGATACCTACATGTCAGCCTCATATTGCCAGTCTTTTCGAGGCAGAATATTCAGAGGGAGCTCGACTTTGTTGTACGTGTGGTTCATGAGTCATCTCAGTCCCATCGGCCATTTCCGTCGCCAAGGGTTTTGCTTCAGCCATGACATAGCCATGCAATTCTCATTTCGCCCTGTGAGCTGTACTGATGCGGCTTCCTGGATAGCATTTTTGTCGGTTATTGAGGATCCTTTTCATCTCCTGATCTACTCGGGTTATTGCTCCTTTATGAGCTTTTTGACTCATGTGCCCACCCTGGATTTCATCCCTATTGCTGGCTTGAGGGGTGTGACGACTTATCATCCCCTAGCGGTGATGGGGCAGTTTGATGAGACACATGATTTTCACCTCTTCACGGGCGCGGCCGACTACCGATTCCTTATATCATCCCAGACAGAGAGAGATCTACTGCGGGTATATGATCTTTGGCCTCGCAGGATCCTGGCTGAGTATAGTGACAGTTGCCCCATCCAGACATTCACTTATGTGCAGTGGTTGCGCGGAGATTCGGATGCGGTTGGTTTGAGTCAGACTGGGTCTTTTGGTGACTCTGGAGTAATTTTCCTAGATGATACCACGTATCACTCGATCTTAGCCGATTCTGCCCCTAGTCAGGACACTGAACATAGCCGGATCTGACTGGCCTTGATTACTATTGAATCTGAGAGGGATGCTGCCATCGCTGAGAGAGATGCCGCTATTCTAGCCAGAGATGCTGCCATTGCTGACAGAGACACCATTGTATTTCAGGCCAGGACAGTTATAGATGCTCACTCTGGGACTGTCAGCCGAGCCACTGCTTTGTTAGACCGCATTGACATGATGGGACAGCAGATTGCAGGGGACGCTGATGCTTCAGATCTATCCACCACTTTATCCATCCTGCTTCAGCTAGTTTCAGATTTGTAGATTATTTTATTTCCTGCATAGACTATGTTAGTTTCATCGGTTATCGAAAGAGAAATCTTGTAACAAAATGACTTATATATATAGACATGCATTTAAATTTAGTCATTTTCCCTTTTATCGTATCGTTGCCTTTCACTGGATCCTCATTTTATCCCGCTGGCTATGATTTTGACATTTCGCCTTCTTTCTTTTCTCAAGTCTTGATGGAGATCTGACAGATATTGCTGCACCCCTGTTGATTTCGTCGGATTGAGTCTTGGATTTTGGCTAACTGTTTTGGTGGGATCAGGGTTGTGTTATCTTGAGATGAAGCTTATTGGTCGGCTGGTTTCGGGAAGGTTTTGAGGGTGTAGGGAGGTTTATCTGGCTGTCAGGAAATGGTTCTGTTTAAGGAAGGATTATTTTCAATGGATCGGACCGAGCCGTGATGGCTGCCTACGTACCCCCACAATTTGGGAGATCAGGTCCTACGTAGTTCGCTTCCAAAGAAAAAGGAGAATTGATGATTCAAGCATAGAACCGCTTCACCGAGTCGGAATTGAGGGGCTGTGGAAATATCTCACCATCCATTTCTTGCAAGATGAGGGCTCCTCCGGATAGCACTTTCTTAATCACAAATGGTCCTTCCCAGTTTGGGGCAAACTTCCCCTTGGCTTCGTCCTGACAAGGCATGACTCTTTTTAGCACCAAATCATTTTCCTTGAACTTCCGAGGTCTCATCTTTTGGTCGTATGATCGAGAGATTCTTTGCTGATATAGCCGACCGTGCAAAACAGCAGCCACCCTCCTTTCATCAATTAGGGCCAATTGGTCGTACCGACTTTGCATCCAATCTTCCTCACTTATCTGAGCATCGATCAATATTCTGAGGGATGCCATCTCAACCTCAACTGGCAGAACAGCCTCCATTCCATATACCAACGCATAAGGGATTGCCCCTGTAGAAGTACGCGTTGATGTTCTGTATGCCAGCAAGGTGAGGGGTAGCAGATCCGGCCATCCCCGATGATTAGCAGACATTTTCGCCATGATCTTCTTGATGTTCTTATTGGCAGCCTCCACTGCCCCATTCATTTTGGGACGGTAGATGACAGAATTGAGGTGTTTGATCTTAAACTGGTCGCACAATCCCTTCATGAGGGCGTTGTTCAAATTCTTGGCATTGTCGGAGACCAAAACCTCAGGTTGCCCGTATCGACAAATGACATTATTACTGATGAAACCAACGATGCCCTCCTGAGTTACTTTGGGGAAAGAAGCTGCCTCTACCCATTTGGTGAAGTAATCGATCATGACGAAAACGAATCGGTGTCCGTTGCTTGCTTTGGGCTCTATCGGTCCGATTACATCCATGCCCCACATTGAAAATGGCCACGGGGAAGTCATACAGTGCAGTTCATTGGGAGGCGTATGGATCACATTACCGTGCGCCTGGCATTGGTAACACCGTCTGACATGATCATCGCAGTCGGCTTTCATCGTTAACCAATAATGCCCCGTTCTCAAGATCTTTTTGGCCAGCATCGGTCCACTCATGTGTGGCCCACACACTCCACCATGTATTTCGTTCATAATCATTTGGGCCTGTGTCTCATCTACGCATTGCAACAGTCCCAACCCAGCATCCCTCTTGTAGAGTGAATCCCCACTCAGGTAAAATTTCATTGCCGTCTTTTGAATTCTCATCCTCTCAGCTCGGCTCGCCTGGTCGGGAATGGATCTATCCCTCAGGTACTCCCTTATGTCGTGATACCAAGGCTGCTTTGGCAGAACCACCTCGTCTGATAATACTGCAACATGTTCCTCGTATGCCGGGGTATTCTGTACTGCTATCTCAATCTGTGGAACATCTTTTCTTTTGATTATATGGATTAAGGAAGCCAGGGTTGCCAACGCATCCGCAAAATCATTCCGTCCCCGGGGAATATGTCGGAAAGCGATATCTTCGAACTCGTGCATCAACTGGGTAACACAACGATGGTATGGAAGTAACCGAAGCTCTTTAGTGTTGTACACCCCGATCGCTTGTCTGATTACCAGTTCTGAATCCCCAAACACTGCTAATCTCTTCACTCCCATATCGCGGGCAAAACGGAGTCCCAATATACATCCCTCGTATTCAGCGGTGTTGTTTGAATTACTGAAATGCAATTTAGTGGCCACAGGGTATTGCTCTCCGATGATAGAGACCAGGACCGCTCCGGCTCCTGCTCCCTCAGCATTCATGGCACCATCAAAATACAGCTTCCAGAATTGCCCCTCGTCATCACATTTCGTGTGTGACACCCAAAATATATCTTCGCCCGGCAGAGGAGTTTCTAATGGCTCCATCCCTCCTGACGGCGTTTCCGCCAACTGATCCGCGATTCCCTGCCCCTTCATGGCTTTCTGAGTTACGTATACCATGTCGAACTGTTGTAAGATTAATTTCCATCTTGACAATCGACAGTTCAGCATGGGCCTTTCAAAGATATATTTCAAGGGATCCATTCTTGATATCAGGTATGTCGTATGCCCATGGAGGTAGTGCTGTAATCTCCCAGCAGCCCAGGCCAGAGTACAACAGGTCTTCTCGATGGGAGTGTAATTCTGTTCACATTGGCTAAATCTTTTGCTGAGGTAATAGATGGCCTGCTCTTTACCCGCCTCATTCTTCTACCCCATCATGCATCCCATTGCAATGACATTGACCGATATATACATAAACAGAGGGATCCCGTCCTTCGGGGGTACCAGCACTAGTGCCTTTGTCAGCTGCTTTTTAATGGTCTGAAAGGCTTTCTGACATTGCTCATTCCATTCTTGGGAAGCACCTTTCCTTAACAGTTTGAAAATTGGCTCGCACTTAGTCGTCAGGTGGGATATGAAACGGCTGATGAAGTTTATTCTTCCGAGGAATCCTCTTATCTCCTTCTCTGTGTGAGGTGCCGGCATATCTACAATGGCCTTAATCTTTGCAGGATCCAACTCAATGCCTCGATCACTAACCAGGAATCCCAAGAGCTTACCCGACTGCACTCCGAAAGCACACTTTGCTGGATTGAGCTTCAAATTATACTTTCTGAGCCAATCGAATAGCTTTTTGAGATGGGTTATATGATCAGACTCTACCCTTGACTTCACGATAATGTCATCCACGTAGACCTCAATCTCCTTGTGCATCATGTCATGGAACAGGGCCATCATGGCTCTCTGATAAGTAGCCCCCGCATTGGTGAGACCGAAGGCCAATCGCCTATAGCAGAAAGTGCCCCATGGGGTGATGAACGCGGTCTTTTCCCGATCTTCCTCTGCCACCATTATCTGATGATATCCCGCAAAGCAATCAACAAAAGAGTACATTTCGTACTGGGCTGTGTTATCCACCAGGATGTGTATGAAAGGCACCGGGAAGTTATCCTTGAGACTGGCCTTATTTAGATCCCTATAATCTACACATACTCTCACCTTCCCTCCAGGCTTAGCCACTAGGACTACATTGGACAGCCAATCTGGGTAAGTGGACACCATAATGATTCCCGCCCTGAACTGTTTGATAATTTCTTCCTTCACTTTTAAGCTCCACTCCAGCTTCAACTTTCTTAATTTTTGCTTGACAGGCCTGAAACCCTCCTTGATGGGCAATCGGTGTACCACAATGTCGGTGGACAATCCGATCATATCCTCATGAGACCAGGCAAAGACTGTTAGGTTTGTATATGACGCGAGCATGCAATCAAATTACATAAATAGAGCGGAAGCGCGATAAAACGGATTTTAAAATTTTATACAAACCATCACCATGATCGATCAATGTGCTCAATTAACGATATAAACGAAAGAGAAAGAGAATAAGAAATTATACCCTCGTAGAACTAAGCTTCCTCGGGTACAAGTTCAACTCCTAGTCCTTCGTGTTCTCCTCGAATGCTACGGTGTGATTCCTTCCTTTGATCAACGTTAGCCACCCAAGTGTTTGGCCTCTAGAGGTGATCCACCAAGGAAGAACAAGTATTCAAGAAGTTAGGTATTTGGCAAAACCCTAGTTTCTATCTCTATAGAAATTGTAAGTACTCTCCACAATCTAATGCAAGAGTGTGTAACCCTAATCTATGATAAGACCCTTCTTATTTATAGATGTAGGAATAACCCTTCCCTAAACTATTTAGGATTTAGGGTTTGTATTATAATTAAACTCCTTTAATTAATAATGCTCCTAATCCAATTAGGAATCCATGAGAGAGTACTTCTATTAATTAATTCCCAATCCCTATTAGGAATTAAATAATAGTAAAAGTAATAATAATAATAAGACTTCTCTTATTAATTTATATTTAATATTTCCAAAATATTAAATAATAAATATTAAGCTATTTAATTTTATTCTATCTCCATAGACTAAATTAAATACAATTAACTTATTATTACAATTATGCCATTTACTTCTTAAATAAATATTTTCCTTTTGCGGTGTGACCCTTTAGGTTTCTCCATATTAAACCGGTTGTGAATAAATCAATTAGAACAATTCTAATCTTATTTAAATAAATAAATTAAACTATTTAATTCATTTAAATAAATAACATTTATTCTACAATAAGGGTAAGCCCCCTTAGCGATCAACGACTTTCCAGATAATATAGATTTCAACATTAATCACAAAAGAACCTTTGAGTAGATAGTTACCGTACAATTCAATCCTTCTACCTTACAATGTCCCAATTAAATATAAGACATGGAATTACTGTCAAGTCTTATTTTATTTAATTATATGTATTTCGATTCCCAAATGCACAACTCTAATTAATGCAAATTAGAAACTCCTTTCTAATTTCATTCTGCCTTGGCCAAGGACTACTGAGTTATCATTTATCGAATCACATAGGACATTCACATCTTTTACTAGACGAGGTAGATTTCTTTGTTGATCATTCACCTATCTCCATGTATAACTAATTATACCCAATCATACCCTTTGATATACCCATAAGGTCTTAAGGGACATGTCAAAGTATAACTCATCATACACAAGATACTATGATGATCTCAAGTCCAAGGATCACTTGTACTACTATCACTATAGGAATTCCTATTGACAGGCGAGTAAAACTCCATTAGGTATTCCTTAGCGAGTCACGTTCAGTGAACTTATTCTCTAATAAGCACCTACATACTTGCTTTAGTGTCTCCACACAAATGATTATGAGATCAATCATCCTCTTCCCAAGAGCAAGCAACGTATGTACTAATCTATCCGGATTCACTAATCCCCAATTTAGTAATCCAACGATTAGGAACATTTTTAGTTTGTGAGCTATCTTGATTTTAGATCTCATTAGCATGATCACCATCATGATTCTAAAAGCATTGCTCAAAACTATGGGTTTATCACATTTAATATAACAGCACTATGTAGATAATATAAAATGCCTTTTGAGAAAATCAATTATTTATTAATAAATGAATAAGATTACAAAGTATATGCTACATCATATCAAATATGATTGGCTTGTGTGCATACTACTTTCAATCTCCCACTTGCACTAAAGCCAATCGCCATGGTATCTAATACCCATCTTCTCTAAGTGACGATCAAACTGCTGTTGTGTTAAAGCTTTAGTAAATAGATCTGCAATGTTGTCTTGAGAGTCTACACGCTCCAGGGTGACATCTCCTCTTTCAATGATCTCTCTAATCAAATGAAACCGCCGCAACACGTGTTTGGATTTCTGATGAGACCTGGGTTCCTTAGCCTGCGCAACAGCTCCGTTGTTGTCACAGAATAAAGGTACTGCTCCTCTAATGCTAGGAACCACTCCAAGTTCAGTTATGAACTTCTTCATCCAAACAGCTTCCTTTGCAGCTTCACTTGCAGCTATGTACTCTGCCTCTGTCACCGAATCAGCAACTGTTTGCTGCTTGGAACTCTTCCAACTCACTGCGCCACCGATTAAGGTAAACACGTACCCTGAAACGGATTTACTGTCATCTTGGTCCGTTTGAAAACTTGAGTCTGTATAGCCCTCTAGTTTCAATTCAGACCCACCGTAGACAAGAAATACATCCTTAGTTCTTCTCAAGTACTTTAGGATATTTTTCACTGCCTTCCAGTGCTCTTCTCCTGGATTCGACTGATATCTGCTGGTTACACTAAGTGCATGAGCGACATCTGGTCTAGTACATATCATACCGTACATGATAGATCCTATTGCCGAAGCTTAAGGAATCTTACTCATACGGTCTCTCTCCTCAGGTGTCTTTGGGGCCTGTTTCTTGGAGAGATGTATTCCATGGCTCATCGGCATGAGACCTCTCTTGGAATCTTCCATACTAAACTTCTTTAGCATCGAGTCAATGTACTTTCCTTGGGTCAAGCCCAGCATCCTTTTAGATCTATCTCTATAGATCTTTATCCCCAAAATATAGGATGCCTCACCCAAGTCCTTCATGGAGAAGTGTTTAGATAACCAAATTTTGATCGACCTGTAGCATAGGAACATCATTCCCTATCAGTAATATATCATCAACATATAATACAAGGAATGATATAGCGCTCCCACTAACCTTCTTGTACACACATGGTTCATCCTCGTTCTTGATAAAATCAAACCTTTTGATTATCTCATCAAAACGGATGTTCCACCTTCGAGAAGCTTGCTTCAATCCATAAATGGATCGTTGTAGCTTACAGACTTGGTTTTGTTCCAACCGTTGAAACAAAACCCTCTGGCTGTATCATATATACATTCTCCTCAAGCTCTCCATTGAGGAAGGCCGTTTTCACGTCCATTTGCCAGATCTCGTAGTCATAATAAGCTGCAATTGCAAGCAAAATCCGAATGGACTTGAAGCTATAGCTACTGGTGAGAAGGTTTCATCATAGTCAACTCCTTGTCTTTGTTTGAAACCTTTTGCAACCAGTCGGGCCTTATAGGTCTCTACCTTGCCATCTGCTCCAGTCTTTCTCTTAAAGACCCATTTACACCCAATAGGCTTAATGCCCTCAGGTGGTGAAACCAAAGTCCATACTTGGTTCTCATACATGGAGTCCATCTCGGATTTCATGGCTTCTAGCCATTTCTCTGAGTCATCACTACTCATAGCCTCTTCGTAAGTCAATGGATCATCATCATATATGATGTGTACCTCATCATCATCCTCTATGATGAATCCATACCTTTCAGGTATCTTCGGTACTCTTCCAGATTTACGAATAGGTAGTGGTACAGTAGGTTCTTCTACTTGGTCAGGTACCTGACTTTGATCCGTAGTATTTTGTGGTTCTTGAACTTCTTCAAGATATATCTTACTCCCACTAACCCCTTCAAGGATAAACTCCTTTTCCAAGAAGGCAGCGTGTTTCGCAACAAACACATTTTTTTCAGAATGATGATATAAATAATACCCTGATGTTTCTTTAGGGTATCCCACGAATCTACATTTGTCGGATCTAGTCTTCAGCTTATCATGCTCAAACCTTTTGACATAAGCTGGACAACCCCAAGTCTTAACATGCTTAAGATTTGGTTTCCTCCCTGTCCATATCTCATATGGAGTCTTTGGGACAGATTTGGTAGGTACCTTGTTAGGTAGGTATGCAGCCGATTCTAGGGCATAACCCCAGAAGGATATTGGAAGGTCGGTAAAACTTATCATGGAACGAACCATGTCCAACAATGTTCGATTTCTCCTTTCAGATACACCATTCAACTGTGGCGTCCCTGGTGGAGTCCATTGTGAGATTATACCATTTTCTTTGAGACAATTGAGAAACTCACTGGTTAAGTATTCCCCTCCTCGATCCGATCGAAGAATTTTAATACTTTTACCAGTTTGTTTCTCTACTTCACTTCTGAATTCTTTGAACTTTTCAAACGATTCAGATTTGTATTTCATTAAATACACATATCCAAATCTAGAATGATCATCAGTGAAAGTAATAAAATAAGAATACCCTCCTCGTGCATTCGTTGTCATAGGTCCACAAACGTCTGTGTGTACCAACGCTAACAACTCTGTAACTCTTTCTCCTTTTCCACTAAAAGGGGATTTAGTCATTTTACCCATGAGACAAGATTCACAAGTTGGATATGATTCGTAATCAGATAGCTCTAAAAGCCCATCTTTATGCAACTTGGATAATCTTGTTTCATTGATATGACCGAGTCTACAGTGCCACATAAAGGTATAATTAACATCATCTCTTTTTCTTTTCTTAGTTTGTTCAATTTGAAGTATATTTTCATGCAAGTCAAGTATGTAAAGTCCATTCAGTAAAATTGCCAACACCATATAAAACATTTTTATTATAAATAGAACAACTGTTGTTCTTTATTATAATATCAAAACCATCCATATCCAATACAGAAATTGAAATAATGTTTCTAATGAGTGTTGGAACATAATAACAATTATTTAAACTAATGAACTTGCCCGAAGGTAATGCTAAACAATAAGTCCCTACAGCCAATGCAGCAACCTTTGCTCCATTCCCAACTCGTAGGACGACTTCATCCTTGTTCACAGCTTCCTACTTCTGCTTAGTCCCTGCATATTATTACATATGTGAGAACTACAGCCGGTATCCAATACCCAAGTAGAATTTTGACTTTCAGAAAAATTAATTTCAATCATGAACAAACCTAGATCAGAAGTCGAAGCTTCTCCAAGCTTCTTTTGGCCCGCAAGATACTCCTTGCAGTTCCTCTTCCAATGTCCCGGCTTATTGCAATGGTAGCAAATTCCTTTGCTATCTGGATCAGGTTTCTTTTTATCCTTTCTCTTCGCCTTGCCCTTAGCCTTCTTGTCTTTCTTCTTTTCAGAAGATACCTTGGGCCTCTTCCTTTTCTTGGAAGAATCATCCACTAGTAAGACTTGGTTCTTGTTGGATGAGAAGTGACCTTCAGCAGTTTTCAGCATGTTAAGTAACTCAGGCAAGCTGACGTCCAACTTATTCATGTGAAAATTCACAACAAATTGTGAGAAGGTGTCCGGGAGTGACTGCAAGATCAAATCTTGGCTTAACTCCCCATCCATCACGAACCCAAGCTGTCCAAGTTGTTCGATCAAATTGATCATCTTAAGGACATGAGTCTCAACAGCAGTGCCCTCGGTCATACGAGATCGGAAGAGCTCCTTAGATATCTGATATCTAGCAGTCCTACTTTATACACCATACAACTCTTTGAGGTGCAGCAATATAGTAAGAGCATCCATAGTTTCATGCTGACGCTGAAGCTCGTTACTCATGGATGCGAGCATGATGCATTGAGCCAAGATTGCATCATCTTGCCACTTTCTAAAAGTAGCAATCTCTTCCTCAGAGGCTGTTTCTGCAACACTTGCAGGGACTGGCGAATTTAGGACATAAGAAATCTTTTCAGCAGTGAGAACAATTCTCAGATTCCTTAACCAGTCCGTGTAATTCGGTCCGGTTAGTTTGTTAACATCAAGTATGCTACGCAGTGATAGTGAGTTTGATATTTTTAAATTCTGCATGTGAAATAGACAACATTTTAGCATACATTCATTTAATTAATTACCAAAATAAATTAGGTCTTTATTTTAAATTGGTATCTCCCACTATTTTCATCAAACTATATTACCCTCATTATATAGTTCGGCAATTCTAATTAAAGATTTGCTAGTGAGATTAAGGATCCCATTTCAAATGTATATAGCCTTGTGGTGACACAACAAGCGATATATAAATAAATAGGTAGACAACTATTGTCAATTACATCACTATGTAACTCTTTTTATTTTGCCTCTTAGATTATTTTGATCAAGTGGTGACACATCCGAATCAAAATTATCCAAGTTAAGTCCAACCTAGCACTTCCATATATTCGAAAGAAAAACACTGTCCTTGTGGTGACACAACAAAACAGCATCGTTCAGTCTATTTATAAGCATCAAATGTGATAAAGCAACATCTTAAATATTTAATACTTGCCTTGTGGTGACACAACAAACTCATATTAAACATTTAATACTCTATTGCTTTACCATGCTAGAAGGCGACGTTCGATATTCCAAATATCTTTGAACGCTTAGGACTTAATATAATTCCTTTGAGGGGTTTATTATTATTAGTCTCATCTTGTTTAGCGCGCATGCACATATATATATAAAATACGCGTCATATTATTTTACATGCGAAGCATGTTGGATAATATATAATATATATATATATATAATAAGCATGCACATATAGAATACTATATTCTACCCGGATTGATTATGGACTTTTATTCTAGTTTGGTTCACTAGAGCCACCAAGTGAACCAAAAGGTCAAACCTAGGGTGCAAGAATTAAATTTAAATATAACTATTACATTTAAACCCGGGCTCCAATACAAACAGGTCTTCAAGCGCTCCTTGCTCCTTTGTCTCCAATTCTTCAAAAATTAATTCTAACTAGTCCTATTATATAAACTATTTACAATAAATAGAAACCTTGATCAGCAGTCAAGGTGAAGTACATAGGAGGGAGATAGAATTTACATTTAGGAAAAATTAGAGAAGACGAGGTACGCAGACCCCATTTATAAAAACCCATACATTCAAGCATCCACTAAAATAAATCCAATCACACATTGGTTAACAGTCCATAATCAATCCCTATTTATTATCATACATATCTCTATATGTATCAATAAATAACATTCATCTCATGAATAATAAAACAATTCCATATATGCATTGATATCAATTAATGGGCAAAAGTTTTGCTAATATTTAGTTTTGAAACAAAATAAACTCTTTTATTTTAATCAAAAACCAAATCCAAATTAAACTCCTTTAATTTTAGCAATCTGAAATCCTATTCCAGATAAAATAAACTCTTTTATTTTAAACTTTTATCAATTAAATAAACCATTTATTTTAATTGAGAAAAACAAAATTTTTCAAAGTCTGGACACCGGCGCGGCCGCGCTCCAATATGAACTAGGAGCGGCGCGGCCGCGCTGCACCCCAGGAAACGTTTTCTGGGTTAGGGCGCGGCCGCGCTCCAGAATGAACTGGAAGCGGCCGCGCCGCGATGCAGAATCAGAAAAATTTTTCTTGCCCAAAAATTCGAACGTTTCGCATATCAATTCATACATGGAATCATCAAGATCGATAATTAGCACATGATTAGGCTCTGATACCACTGTTAGGTTTGTATATGACGCGAGCATGCAATCAAATTACATAAATAGAGCGGAAGCGCGATAAAACGGATTTTAAAATTTTATACAAACCATCACCATGATCGATCAATGTGCTCAATTAACGATATAAACGAAAGAGAAAGAGAATAAGAAATTATACCCTCGTAGAACTAAGCTTCCTCGGGTACAAGTTCAACTCCTAGTCCTTTGTGTTCTCCTCGAATGCTACGGTGTGATTCCTTCCTTTGATCAACGTTAGCCACCTAAGTGTTTGGCCTCTAGAGGTGATCCACCAAGGAAGAACAAGTATTCAAGAAGTTGGGTATTTGGCAAAACCCTAGTTTCTATCTCTATAGAAATTGTAAGTACTCTCCACAATCTAATGCAAGAGTGTGTAACCCTAATCTATGATAAGACCCTTCTTATTTATAGATGTAGGAATAACCCTTCCCTAAACTATTTAGGATTTAGGGTTTGTATTATAATTAAACTCCTTTAATTAATAATGCTCCTAATCCAATTAGGAATCCATGGGAGAGTACTTCTATTAATTAATTCCCAATCCCTATTAGGAATTAAATAATAGTAAAAGTAATAATAATAATAAGACTTCTCTTATTAATTTATATTTAATATTTCCAAAATATTAAATAATAAATATTAAGCTATTTAATTTATTCTATCTCCATAGACTAAATTAAATACACTTAACTTATTATTACAATTATGCCATTTACTTCTTAAATAAATATTTTCCTTTTGCGGTGTGACCCTTTAGGTTCTCCATATTAAACCGGTTGTGAATAAATCAATTAGAACAATTCTAATCTTATTTAAATAAATAAATTAAACTATTTAATTCATTTAAATAAATAACATTTATTCTACAATAAGGGTAAGCCCCCTGCGATCAACGACTTTCCAGATAATATAGATTTCAACATTAATCACAAAAGAACCTTTGAGTAGATAGTTACCGTACAATTCAATCCTTCTACCTTACAATGTCCCAATTAAATATAAGACATGGAATTACTGTCAAGTCTTATTTTATTTAATTATATGTATTTCGATTCCCAAATGCACAACTCTAATTAATGCAAATTAGAAACTCCTTTCTAATTTCATTCTTGCTTGGCCAAGGACTACTGAGTTATCATTTATCGAATCACATAGGACATTCACATCTTTTACTAGACGAGGTAGATTCTTTGTTGATCATTCACCTATCTCCATGTATAACTAATTATACCCAATCATACCCTTTGATATACCCATAAGGTCTTAAGGGACATGTCAAAGTATAACTCATCATACACAAGATACTATGATGATCTCAAGTCCAAGGATCACTTGTACTACTATCACTAGAGGAATTCCTATTGATAGGCGAGTAAAACTCCATTAGGTATTCCTTAGCGAGTCACGTTCAATGAACTTATTCTCTAATAAGCACCTACATACTTGCTTTAGTGTCTCCACACAACTGATTATGAGATCAATCATCCTCTTCCCAAGAGCAAGCAACGTATGTACTAATCTATCCGGATTCACTAATCCCCAATTTAGTAATCCAACGATTAGGAACAATTTTAGTTTGTGAGCTATCTTGATTTTAGATCTCATTAGCATGATCACCATCATGATTCTAAAAGCATTGCTCAAAACTATGGGTTTATCACATTTAATATAACAGCACTATGTAGATAATATAAAATGCCTTTTGAGAAAATCAATTCTTTATTAATAAATGAATAAGATTACAAAGTATATGCTACATCATATCAAATATGATTGGCTTGTGTGCATACTACTTTCAAAGACATCCTCGTATTGGCTTACCAACTCAGTTATTTCTGCTTTCTGGCGAAGGGTAAGGTCTGTCCCTATCTTGAGTTCCTTGGGTGCGTTGGGGGTTCCAATATCTATGGTGATGGTTTGGTCTAGGTTGGGTTTGGGTTTATCCTCGACCCATCCTTTGATCTCATCAGGCGCGTCGTCGTAATCTGTCTCGTCTTGTTCAATGCCCATCAAATCGAAATCCAGCTCAATGTCAAAATCATAATCATCATTCAAATTTGAAAGACCGTTTGTTAGGCAAGGATTACTCAAATTGGTGCACCTGACATGAAACAAAATACTTGTCATATATAAGTCATTTTCCACAACGATCACATTTTCAGATAACATGAAGAAACGACATAATTATGCAAAATACAAAACAACAACAAAAATAAACTTCTTCATTATCCCATCCTCTGGGGTCTACCACCCTGATGTCGGGTTTTACCCTTGTTTGGATATCACTGATTTCATGGTCCAGTTGTCGACGGTCAGGTCATATGAAATTCGTTGGATGAAAGGGGGCTTCACATCGGACACTTCCCCGATGACCACGGCCACATCGCTTGAGTCTCCTTTCATACCTTCCTTAGGAATAATTAGCCCTGCCCAATCGATGACAGGCACACCCTGTTGGGCTCCCGGTGGTATGACAGCGTCCGTCCCCTCTCCAATGCTTGTTAATTGTCCGGGGACATAGCACCTGGTTTCAAATTTCTGCGCGACCTCCTGTAGGAAACCTTCCCTCCTGTCGACTCATCACTTGCGGGGGTCAATCCTTCATTCCCAGAACCAGTCACTGGCTTGCTAGTCCCCTGTTCATTGTTGACCTTGGTCACCGGACTGCCAGCCAGCCGAATCGGAGCCGCACCTTGATGATGTCTCCGTGCTACGCCCTCACGATATCCCAACCCTGCTTTACCTATCTGATGGGGTAGTTGAATGGGCTTGGCGATTCCTTGACTGCTCTTTCCTAACCCTTGTCCAGGCTGGAAATTCATTTTCATCATTTCCTTTGCAACGAAGGTAAGTTCTGGAGAGACCTTAGGTTTCACGGCTGGAGCTCCAAGGCATCTGTAGTGGGGAGTGCTAATTTCCAGTGCCTGAAAACTGGCGGGTGCCGCCGCCTCGACCACATTAATCACCGGTAGGCCATTCTTGGGAGGAGAAGGGTCATTACATTCTGCCGAGATTGTTACCAGATTCCCATCGATGATTAGTTTGATTTGTTGGTGTAGCGTGGAAGGAACTGCCCCGGCCATGTGTATCCACGGCCTTCCCAATAACAGGTTATAGCTGGCCGCAATGTCTAGGACCTGGAAAGAGATATCAAAAGTACAAGGTCCTATTTCCACCGGCAATTCTATCTCTCCGATTGTATCCCTCCGGGAACCATCGAAGGCTCGCACCACTACATGACTGGCCCGCAGGCGGTTGGGATTAATGTTCATCTTCTGCAATGTACTGAGGGGATAGATATTCAATGCCGACCCCCCATCGATCAGCACCCCATTCATGATATACCCTGAGGAGATTACCGCAATATGTAGCAGTTTTCGATGCCCCCTTCCCTCCTTGGGGATATCGTCATCTATAAATGATGTCACATCACTCTCCAACAGGTGGTCCACCAGATGGCTGAAACTTTCCTTGCTAATTTCTTTGGGAACGTATGCCTCCTCCAGGACTTTCGCCAGGGTTTTGCAATGATCACTGGACGATAACACCAAATCCATGATTGATGTCAAGGTCGACTCCTCGCTTGATACCTGGATCCCTCTTGCTTCTGGATGATCCATCCTCTTCAAGAATTCTATGGCCTTCTCCTCGGAGATCTCTTCATTTTTCTTCGTTTTGTTCTCAAGGACTCGCCCAGGAAGATACAAAGGATTCCCCCTTGTTGTCACAGAAGCACAACTGGTCGCTTCCTCTGACACCCCCCATAATTCCATGGTACCGTCTTTAGACTGCCGACAGGGATTTGCGGTCTCGCTGCAAGGATGAGGGGTTTTGGAGCCGCTAACTTGACAGGCCCCTCCGTGGTATTTCTACTCACACCCGCCAACCTAATGGGCGCTCCCCGTGCATTCCCGTGATTACTTATCATGTTGATCATTTCCTCAATTTTATTCACATAATTCAGCCTTGACGGCCCCTCGGCTTCACTGGCTTCTGCCACATTGACCCCTCCTCCATCATGCCTTGGCAGGGGATTGACTTTGACATTCGGGGAGTCTGGCTTTTCCACCACGATTTCCCCACTATCAATCAAATTCTGAATTATATGCTTCAACGTCCAACAATCCTGCGTATCATGACCCGGGGAACCCGAGTGGTATGCACATCGCTTGCTTGGGTCAAACCTTCTTCCCTTTGGGTCACTCGGGGGTGCCAAATTGATTATTTTCCTCTGGGCCATCAATACTGCCAATACCTGCTCAAGAGAATCCCCGAGGGGGGTGAATACTCGATTCTGCGAGGCCTCGAATCTCCTTCGCCCTTCCGCCCTTTGATCAGTGAAGTTAGGCTGTCGGGAAGGCCCCACTCTCTGCATCTGTACTGGAAGAGGGTTTTCTGTCTTTCGAGATGAGCCCTGAAGGATGAGGGAAACATCCTCCTCTTTTTTCTTTTGCACCCTACGGGAAGTGCTGCCATAATTTCCACTCTGTATTTGTTCTGCAGCCGTTTCCAAAGCCGTGAAATCCCGAATCTTACCGGACTTCAAACCCATATCCACCATTTCTCCGTGTTTAATCATCTCAGCAAAGGGTCTTCCAATCCCTGATATAACCCGCTCATAATAAGGAGCCTCTTGAATATCTACGAAGGTCATCACCATCTCTGATTCGCTCATCGGGGGATTCACCTGCGCGGCCATACCCCTCCATCGTTATGCATAATCCCTGAAGGATTCCCTGGGTTGCTTCTTAACTTTGGTCATTTGGTATCTGTCAGGAGCCATTTGCGCCTGGAAGCTATACTGTGTTAAGAAGGTGTGGGCCAACTCCTCCCAATTATGGATCCGGGCATTGTCCAGACGGGCATACCAGATTCTTGCCTCTCCCGTCAGGCTCTTTTGGAATAGCTGCATTCTTAGACCCTCGTCTTCGGCATAAGATCCCAACTCCCCGATGTAGATTTTCAGATGTGTATAGGGATCCCCCTTCCCATTGTATTTCTCAAATTCTGGGATCTTAAATTTCTCCGGATACCTGGTTCCGGGGAAGATACATAGATCTGAATAGTTCACCCTACCTAGGGACCCAATGCCCTTCATTGATTGGATAGTTTCCTCCATTTGTTTTATTTTCCTTCACAGGTCATCAGTATCTCCCTCTTCCGGGATTGTAATCACTGTCTTGTTCGGCATGGGAATGACCTTTGGGACGACTGGCTCGCCCTTAGGTTGGGGTGGATCCTCCTTAGGTGGATCCTGTCTGGGTAGCAATTGTTCCTTCAGCATTATGGCCATCTCCAACATTTGCTTTTTAAAGTCATCAAATTCCTCCCTGGATATGGAACCAGGATTAGTAGGTGGAAGATCTGCCATTTCAGATGTAGGGTCCTGGGCTCTTTTAGATCGTGAACGGGTTTGAGGAGCAATCCTACAGAGACAATGGTTCGAAGTTTAGTCCTGGGGAATGAAAAAATGTGGATGCATGCTAAAGCTGTAATTTTTTTGTGTTTTTGGGTTTTTTAATCTTTCCCTGTAAAACAGAAAGTTAGTAGTCTTTTAATGCAATAACAAATGCTAAATATGACTTTATTATGCTTCCCAGCTGTTCCCTGCAAACATAGAGGTTAGTAATTCCTTTTGATAGAAAGGGAAGCATATATGAATGGGATCATGACATTTATATGCGTGAACATAAAAGGGTATGAAGAGACTTTTCCTGCGTTGGGTTAATCTGAGGCTGACCTATCCTAGGGTTACTCTCACGGGCTTTTCGGCATGCAGGTCCCCAAATCTTCGCAATCTACTCGTCTGAGTCCTTTCGATTGGAGCGGATTTGGGTGGTGCGTTTCCTGAGCCATCTCCGGGGAGCAGCCCCTTTGAGTCCAGTAATAAGCAACCGACAGGTTCGCCTCAGGAGGAGGTACACTCTCAACATACATTCACATTCATCGTCCTCACCGTATGCAAATGATTACTTAAAAATAAAGCAATTCCATTCAAATCATTCATTTATTGGGCAAAACACACATTCACACAACAAAAGTAAAAAAATCAAAATATCGCACACACACATATTTTATGAATTTTAAAGGATAGGATAGCATCAAGATTTGAACGCGGCTTAAGCCTTCTAGTATCCCCAGCAGAGTCGCCAGCTGTCGACGCCGGGTTTTCTTCCTTTCCGATTTTAGCCTTTTGATTGAATGATTTTTGGAAAAGGTCGGCATTAATGTCGACGGGGTTTTGAAAGATCATTTTTTATGATGAGCCAATTAACCAGAGTCGCCAGTTGGTATATTTGAAATGGATGTACCAACTCATCCGAGTTTTCGTTTTTTATAAATCGATGGCTCATATGTGACTCCGAATTAATTGGTCTGCAAATCGAGATTCATAGAGTTCGAGGGCTTGCTTAAGCGAGGGGAAGGTGTTAGGCACCCCCCGACTTCCGTAAAACACGGTTACCGCAACCTTGATGTTTTCCTATCCTTTAATTCATGAAATGTGTATGTGTGTCTGTGTGTGCCTAATAAATGTTGTGGTGAGTTTTGTATATATAAAAAAAAGGAATCCTTTTTTTGGGGTTTTATGAAAGAGACGTGTTTATTTTGAGAATGCTTTAGAATGTCCCTTGGCCTATCCGAGAAAGCTTTGTTCCTTTATGAGAAATATTTGATTTTATTGACAAAAGCTATGAGATTTTTTTCATTAAGTGTTGTTTTGGTAAAACGTGAATTTATTAAACCTTAGCCAAAATAGGAATCGAGATTTATACGTTGCTTTCATAAATGATGGGCAATTTCTAGGATCTCTTTCGCCCTATGTATCAAGGTTTAGTAAAATGTTTATTTCTTTTTTATAAAACCATTTTTGTGACATTTGAAAACAACTTCTCTTTAGCTTTCTCGTAAAATAGGAATCGACTTTCATTAGCATTTTCAATTTTTAGCCTCGTGATGCTAATATCCTACTTTGATTGTTTTTTTAGAAAAATCTTTATTGCTTAATCTTTGAAATCATTTTTTTGTGTCACAAAATCTAATCAAGCATAAACACGCGTCGAAGCTATTCATGGGCATGTAAGCCATCAAAATATCCCCGAACGCCAACGATCACATATTTCACTACTGCGGGGCCTTAAACCCGATTCTCGCCTTAGTGTCGTTTTAAGGCCCGACGATTACATATTACAAAAAACGAGCAACTTGAATCTATTACATACATCAAAACGTCCATCATCGGATTTGGACCACGGGGTCGCGTTCCTAGGCTCACACCCGAAATTACTACATGCCCACAAAATGAATACTACAAAACTAACCAACACGGATTTGCCTAATACACCATGATATTCGAAAGTGATAATCTTAATAAATTACACCCAATAAATCACTATGAACAAGCTAGAAGTTTCACCAATTGGATATCCTCGGGTTATTAGGAAAGAATTTTGTTCCGATGGAACCCTCACTAATAATCCCTAATCCATTATCCCACCATGAATTACATGGAAACTACATTTAATTTAACCAAACAATATGATATAAATTGCTAGAACAAAAGGGAATTTTCACCTTGCAAATGATCTCAAATGGATGTGAACTTGTGTATTTGAATAGGATAAGGAGTGTATTTGATATAATCAAAATCAAAAGAATATAAATCCTCTCTTTTTTCCTCTCTTTTCTTCCTATTTGGTTGCAAAATTTGCTATTTTTCTCTCTATTTCCGTGCTGCTGCTGTGCTGAATCCTTTCTTCTTCCAAAAACCTTCAACCTCCTGTATGCTGAGCGAAAATGAGCTGAAATAGGCTGGCTGGCCGCCTGCCTTGCACTCACCTGGTTTCGAGTTCCGTGTTTCGAGTTCCGTGTTTTCAAAAGGCGCACTATTTGGCCGCAGATCAATCCGCGGCTGGACGGTTTGACTTTCTCGATTTTCGTGCCACGCCTCGACTTTCGTGCCGTAACGTCGGTTTTCGCAGACAGGCTTGTATTTTGCAGTCTGGGAATTTCCGGGAGACGTGCCACCTCATTCGGGCATGCTCGTTTCGGACCGCCTTATTGTCATGTCAGCCTGGGTCACCGATCATCGCGGTGGTGTTGAGCGTTCGCACTTGTGCCCACTCCTTCGCTCCCGTCAGCCGGTTCAATGGACGATTTTGCCCTCCTGTCTCGGTTAGTATAGGGAACGCAAAATTTGGGTGTCTACATGGCCGAAAATTTTGCAACGAATTTCTAACGAATTTTTTTCCCGCCAATGAATTAGCAACGAAATTTTGCAACGACTTATGAATGTCGTTGCAAAAAGTGAAAGCCTGACACAATCAGCAACGAAGGAAAAATTTCGTTGCTAAACATATACTTTTAGCAACGACTTATAAAGTCGTTGCCCGAAAAATCGTTGCTAAAGGCCCATTTTTTTGTAGTGTAAATTTGAAAACCCTAATTAATAAAAGTTATCCGAATTGGTTAATCAAAATCCTAATTATTACACAAGAATCCTAATTGAGATAATTAGATTCTAAGTAATAAATTATAACATTAACTATGAATCATTTAATCTAGATTAAAACCTTAATTGAAAGATTTCAAACCTAATCTATGAATTAGGAAACCCTAACCCTAATTAGTAAACCCTAATTATAAAATTTTGAGTTTCTAAATCTTAATAATGAAACTTAATCTTAATTAAGTTATTACTAACCTAATTAAGTTACCCTAATCATTAATTATAAAACCCTAATCAAAATTAAGATGAATTAAACCTAGGTTAGTAAACTAACCAATTGGAAAATTTGAAGGAGTGTGCTAGCATGTGTCCAACACACTTTTACACACTCCAGCACAAGCATGAGGCCAAGATCAGATTTCAAGCAACACAAGTAACAATGCGAAGATATTTATGGAGGCAAAATGTAGAAAAATGACCTAAAAATCCTAATTTGAAGTTCCTATAAATAGAACATCATTCTGATCATTAGGCCACGAAATTTTTGAAGCTTAAACACTTGTTTATCAAGCCAAAAAAGCCTTTGCAGTAGCAAGATCAGAATCAGAAAGAAAAAATCAAAAATTTGTCAAAAAGGTGCAAAAACCCTAATTTTACATTAGATCTTTAAAACTTTGTTAGATGTTATGTTTAAATGTTTAAAGATATGTAATAACATGTTATTTAGTGATCTAGGTTGGTTAAACAAGTGTCCATAACATTTAAAGGGTCGAATTTGGTGAAAAACCCAAACTGTTCTTGGCAGTCAAGAACAGTCTGACAAGGCTTTTTGTTAGAGCTTTTGATCGGCTTAAATTGGTCGTTTGATCTGTTTTAAAGTTTGTATATGTAGTATGCCATGTTAACTATAATATCCAATTGGTAGAATAGTAAACAAATGTCTAGGATGAAAGTTATTAATGGTCAAAACCCGTTGACCGCTCACGGATGGCTGATTCTAGGCAACCCAGAAAATTCTAAGTATAACTGACAGCCGTCTGACAAGGTTTGACCACATTTAATCTTGCTTATATGATGTTTGTAAATGTTATTTCTTGGCTTAAACATGTTCTATGCCATGTATACTACAGCCTGGAATCATTAAACCACATAATAAATAACGACCATGAAAGTTATTAACGGTCAAACATGGTTGACCGACCATGACCAGCATGTTTCTGGGCAACCCAGAAACCTCATGAACAGCATGAACTAGGTAGTTTGACCATGAATTATCTAGCATCAATTGATGTTGTTTATGCTTAAATTTCATATGTCGTTATACCTTGCCATGCCTACTATAACAACAAACAAAAATCCAACCCAAAACATTAACCAACTGGAATTAATTTGCGGTCAAAAGTCCCTCCTTGACCATGATCGACTGTTCTTCAATGAAGAACACCTTTAGCGACACTCTCCTTCCCAAACCCAGAATACTAAGTTTATATGTAGTCCGTCGCTAAAGGCCTTTTGCGACGGTTTTTAATAAAAATTAATAAAAATAATTAAATAAATTATAAATAAATATTAAAAATTCATATTAATTAATAATAAATATTAAAAAAATCATATTTATTATTTATATATATTCTAATAAATATTTTTATATAATTATTTAATTTAATTAAATATTAAATTATTTAATAAATATTTTAAATAAATGATTTAAAAATGATATTAATGTATTTAAAATATTTTTAAATGATAATTAATTCATTTAAAAATATTACCAACTTTCCAAAATTATTTTAAATAATAAATAAATTATTTAAAATAAAATATTAAATATTTAATAATATTATAAATGATAAATAAATCATTTAAATATTAAACTAAGTTTTAAAAATTATTATAAATAATAATCACATCATTTAAATGATAAAATAAATTCTAAAAATATTAAAATAAATCATTTAAATAATATTCTATCTTTCTAAAAATATTATAAATGAGAAATAAATTATTTAAATAATATTTTAGGTGTCAAAAAATATTCTAAAAGACAAATAAATTATTTAAATAACATATTAATGTTTTAAAAATTATTATAAGTGATAATTTAATCATTTAAAAATATTCCTAAACTTGTAAAATTATTTAAAAATAATACCAAGCTTCAAAAAAATGTTATAAATAATAAATAAATTATTTAGACTAATAATTAAGCTTCCAAATGAAGTTTTATCGAACAACCTATGTGTTTAATTGATTAAGGACGCGACCGAGATACCGAATCAACGTCGAACCTTAATGAAACTTGTCTAGATTAGCGTAATACATGTTTATATACGTGCTAACGCTTATTATTGGTATACGTAGACTACGTACGTTGACCAACTGTCTTAAATTTTAACGAAACTATGCTAAGGCAAGTCTCCGAACCTTGTTACATTTAAGCAATTCTTTTATGTCTTGCTATCAATTGTTATGAAGTTATTGCTATTTGTTCAGCATAACTTAAGAAATGAATCAATTATTGATTGCTTGAGCTTAAATTTATTGTGTCAAACCAAATTATTTTGGTACGACATCTATACTGAGTAAAATGGACACCGTGGATGGAAGGTGGTCCGACAAACCTTCAAATAAGGTTTAAATTGTCAATTAAATGAATTGACCAAAATGGTAAGATGATATGCATACTCCTAGGATATTGGTGAGGCTGATCACCTACCAGATATCCGAACTCAAAAGGTGCTAAGTCATTGAAGACTGACAGAACAAATTGAAATATATGGTTCCGGTACAGAACCCTCAGTATCAATTATACATCACTTGACATCTTTCAAATCAAACACACTGTGTTTACATTTTTCAAATGAACTTGCTGAGCATTTGTAGCTCATTCTTGCGCATATCTTCTTTGCAGCTTTAAATAATAATCCAGCACTTCTGGGACAGACCAAGGAAGATGATATGTTACGGTTGTGGATAATTTAAGTCTTTTAAAGGCTTTGTTGTAATAAATTAGTATTGAGAACGATGTAACTGAACTTAATGATATAAAATATATTATCATCCCTTATGATATCGATTGCGTTATACTCTGATCTTTACTTTCTTTAGCATAGTTGTACTAAGTTAGTACAGTATCCATATGAACTATACATCTGAATGAGGGTATTTGAATGATATTGAGAGTTCTATAAGCTCTGGGGTTACACTTAATGGGCGCCGGTAAGGTGCCATCTTTACCGGAATGCGCCCCTCAGTTCTAGGGACAATCTTATCATTAATACTATGAATGTCAGATAGATAGGAACTATTGATATGAAAGAGATATCCACAAGATATGAATCCAAGTGAGGGTATCCAAACACAGATAACGTTTTGACGAGAACTATTATCTGTTATGGGATACTGTGAACCTTGGATAGATAGAAGTTATATATTATGGAATATTTATAGTTAAATAGTATCACGTGAGTACCAAATCTGCTACAGGAGGTGTAGAGAATTTGGGGGCGTCACAGGATGGTATCAAAGCTATAGATTATAGCTCTAAGGTAGTTAAGAAATACCTTATGATATAATCTTTGAGTCCGTAAAATACTTAATACACATAAGATAACCTTAAAAGCCTTATATTTTGTGTAAACTTGCTTCATCATAATACTAAACAAGTAAAATTCTTTTGTAGGATGGCAGACCCAGATTGGGAAGATAGTTCAGGGGAGATAGGTTCACAGATGATAGAGCTTGAGCAGGGCAGTGATCCTGAAGGACAAGAAGTTCAATATAACTTAGAATTCCATGATGCGGTAGAGGCAGAACCTAATGAGGATATTGTAGAGGTTCACATAAAAGAAGGAGAGGATGAAGAAGAACCAATATGGAGGGATATATCACAAGTTCGAAATCAATCTGTAGAAGAGCTAGAAGAAGGAAACTCAGAGGAGGAAAACCTACTAGAACAAGCCTAGATGGAAATACATACCTTAAACAATAGGGTGACTTATGTGGAAGAAAGGTTAGAGAATGAAGGACGATTAAATATTCGACTTCAGACACTGTTGTCAAGAAAGGAAAGAGAACGATATCAAATCTAAGCAAGGCTTGATAGAACTTATAGAGAATTTCGTGAAACACTTGTGGATCTGGATAAGCGAATAGAGGATTATCCCGTAGAGAATGGAAAGACTGGATACGACATCAATAGGTGGGTGGTATCCAGTATGCTGTGTGATGAGTATCGTAAGATTAAGCTTTAGATAAACCTGGTCACCAAAGTGTGTATGTAAATAGTAGTATCTAAACTACTTTACCCAAGTTTTGGAAAACTGGTTTGGGAATGCTAGCAGTACTTATATAAACTACTAGCCGAATATGTAAACCTTCTGTATGAATATACAAATTATGTTTGAACAATATGTGCATTACGTACTTGTAATTATACTAGTTTTCTCACTTATATAGCCTAATGCTGCCTTGAAGAAGACCATATAGATTAGTAGTAGAGGCAGAAAATAGAGAAGTAAACCCAACCAACAGTTAATAGATTCAGATATATCTTTTAATCATAAAAATTGCAAATCGAGAGATAATTTCAGTTAAAACCATATATAGAAATTATAACATAGAAATTAAGGGACACAAGTTTCTTGTGAACCTTATTCCTATACAGCTAGGAGAATTCGATATAAATTCTAGGCATGGATTGGTTGGTTAATCATAATGCAATGATTAACTGTCATCGGAAGCGTGTAAACCTATTGACTGAGTCGAAGTCAAAGGTAGTGTTCAACGGTGGTTGTTCACCTAAACGATCTCGATGTCTGACAGTAATGCAAGCAGAGAGATTGCTTAGGAAGGGTTGTACAAGTTATTTGGCATATATAGTAGATACTCGAAAGGAAGGAGTAAAGCTAGACCAAATATCTGTAGTTATGGAATTTCAAGATGCATTTCCGATGCTTACCAGGTCTTACTCCGGATAGGAAGATCGAGTTAGTAATCGATCTTGCACCTGGTACGATGCTAGTTTTGAAGGCACCGTACAGGATGGCACCAGTAGAGTTGAAAGAGTTACTTGTGTAGTTACAAGAACTCTTAGACAAAAAGTACATACAACCTAGCGTTTCACCTTGGGGAGCACCGGTGTTGTTTGTAAAGAAGAAGGATAGAACGTTGAGGTCATTTGATTGACAAGAACGGAATCGCGGTAGATACAGCGAAGATAGAGACGGGTGTGAATTGGGAACAACCAACAACTCCAACAGATGTACGAAGTTTTCTCGATTTAGCAGGGTACGATTGGCGTTTTATACAAGATTTTTTCAAAAATAGTGACCCCGCTAACCAGTCTAACTCGAAAGACAGTAAAGTACGTCTGGACAGATAAATATGAAGAAAGCTTTCGAGAGTTGAAGAAACGATTGAGCATGGCACCAATATTGTCTTTACCAGATGATATAGGAGGCCTTATAGTTTATAGTGATGCATCACATAAGGGATTAGGTTATATGTTGATGCAACATGGGAAGATGATTGCGTTTGCATCACGACAACTCAAGGATTATGAGAAGAGGTATCCTACGCATGATCTTGAGTTAGCCGCGGTAGTATTTGCCTTGAAAATTTGGAGGCATTACTTGTACGGGGAGAAGTGTGAGATATACACAGATCACAAGAGTCTAAAATATATTTTCACACAGAAGGAGTTAAACATGAGGCAGAGATTTCGTGATTTTTGCCTACGTAACAAGTTAGAGAATCTAATTAAAGAGAAATCGCGTAACCGATAAAGTTAGGGAAAGTAAACCCTAATCGATAGTATGGGAAGGGCAAAATCAACTTTTGTCGGCTAGTTAATCGAATTACGATTGTAACCGGAAAAGTTTGAAAAGCTAACTAGAAAAGAAGTGGGTAACCGACGTAGTTCGGGAATTAAACCCTAGTTAAGTGTACGAGAGGGCAAAATAGACTTTTTGCTAGCTTAATAAGTTAGGGAAGGGCATTATGGATGTAACGACCGGGAATTCTGGATTTCCTTGTAATTCGAATTTTTGAATATTAATGAATATAATATATTTTATTAATATTATATTTGTGTTACGTGCTTAAAGGTTGTGTGACAACCTAGATTATGTGAATGCATGAAATTTTACGTATTATAGTGTTGATTAAGTGAATAATTGATTTCGCGTAGTGTCGCTAAATCACCATTCACGGGGCACGTTTCCTGAGGCACTATTCATGCCAGATCTTTTTGTGTCTTTTTCGATGTTAATAAATTTCATAAATACGTGTATGCGTACGAATAATTTTCCCAGGTGTCGAAAATTTTATTTGAGCTGATACGTGATTTTATCCGTATCCGAAATGTGTTATATGGGTGTTCCGAATGTTTGGACAAACCCCACAATAATTATTTTTATGCGTCCCAATATTTATGGTAATACCCATTTTAATTTTGGGTAGAGTTATTTACCAGTTTTGGTACAAAAATGGGAGTTTTCGGATGTATTTTTGGTATTTTCGGGTATTTATTTTGGCTTTTTACTCCAAGTGGGAACCACCCAACCACTTTAGACCAATCAAATGAGAGCAAGGAGGGAGAGGTTGCCGGCAAGCATTTGAAATTTTGGGCACCTTGAGCCTCACACCCATTTTCTCCCAAATTCACTCCTCCACTTCTCCCAAATCATTCAATCATTCATTCTCTCTTGCATTCCACACTCCTCACATTCCCATCAGTAGATAGAGAGAGAGAAATAGAGAGAGAGCTGCAAAGAAGGAAGAGGATGAAGTCGTCGGAGGTCGCCGGAAAAAGGGAAGAGTCGCCGAAAAAAGGAAGGAGGAAGAAGAAGAAGGCACGAGTGGAAGAAGGAAAGAATCCAAACAAGGAGGACCTTCAAAATCAAGCCTAGCCGAGGTTCTTAACCTCTAGGAAGCATTTACAGAGGTAAACAACCAACCAAATCCATTCCATTCGATTTCTTGCAAAGATTTTCAAGTTTTTCTTAGTTTTGAGCTCTTAAGCTTGTGGGTCGGATTTATGACGATTCTTGGTGTTTTTATTTGTTATGATTGTTTGTAAATGTTGTTAAGAGACTATAGAAGCCATTAATAACATCAAAGTGGAACAAAAATGGAACAAATCCGTACCTTGTCTTAATGGAGCAAGAACAATGGACAAAACATGGACTTTTGACATTCGGGCCATTTTAGAGGACTGTAAAGCTATGAGTTTGTGTTTGTTAATTTTGTTTGTTGCTATAGTATCGTAGCTCCATGGGTTACGAAGCTAACCCAATTGGAATGGAGTAAAAAAAGAGTTAAAACGAGTTCGTAGCAATGATTTTTGTAAAACTTGTCAAGAACTCGAAGAACAGAGTATGAACATTGTGCTTTGGCTTAAGATTTGGCCATGTTAATATTTATAGGTAATTCTAGATTTTTGATATCTTGTAGCCCCATAAGTTAGGAGTCCATAGAGTCTGAAATGGACCAATTTGCTTGTGTATTTAAGGAGTTATGGAGGTTGGAGTGGCCGGAGGTCGGAGTCGCGAACTGGGAACAAACCCAGAATCCAGCTACTGCAGAATGGCGCCGCAGCGCCACTCATAAGCCCTGCAGCTCACGCTGCAGCGAGGGGCAAGATAGGGAGAGACCGGGACTCGCGCTGCAGCGTGAGATCCAAGCTCTAAGGCTCACGCTGCAGCGTGAAGCCCTGTTATTGAGAAGATGCGGGACTCGCGCCGTAGCGTGAGATCCAGCACTAAGGCCTGGCGCTGCAGCGCCAGTGCCGTGTCCGGCCTGGGTCGGGTCGAACCTAATGAGTTCCTTTCAGCAGGTCCAACACTTATATATTTCTTTGTACTAAATGATTTGACAGGTTATTTATTCATATCTGGTTAAGGCCTTACGTGCCTAATTTTATGTTAAATGTCAACCAAATTGGTATTATCTTAAGGCAGAAATTGAATAATCTAATTGCAATTTATGCTTGGTTTCCAGGGGGCGCAATCAATGTGTTTTAATGATGCAGCGTCCGTTTTGAACCATTATTTGGAATGTGACTAATTATTATGTAAATATGTACTTAATTGTGTAGGATATTAAGGAGCGTGTGTTATAATATTGTAGCAGCGCATCAGGCAAGTTTCTTAACGCTTGTCTAACCCTTGTGTTGGGCAAGTTTCCTAACACGTACAACTTTTATTATTGTGCGAGTTTATTCTTATGAATTGCAAGTTCTTTCTTTAACCCTTGTCTAACCCTTGTGTTGGGCAAGTTTCTAAACCTTATGCACTATTCTTTTTATTTCGTGCAAACAGGTGTATGTTATGCAAGTTTCCTTTAACCCTACTCAATTTACATTCGAGGATGATGTGGTGTATTACGCAAGTTTCCTATCCTAACTCAATTTATTTATTGAGCCAGTTTCCTCAACCGTACAACTTTTGTTATTGTGCGAGTTATTTATTAATTGAGCAATCATTCTATATTATTGTAAGTTTCTTAACTTAACTCAATTTATATTTGAGCAAGTATTATGCATTGTTGCAAGTTTCCTAACTCAACTCGAGTTATCATTTTTCAATTATGGTTAGTGGTTTAATTATTGTTAATTACTCCACATCAAAGATAATTATTGATATTCGCACCTTGTGCATTTGAATTCATTATATGTTGTTGGACTGTGAAACGTTTAAGTTCTTCATTCATGAACTATTTAAGGGAATAGTCTACGCCACTTGTTTCGGCTAGAAACGTACAGGTTATTGTTTTAAAAGCTATCCAAACCGATTGTTGGTGCGGATTCTTGGACTGAGAGAGCAACCCTTATGTAGGGGATTTTAATGTGTCGATTATTCGATGCAGTCAGAACTAAATGTTATGCATATACATAGGGTACGAGAGGCTGATCCCCTCGAGTACTACTGATAGGCTAGGCGTTTAAAAGGGTTAGTTGAATAACTGATCCTTTGGCCAAATAGTTCATGGTCTATTGGACCACTCAGCAGTAAATAATCAATATTCATCATTTCTTTTCAACTTTGATTATATTGTCAGCTATTTCTTCAATGTCTTAAATTGTTGAACTATGCGATTATTGTTCTCATTCATTCATGATATATCCTCTTTATTCATTTTAAACTTGCTGAGCAAAGTAGTTGCTCACTCTTGCTATATCATGAACCTATTGCAGTTAAGTCGGGGAGTTCCAAAGCAGACAAAGGCAAAGGAAAGCTTAAGGAATAGTTATATGTACTATCCCGTTATGTAATCGTGGAATCGTGTTGTATTATTATTGTATGTTGCGATATAATCATTTAAGGTTATAGACCTTGGGACCGTAGTAAACCTTTTGTAATGAACAACATATGTTTATTTATTCCGCATTAGTTGATTTATGTTGTTTAGAGGTGTATGGATGTATTTTATCGTGAGCACCAGATTCGAGGTATTGGTACCTGAATTTGAGGGTGTCACAGGTTGGTATCAGAGCTTTAGGTTATAAACTTTAGGATTTGCGAAACCTAGGTTATAACCTTAGTATTAAACTCGTATTGAGTACACTATGTGATGGATCGAGGAGATTCATTTGATGGTCATGTCTGGAGGTGGATTATGGAAATCCATCGAGCCGAGTTGTGCATGATAAAATATCACTTCATTTTATCAATGAATATATTTTATTGTGGCACTGACATCTTGTTGTCTATTTGTTTTGTCTGTGGCTGTAGGATGTCTCAGATGGGAGAGTTCAGTCTTGCTAGAGAGGTAGAGTTCACAGACATTCATGTGGATGCAAGGCATTTAGTGGAGGTGCAGCCGAGTGAGCCCGAGATGATGGACACTAGGGATGAGTCTGAGACCGAGTATGGTTCTTATGAGGAGCCAGTTACTAGAGGAGTGCTGAGGCTGTTAAGCGATGAGGGGAAGGATGAGGACCCCGAGGAGGATCCAGTGACGGGGGATGATGAGCCACCTGAATATGTAGATGGCATGGGCACTACTGCTAGTGACATCATCGAGGAGCTGACAAATAGGAATGGGGAGCTCGAAAATCGAGTAACCCACTTAGAGGAGCAGAAACAGGATCACCAGGACCGAGAGGAGCAGTACAGGTCATTAGCTTATCAGACTTTGGGGGAAAAGGCTGAGATGGCCCAGAAACTACAGGAAAAGGGCTAGAGGATTGCCGGGCTAGAGGCAGAGGTTCACAGTCGGCGTGGGGCTTCTGTTCAGCTTGGTGTGATGGTTTATGACCTCTTAGAGAGGAATGTGGTACTAGTAGGATAGATAGAGCGGGTAGAGGATCAGCTGGAGACTACTCGTCTGGAGCGAGATGAGGCTATGGAGCAGTTGGTAGCCCTGACTGCAGAGATTGATTCCCTCAGTTTAGGCTTGACTACTTCCATTGACAGGCTAAGGGACAGGGTGAGGAGGTACCCCGGGGATGAGGGGAGCAGCAAGCGCGTGATTAGGCGCCGAGTGGTCGACAGGCTAGCTCGACGAGAGCTCAGGGTTGCAGTTCGCCGCAACAGGCGGTGATGTGTTATTTTTAGCATTATGTTTGCAGTAGGTCCCACTTTTGTTGTATTAGGGGCTTACTTATGTTGTAAATCCCTATGCTTGTAGCGTGCATGGGATAGTAGTTGAACCCCAATTTTGTTTCTGATAGAGGGGTAGAAGGTTATTATTTCCCCACTTTTGTTTGTTAGGGGATAGTTAAGGGTTGGCAGGCTATGTCATTTAGCGTTTATAGAAGTATGCCAAATGTTGAGTCTGGTTGTATTAAAATAGTGGTATATGCTTATAAATGAAATGTGTTTGATAGATGCATTTACTTTTAATTGTTGACTTAAATGACTTTTTGCATATGGTGTAAATCTAGTAGTAAAAGCCGACGATTTTCTTTTATCAGATCATGCCTCCAAGAAGACAGCTACGAAACCAAAGGGTTGAGGAATCAGTTAATAACACTCAGGGTCATCTAGACCCAATGAGAGCGTTTGCTGAGTTGTTGGCAGAAGCAATGCGAAATAGACCCCCACCTGTTGGAGAACAGCCAGAGCTGCAGCCTGCACAGCGTTTGGCTAGTTTCAAGGATTTTAAGCTAGTAGGGCCTCCCGAGTTCAAGGGAACACTAGACCCGATTGAAGCGCAAACCTGGATCGAAGAAATAGAAAAAAATGTTCGAGGTTGCCAGGGTGGCCGAAGAACAGAAGACAAGGTTCACCACTTTTATGATGAAAGGTGAAGCGAACTATTGGTGGAAGGCCAACAAAGGTCGTGCTGGAGATGGTGTGATACCATGGGAACGTTTGAAGGAGCTATTCTTCGAGAACTACTTCCGAAGAGTATGCAGCAAAACATGGAGGTTAAGTTTCTGGAGCTCAAACAGGGGAACATGTCAGTCGCGGAATACTCGGCTAAATTTAATGAGTTAGCCCGATTTGCACCTCACCAGGTAGACACTGAAGCCAGAAAGGCAAGAAGATTTGAATTAGGCCTGAAGCCGTTGGTGTACAGTAGGGTGGCAGTGTTAAGTATTGACACATTTTCTACACTGTTGGAAAGGGCCATCATCGCCGAAGGAGGCGACGAGGCTGTAGCAAAGTCCAATCAAGATAAAAAGAAGGGTCAAGAATGAAGCAAGGGAGGAAGTAGCGGGGGAAGTAACTCGAATAAAAGGAAATGGAGTGATAACCAATCTTCTGGTGGCAACACGTCCGGAGGAGAGGTTAAGAAGGGTAATAAATGCAATAATTGTGGAAAGAATCACTCTAGAGAGTGCATGAAAGGAAAAGGAGTTTGTTTTAACTGTGGGCAGCAGGGGCACTTTGCTCCTCAGTGTTCAAAGGTAAAGAAAGCAGGATGCTTCTCATGTAGAGCACCAGATCATCAAATCAAGGATTGCCCGAAAAGGAAGGGGGATGCAACAAGTGGCAATAGGAACAACAATAATAGCAACAACAACAACAACAGGCTGAACATTGGAGGGCCAGCTAGCCAAACCAACAGACCAACAACACGCACTTTCAACATGACCGTTCAGGATGCGGTGGAATCAAAGGATGTGGTGTCAGGTATTATTTCGATCAATAATATTAATGCATATATATTATTTGATTCGGGAGCTACCTGTTCATTTGTGTCGGATGAATTTGCTAAACGGTTAAACTTACCTCGTGAGAAATTAGAGAATCCTATGAGTGTGGAAGTAGCTAATAAAGAAATTATCCCCATAGATTTCATTTATAGGAATGGTTGCGCCGAATTGAGAGGGTTTAAGTTTGACGTGAATTTGATTTCGATACGGTTAGGAGAATTTGATGTAATCCTTGGGATGGATTGGTTGTCTAGTCATGGTGTTGTCATTGACTGTCAGAAGTAATGTATACACCTGAAGACTCTAGATAAGTCGAGGGTTGTATTATATGGTAGTAAATCGCCGAGACAATCTTGTTGTCTGACGATGATGCAAGCAAAGAAATTTCTAAGAAAAGGTTGTATAGGTTATTTGGCTCATGTGGTTGATACCCGAAGAGTAGAGGGTGAGCTGGGTCAAATACCTGTAGTAAGGGAATTTTCAGATGTTTTCCCAGATGAGATACCGGGATTGCCGCCGAATAGAGAAGTGGAATTTGTGATCGACTTGGCACCGAGAACCGCACCGATCTCAAAGGCACCGTACAGAATGGCACCGGTGGAAATGAAAGAACTGATGGTTCAACTGCAGGAGTTGCTAGATAAAGGGTATATTCGTCCGAGTGTATCTCTATGGGGAGCGCCAGTACTATTTGTAAAGAAAAACGATGGATCCTTAAGGCTTTGTATCGACTACAGGGAATTGAACAAAGTCACGATTAAGAACAAGTACCCGTTGCCTAGAATTGATGATTTATTCGATCAATTGAAGGGAGCGAAATACTTTTCGAAGATTGACTTGAGGACGGGGTATCACCAGCTAAAGGTGAGGCAAGAGGACATTCCAAAGACAGCATTCAGAACTCGATATGGACATTTTGAGTTTTTGGTGATGTCGTTTAGGCTGACAAATGCGCCAGCATCATTTATGGACATGATGAACAGAGTGTTCAAGCAATACCTAGATAAATTTGTTGTAGTTTTCATAGATGACATCTTAGTCTACTCGAAGACGGAGGAGGAACACGTCGAGCATTTGAGGATAGCCCTGGAAACGCTGAGAATGGAGAAGCTATATGCAAAGTTTTCCAAGTGTGAATTTTGGCTAAAAAGGGTGCATTTTTTGGGGCACGTGATTGACAAGGATAGTGTATCAGTGGATCCTTCCAAGGTAGAAGCAGTAATAAACTGGGAGCAGCCAAAGATGCCGACAGAAGTCCAAAGTTTCTTGGGATTAATAGGTTACTATCGGAGGTTTATTCAGAACTTTTCAAAGATAGCGACACCGTTGACAAATTTGACAAGGAAGACTGTGAAGTTTGTATGGACGGATAAGTGCGAAGAGAGTTTCTTGAAGTTGAAGAAGAAACTTAGTGAAGCACCTGTGTTATCCCTACCAGATAATATAGGGGGATTTGTGGTGTACAGTGATACGTCACACAAAGGTCTTGGGTGCGTATTGATGCAGCATGGGAAGGTCATTGCGTACGCGTCATGGCAACTGAAAGACTATAAAAAGGGATATTCGACTCATGATCTGGAACTAGCGGCAGTGGTGTTTGCTCTAAAGATCTGGCGGCACTATCTGTATGGGGAGAAGTGTGAGATATACACAGACCATAAAAGTCTGAAATATATCTTCACCAGAAGGAACTAAACATGAGGCAGAGGCGATGGTTGGAGTTGATCAAGGACTACGATTGTGAGATTCTATACCTTCCTGGTAAGGCCAATGTAGTAGCTGATGCTCTAAGTAGGAAGGGCAGAGATAAGTTGATGATGCTGACAACTCAAGAGGAACTGATCAAGGATATGGAAAGACTGGAGTTGGAAATCAAGTATCCGACAGATGCAGACGAGAAACTGTTCGCAGTTGAGGCGAGTCCGACTTTATTAGACAAGATAAAGGAGGCTCAAGAAAGGGATGATGAATGTATCGCCATAAAAAAGCGAATCTCAGAAGGAGAGGAATTAAAGTACAAGTCTGATAGCACGGGACTGCTAAGGTTTGAAGGAAGAATCTGGATACCGATGGTTCCGGAGTTGAGAGAAGAGATTTTGCAGGGAGCTCATTCTTCGATACACTCTGGTAGTACTAAGATGTATCAGGATTTGCGTCAGCACTTCTGGTTGCCGAACATGAAGAGGGAGGTCGCGGAATGTGTTGGGCGATGTTTAACATGTCAAAGGGTAAAAGCAGAACATCAGAAACTGGGCAGACTGTTACAACTGCTGGAGATTCCGGAGTGGAAGTGGGAGCATATCACGATGGATTTTGTGACGGGGCTTCCACCAACTCAGAAGGGATACGACGCGATCTGGGTGATTGTGGATTGTTTGACTAAATCTGCACATTTTCTACCGATTAAGATAAGGTACAATCTGGAGCAGCTAGCAAGTTATATGTGAAAGAGATTGTGTCACGACATGGAGTGCCAGTATCTATTGTATCTGACAGAGATCTGCGTTTCACGTCGAATTTCTAGAAGAGCTTACAAGAAAGATTGGAAACTCAGTTGAGGTTGAGTACGAGATATCATCCTCAAACAGACGGGCAAAGCGAACGAACGATTCAGACGTTGGAGGACATGCTTAGAGCATGTGTGATGGATTTTAAAGGTAGTTGGGACGATCATCTACCATTGGTGGAGTTTGCCTATAATAACAATTATCATGCAAGTATTGGCATGCCGCTATACGAAGCATTATACGGAAGGAAGTGTCGAACACCTCTGTGTTGGAATGAAGTTGGTGAACGGAGACTGTTGGGACCTGAAATGGTGCAGCAGACCGTGGATGTTGTCAAAGTGATAAGAGCTCGACTGGTAGCATCTCAGGACCGACAAAAGAAATACACCGATTTGCATCGTCAGAAGCGAGACTTTGAAGTTGGCAGTTTTGTGTTCTTGAAGGTATCTCCCTGGAAGGGGAAGATCAGATTTAGAAAGAAGGGGAAATTGAGTCCCAGGTTCGTAGGACCTTTTGAAGTTCTAAAAAGGGTAGGTGAAGTGGCGTACGAGGCAACTCTACCTCCTGAACTTGAGCACATTCATAACGTGTTCCACTTTTCTGTGTTGCGGCCATATAAACCCGACTATAAGCATGTGATATCCTATGAACCGATTCAAGTTGAGCGAGACTTGTCATATGAAGAGATTCCTGTCCAGATATTAGATAGGAAGGAACAGAAGTTAAGAAATAAGGTGATCGATTCAGTCAAAGTACTTTGGAGGAACCACGCGGCTGAGGAAGCTACGTAGGAGCTAGAAGAGAAGATGAAGAAGAATTATCCGCATCTTTTTGAGTGAACCCATGTTAAGTTTTCCGGACCTAGACTGTAATTCCTGGGACAGATTTCTTATAAGGCGGGAGGATGTAACGATCGGGAATTCTGGATTTCCTTGTAATTCGAATTTTTGAATATTAATGAATATATTATATTTTATGAATATTATATTTGTGTTACGTGCTTAAAGGTTGTGTGATAACCTAGATTATGTGAATGCATGAAATTTTACGTATTATAGTGTTGATTAAGTGAATAATTGATTTCGCGTAGTGTCGCTAAATTACCATTCATGAGGCACGTTTCCCGAGGCACTATTCATGCCAGATATTTTTGTGTCTTTTTTGATGTTAATAAATTTCATAAATACGTGTGTGCGTACGAATAATTTTCCCAGGTGTCGAAAATTTTATTTGAGCTGATACGTGATTTTATCCGTATCCGAAATGTGTTATATGGGTGTTTCGAATCTTTGGACAAACCCCACAATAATTATTTTTATGCGTCCAAATATTTATGGTAATACCCATTTTAATTCTGGGTAGAGTTATTTACCAGTTTTAGTAGAAAAATGGGAGTTTTCGTATATATTTTTGGTGTTTTCGGGTATTTGTTTTGGCTTGTTACTCTAAGTGGGAACCACCCAACCACTTTAGACCAATCAAATGAGAGCAAGGAGGGAGAGGTTGCCGGCAAGTATTTGAAATTTTGGCCACCTTGAGCCTCACACCCATTTTCTCCCAAATTCACTCCTCGACTTCTCCCAAATCATTCAATCATTCATTCTCTCTTGCATTCCACACTCCTCCCATTCCTATCAGCAGATAGAGAGAGAGAGAGAGCTGCAAAGAAGGAAGAGGAAGAAGTCGCCGGAGGTCGCCGAAAAAAGGGAAGAGTCCCCGGAAAAAGGAAGGAGGAAGAAGAAGAAGGCACGGGTGGAAGAAGGAGAGAATCCAAGCAAGGAGGACTCTCAAAATTAAGCCTAGCCGAGCTTCTTAACCTCTAGGAAGCATTTACAGAGGTAAACAACCAACCAAATCCATTCCATTCGATTTCTTGTAAATATTTTCAAGTTTTTCTTAGTTTTAAGCTCTTAAGCTTATGGGTCGGATTTATGACGATTCTTGGTGTTTTTGTTTGTTATGATTGTTTTTAAATGTTGTTAAGAGACTATAGAAGATATTAATAACATCAAAGTGGAACAAAAATGGAACAAATCCGTACCTTGGCTTAATGGAGCAAGAACAATGGACAAAACATGGACTTTTGACATTCGGACCATTTTAGAGGACTGTAAAGCTATGAGTTCGTGTTTGTTAATTTTGTTTGTTGCTATGGTATTGTAGCTCCATGGGTTACGAAGCTAACCCAATTGGAATGGAGTAAAAAAAGAGTTAAAACGAGTTCGTAGTAATGATTTTTGTAAAACTTGTCAAGAACTCGAAGAACAGAGTATGAACCTTGCACTTTGGGTTATGATTTGGCCATGTTAGTGTTTATGGGTAATTCTAAATTTTTGATATGTTGTAGCCCCATAAGTTAGGAGTCCATAGAGTCCGAAATGGACCAATTTGCTTGTGTATTGAAGGAGTTATGGAGGTTGGAGTGCCCGGAGGTCGTAGTCGCGAACTGGGAACAAACCCAGAATCCGGCTACTGCAGAATGGCGCCGCAGCGCCACTCATAAGCCCTACAGCTCACGCTACAGCGAGGGGCAAGATAGGGAGAGACCGGGACTCGCGTTGTAGCGTGAGATCCAAGCTCTAAGGCTCACGCTGCAGCGTGAAGCCCTGTCATTGAGAAGACGCGGGACTCACGCCGCAGCGTGAAATCCAGCACTAAGTCCTGGCGCTGCAGCGCCAGTGCCGTGTCCGGCCTAGGTCGGGTCGATCAGACCGGATCGGGTTGGGTCGAACCTAATCAGTTCCTTTCAGTGGGTCCAACACTTATATATTTCTTTGTACTAAATGATTTGACAGGTTATTTATTCATATCTGGTTAAGGCCTTATGTGCCTAATTTTATGTTAAATGTCAACCAAATTGGTATTATCTTAAGGCGGAAATTGAATAATCTAATTGCAATTTATGCTTGGTTTCCAGGGGGCGCAATCAATGTGTTTTAATGATGCAACATCCGTTTTGAACCATTATTTGGAATGTGACTAATTGTTATGTAAATATGTACTTAATTGTGTAGGATATTAAGGAGCGTGTGTTAAAATATTGTAGCAGCGCATCAGACAAGTTTCTTAATGCTTGTCTAACCCTTGTGTTAGGCAAGTTTCCTAACCCGTACAACTTTTATTATTGTGCGAGTTTATTCTTATGAATTGCAAGTTCTTTCTTTAACCCTTGTCTAACCCTTGTGTTGGGCAAGTTTCTAAACTTTATGCACTATTCTTTTTATTTCGTGCAAACAGGTGTATGTTATGCAAGTTTCCTTTAACCCTACTCAATTTACATTCGAGCAGGATGTGGTGTATTATGCAAGTTTCCTATCCTAACTCAACTTATTTATTGAGCCAGTTTCCTCAACCGTACAACTTTTGTTATTGTGCGAGTTGTTTATTAATTGAGCAATCATTCTATATTATTGCAAGTTTCTTAACTTAACTCAATTTATATTTGAGCAAGTATTATGCATTGTTGCAAGTTTCCTAACTCAACTCGAGTTATCATTTTTCAATTATGGTTAGTGGTTTAATTATTGTTAATTACTCAACATCAAAGATAATTATTGATATTCACACCTTGTGCGTTTGAATTCATTATATGTTGTTGGACTATGAAATGTTTAAGTTCTTCATTCATGAACTATTTAAGGGAATAGTATACGCCACTTGTTTCGGCTAGACACGTACAGGTTATTATTTTAAAAGCTATCCAAACCGATTGTTGGTGCGGATTCTTGGACTGAGAGAGCAACCCTTATGTAGGGGATTTTAATGTGTCGATTATTCGATGCAGTAAGAGCTAAATGTTATGCATATACATAGGGTACAAGAGGCTGATCCCCTCGAGTACTACTGACGGGCCAGGCGTTTAAAAGGGTTAGTTGAATAACTGATCCTTTGGCTAAATAGTTCATGGTCTATTGGACCACTCAGCAGTAAATAATCAATATTCATCATTTCTTTTGAACTTTGATTATATTGTCAGCTATTTCTTCAATGTCTTAAATTGTTGAACTATGCGATTATTGTTCTCATTCATTCATGATATATCCTCTTTATTCATTTTAAACTTGCTGAGCAAAGTAGTTGCTCACTCTTGCTATATCATGAACCTATTGTAGTTAAGCCGGGGAGTTCTAAAGCGGACAAAGGCAAAGAAAAGCTTAAGGAATAGTTATATGTACTATCACATTATGTAATCGTGAAATCGTGTTGTGTTATTATTGTATTCTGCGATGTAATCATTTAAGGTTATAGACCTTGGGACCGTAGTAAACCTTTTGTAATGAACAACATATGTTTATTTATTCCGCATTAGTTGATTTATATTATTTAGAGGTGTATGGATGTATTTTATCGTGAGCACCAGATTCGAGGTATTGGTACCTGAATTTGGGGGTGTCACAATGGACACTTCACTAACTTAATGAAGTGCGGAAGTATTATTATGAAAGTTAAAGGAGAATAATGCAAGTTAGGAAAACCTTAGGGTTTAAAACTGAAGATTTGAAACATAAGAAAAGAATATTCCTAGGATATGCTAAGGAATAAAGAATATGTTGGGAATATGCTTAGGAATAAAGAAAATTCCAAGAATATGCCAGGGGATGATTTGTAAGTTTTAAAAGACGAGGGGAAAGACCACAAGAGACTTAAGTTGGGGGAATAACTTATAAGATATTGAAACTAGGTTTTATATAATTAAAACCTAACTTCTTTCTTTCATTTAGAAAGAAAGAAATATCTAGAGAGAGAAAGAAAAAAGGAGAAGATCAAGAGAGAATGAAAATGAAGAACAAGAGAGAGAAAGAAGAACAAGAATAAGAGAGAGAAGAAGAGAAAAGCAAGAAAATCTAGAGAACGCACGGATCAAAGAGGAAAAGATGAAGAAAAGAAGATCAAATCGAAACTTCGATCGATCATAGCTAAGAACGAGAAGAACAAAAAGGTAAAAAACCTAGAAAACTCTTCTAGTTCATCTTTTTCTTTAAAAATGCTTTCTAATATGCTACGAAGTGCGTTGTCGGTTGATGTTGTTATATGAGACCATAAAAGGGTCTTGGAGAGATAAGGTTGTTATATTATTGATAACCTTATAGAATTTACCGGTAAATGCCATGAAAGTGAAAACAAAGGATTTAAATCCTAAACTTATGCGTAAAGGATGGAAAAGCTCGTTTAGAGGACTTATAAAGGACCTTAATAATTGTTATTGCATTTTTCGTTATAAGCCACGAGTGTATTATGAAAAATTGCATGAGGAACGGGGGAAAATTCGCCATAACGAAGTTATGGCATAAATTTCCAAAAAAGACGTCTTAAGACGAATTATAACTCAGTGTTGCTTCGGGGGTAAGAATTTAGCTAGAGCATCCAAAAGAGTCCAAAATCATAGGGCTTTTGTAAAGTATGGAAAATGTGAGTTGCGGGCTCAAGAACGAGTTCAATCCGACTTCGGATGAACGAGTTATGTTAAAACGAAAGTTTGACGTTTAAAAACATTGTTCGTTGAAAAATTGTCCGTAAAGGGACTTTTGAGCCAAGGTTTGGGCTTAATAGAAATTCGGGAAATTTGTTTTGAATATGCTAAGCTATATATATTATGGTATGTTAGAAGTAGATTCGAAAATTAGGAATCGATCGCGTCGTCGGAAAGAAAATCTGCAGAAGCAGAAGCCATTTTTTTAGGAACAGGTGAATCCACCGGGGCAGATTCGTTTGCCTTGTGAATTAGCCAGGGCAAATTCGGCAGAGAAGTCCTGGCCAGGGCGGATTCATTGGGCCTTGCTGAGCGCGCCGGGGCCAAGTTGCCCTAAACCCAATTTTTTGATTTTTCGACTTTCGTTCGATCAAGCATAACTTTTTCATACGAACTCCGATTTAGATGATTCAAGATGATTTGGAAAGCTGAGGAAGAGACCTACAACTTTCAATCTTTAAGGTTTGGAATTAAGGTCAAGAAAGGTTCAAATTGGACATCTTTAGGACAATTAAGAGATCAGAGGCAAATCGTGGTGATTGCTTCGTAATGCCATGACGTCGACCAATGTAAGCTAGAAATTCTGAGTTCTAATCATTGAAATTTGGAAATATAGTCTAGGGTAGTGAGAAACCATGAATGGTAGATAAGTTGGGCATGTCGAGCGAACAGAAGGGCATGTTGCTTGGGCGTTTGCGTAAGCGAATCGGGCGTACGACGTACGAACGTCAAGATGTCGTGACAAGTGTTAAAGAGTTTGACAAGTGTTTCAAATCTAATGAGACGGACACTTGAAAGGTATGTATAGAGTTAAGATAAATCAAAAGGGAAGGTTGATATGAAAGTCGTGACGTTTCCGAACGTCGTGACGCCAAGAGGTAATTGAAAGTTGATCGCGTTACTAGATTATGAAGCGCGAACAATATGTAATAAGAATAATGGTAATATAAACCTGAACCAATAAGTGAAGTCTATAAGTGACTAACTAGTATGTTGACCTTATGATACATATAGGTCATATGAGACGCGATTGGATAGCGTTCTGGTAAATCGTGTAAAGGCAAGTAATCTTATCCTATGCATTTACTTTATGCTAGGAATCTATGATTACAAAAGTTTCCTAATTGTACAAGTTGTCTATGTTTTGTCAAGTTTTCTTTCTATGGGCGGATGTATTCTATTTATACAAGATGTTTAGCTGTAAATTGTGTTATGTGCCAATATCTGCACTTATGTGCTATTTGAAAGGAACTGTTTAGTGTAAACTGTTCAAGTTGTTTAAGTTCTGTTATTCAAGAACTGTTTAAGAAAAGTGTCGATGCCATTTGTTTCGGCTAGACGAATGCTAGAGTATTGAATTGAGTTGAGTTAGACACATGTCGTGTCATAGGAATGAGATAGACATTATAGGTGTCGAATTTAAGAAAGAACAAAGAATGAGGGAAATGTTTTGAGGATTGGTCAATATGTCATTTCAAAATCTGTTAAACGATAGAATATTGTCATTCCTTATTATTCAAAGTTGTTTCACAACTATTGTTCAGTTGTTGAAGTTTTCAAAGAAAATGTTGAAATTCATTTTGTTGTTGATTGTTTATTCAACTTTTAATACTTGCTGGGCAATCAAATGCTCACCCTTGCTTTAAATACAACATTTTCAGCAAAGCTAGAACGAACCGAGGAATCTGGTGAAGACAAATGAAGAGATCAAATATTTGATTAGAAGACGTACATGTTAAACTAGATGTATATTTTATGACGTATAAAAGTCACAAATGTATGGTTGTAATAGATAAATGATGTATCAATCATGTTTCCAATTCTAATTTATATACGTATCTGTTATGGCGGATTAAAATCATTATTGTGATAGATAGGTGATGTAATATACATTACTTCTATGATATGAAGTTATAAAGGTCTTAGAACCTGGGTGTAGAAGAAATATGATGTAATAGTATAGTATTTACATTCATGTTGTTAAGATTATGTTGAATGGATAGTACCGTGACGTACCGGACCCGAGTGTGAAGGTAGACCCGGATTTGGGGGCGTTACAAATAATCTATTTTCCAATTTCATAAAGATTACCAAGTTAACTTCCAATTCCTTAGCAATTAAACATTAAACACAAAATATACTGATCGAACTCATATGGTGCCAATCAAAAGGAAAGTTATTCAGTACAAATTAGGCAAATGGGTTCAATTCCATTCATAGATCCAAAACGCTAATAATTATATGGAGGAGAAAGAAATACAAGTGTGGCTTCCCTTTTAATGGATGATAAAAATCATTTGGAGCACCTTCAATAAATCTCATGAAAGGCCATGGCCAAAGGCCATGGCCTTCCTTGCTTAGCTCTACTGCCGCCTGCTCTCTTTCTATCCACTCTGGTTGCTGGTCTGAATAATCCTCTTTTTAGGTCATTAAGTTTTTCTTTTCAAAGCACAGATCTGCCTAAAATCTGACCAGGCGCAGGGGCGCTGCATTCCAGCGCAGAAGCGCTGCTCAGTCAGTGGCTCTAACGCAGACGTGTTGTTATACAACGCAAAGGCACTGCACCTCCAGGGCTTGGCGCAGAGGCGCTTCATACAGCGCAGAGGCACTGCCTCATTCCTGCTTAGCACAAGGGCGCTGAGCTGCAACATAGAGGCGCTGCCCCTACTGCTGTTGCTGAGCTGCTACTGTGTATGGTTTGCTGCTGCTGGTGGTGGCGCTGTTACTGGTGCGCTGCTGCTGCTTCTTCCGTTGTTGCACACCAACACACACCGCTTTGTCCAAATGATCTAAAATGACCATTTTTCCCTTTTTAGCCCAAAATTACCTGTTTCGCCCATTTTCGCGTTTTTCTATAACATAAATACAAAAACAACCAAAACACATAAAAATTACATAAACTACCCAAAAACATACAAATTCATCAAGTCGAAAGTATCTGATTCGTCGCTATAAAAATCACTCATCAAATACCCCCAAACTTGAATCTTTGTTTGTCCTCAAACAAAACACAAAGCACAAAACACAAAAAAGAAAACTTCTCAAACTAACAAATAACCCACGATGCGAGAAATGAATCAATACATAATCAAAAGATGGCCTCAAAGATTTCAAAACCAATAACTCTCAGCAAAATCCAAGAGCATGCAAGTTTAACAATTCAACCTCTTCATTAGTTCTACAACACGCAAAACTCACAAATGTGAGTACATATAAACTATACAAACCATTATACACATCATACTTAGATAAGACTATATAACAAATGCTAAATAAAAGATACATTATATCAACTCTAAAATACTATTACCACATCAATCGTAATAAAGACAAATAACATATAAATCCGGGGGATTGAAAAGGATATGCATTTTCCATGGTTTCCCTTCCCAATCATCATTCTTTTATTTTTATTTTTATTTTTTTCTATTTTGTGAGTGCATCTTATGCTCTATCTCACCTTCTTTTGAACGAGTGCGTTTTACGCTCTATCTCGTTTCGCATGTGTCCATGAGTGAGTGCATTTTACGCTCCATCTCAACTCACCACATGATTCATTATGCTAACTCGGGAAGGCTCCAAATTTTCAAAAACAAGTTAAGATATCAAACAATCCAAGAATATCCCCAAACTTATATGAATCCCTAATTTGCATTAATTGATACTTAAATAAGTTCACAGAATCTCAACAACATCTTTTACAAAAGAATAAGCTATATAAACTCTCTAAGAATAATTAACTCAATAGTTTGATGAAAATGCCATGAAAGCGCAAAGGGGTCATAAATATGGTAGAACCAATACCCAAGGTTAAATTTAAACTAGTATGCTCAAAAATTTCACAGGAGTTAACTAAATGCTACTGAAGTTCATATCATAGGTCAATATTGCTCAAAACTTCAAATTTTTCAAATTTTTCAATTTTTCTAACTAATATGCACAAATAAACATAACTATATCAAAATAAATAATATAATACTAACTCAAGCACCCAATGCATCACAAGTACCCCCAAACTTAAGACAAACATTGCTCTCAATGTAAAGATAAACATAATTAAAACAAATGACTTCCCTGAGGCTGTATCAATCATCATCGACAACATCCTCCCCACTGTAAGTCGTTCTGGGAGCCATTCGCATTCAAAAGCACCAACAAAATGCACTGCCTAGCTTGTGCCTTGCTTTTGGCCTTTTGTGCCTTGCCCCTTGCTTTGCTTGGCGATTCGTTGGCGAATCGTGCTCGTAGCTATTTGGTGCCTGAAGTTAGCTAACACAAAACATTAGACTTGGGTTGCCTGTAATATTCCGAACCCTAATAAGATTTGTATATGTAAATTATGTGTTTATTAAATGAAATTTCATGTTCCGACTTTGTATTATGTGATTGTATATTTTATTTAAGAATTAGGTCAAATAAATTTTTTTCTGAAGCTGCTTAGTCGTGTTTACACGGACACAATAATTTGTCGTGCTTCCGACGAATTCACCAAGAAGCGTGTCAGCAAATTATTTTTGTAAGCTGCTGTGTCGTGCTTGAAAATGACAAAGTGAATTGTCGTGCTTCGGAGTTAATATAATATTATATTAACTGATAAATATCTAAAATAAGTTAACTAGGGTTTAAAATGATAAACTAAATCAGAAACCTTAATTTAAAAACCCTAATTGGTAAAAGTTTTTTGAATTGGTAAATCAAAACCCTAATTATTACACAAGAATTCTAATATATATAATTAGATTCTAAGTAATAAATAATAACATTAATTTGGAATCATTTAACTTAGATTAAAACCCTAATTGAAGATTTAAACCTTAATTCATAAATTAGGAAACCCTAAACCCTAATTATGAAACTCTAATCCTAATTAGGTTATCTAAACATTAATTTGTGAAATGAAAAACTTTAATTATGATGTATAACCTTAATTAAGGTATTACTAAACCTAATTAAATATCCTAAACATGATTAGTAAAAATCTAATTTTAATTAGTAAGGAAATAAATCAAAAATAAACCAATTAAAATAGGATAAGAACACAAAGATCAGATATTTTTAAATCTCCAGCACAAGTAGGTCACTAGGATTAGATGGGAGTAGCACAAGTATCAAGGCTAGATATTTGTGGAGGCAAAGTTTGGACAAAAGACCTAAAAACCCTAATTTTGAAGTTGCTATAAATAGAACATCAAGCTGACCATTAGACCTACGAATTTACAAAACCTAAACACCTATAATCATGTCATATTAAGCTTTTGCAAACAAAAGGTCAGAATCAGAAGTCAGAAATCAAAAATTGAAGAAAAAGGTGCAAAACCCTAATTTTTATGCTAGATCTTCAAGCCTGCAAAAATTTTATGTTTTAGATGATTAGGATTATGTGTAAACATGTTATTTGATGATCTGGGTTAGTTAAACAAGTAATCATAACATTTAAAGGGTCGAATTTAGTGAAAACCCCTAACTGTTCTTGGCAGTCAAGAACAGTCTGACAGCCTACTTTGTCAGAGCTTTTGATTAACCTAAAATGTATGTTTGATGTGTTTTAATGCATGACCTTGTAGTATGCCATGTTAGCTATGATATCCAATTGGTAGAATGGTTAAATTATCTCTAGGATGAAAATTATAGGTGGTCAAAACCCATTGACCGACCACGGGTTTAGGTTTCTGGGCAACCCAGAAACGTGAAGAACATTCTGATAGTGTTCTGACAAACATTTAAGCAACCTAGATCATGCCTAAATGATATTATATGTGTTGTTTCTTGGCTTAATCTTATAGTATGCTATGTAAACTACAAACCTGAAGCATTAAAACATGTAAACAATAACTAACTAGACCGAAATTAGCGGTCAAACCGCATTGACCAATAAGAATGCATTAGTTTCTGGGTTACCCAGAAACTCAAGAACAGTTACGAACAGGCTACTTTGACCAAATTTTTAGAGCATCAATTGATGTTGTTTGAGTGTAATTTTTATATGTCGTTATACACTGCCATGTTGGCTACAACAACAAATAAAAATCAAACATAAACATTAATGCATCAAAGAGAAATTTATGGTCAAAAGTCACTGCTCGACATTGACCGGCTGTTTTTCATGAAGAACACCATTAGCGACAATATTCATCCCCAAACCCAGAACACTAAGAACCTATGCAGTCCGTCGCTAAAACCCTTTTGCGACGGTTTTAAATAAAAATTAATAAAAATAATTAAATAAATTATAAATAAATATTAAATAATTCATAATAATTAATAAATAAATATTAAAAATCATTTTTAATTATAATTAATAATTTTAATATTTTGATATAAATTTTTATAATTATTTAATTTAATTAAATATTAAATTATTTAATAAATATATTGAATGAATGATTTAAAAATGAATTTAATGTATTTAAATTAGTTTAAATGATAATTAAATTATTTAAAAATGTTACTAACTTTTCAAAATTATTATAAATAATAAATAAATTATTATGAATAATATACTAAGTATTTGAAAATATTATAAATGATAATTAAATCATTTAAATATTAAAACTAAGTTTTAAAAATTATTATAAATAATAATTACATCATTTAAATGATAAAATAAATTCTAAAAATATTATTAATGATAAAATAAATCATTTAAACAATATTTTATCTTTTTAAAAATATTATAAATGATAAATAAATCATTTAAATAATATTTTAAGTATCTAAAATTATTCTAAATGATAAATAAATCATTTAAATAACATATTAATGTTTTAAAAATATTCTAAATGATAATTAAATCATTTAAAAATAAACCTAAGCTTGTAAAATTAATTAAAAATATTTCTAAGCTTATAAAAATTATTTAAAAATAATTTTAAACTTCTAAAAGTGTTATAAATAATAAATAAATTATTTAGACTAATAATTAAGCTTCCAAATGAAGTTTTATTAAATAACCTATGTGTTTAGCTGTCTAAAGTCACAACCGAGATACTGAATCAACGTCGGACCTTAACGAAACTTATCTAGATTAACTCAATACATGTTATTATAAGTTCTAACGCTTACTATTGGTGTACATAGACTACGTACGCTGATAGATCGTGTTAACATTAATTAAACGAACTACGCTAAGGCAAGTCTTCTAACCTTGTTACATTTAAGCAAGTCTATTACATCTTGCTATCAATTATTGTGAGGTTATTGCTTCTAGTTCAGCATAACTTAAGAAATGAATCATTATTCATATATTGTTTATTCGAGCGTAGAATATTGTGTCAAACCAAATTATTTTGGTACGACATCTTATACTGAGAAATGGAACACCTTGATGTAAGGTGAACTGAAACACCTTGATATAAGGTGGTGGTAAATGTTGATTATATATCGACACAAAATTGTAGGATGATATGCATACTCCTAGGATATTGGTCAGGCTGATCCCCTACCAGATATCCGAAATCAAGCGGTTCTAAGTCATTAAAGACTGATAGAACTGATTGAAATATATGGTTCATGTACAGAACCCTCAGTTATACATTATTGACATCTTTCAAATCAAACACATTGTGTTTACGTTTTCAAATGAACTTGCTGAGCATTTGTAGCTCATTTTTGCATATATCTTCTTTTGAAGTTTTAAATGATAATCTCAGCACTTCTAGGATAGACAAAGGAAAATGACATGTTAATTAGTTTTACTTACTGTTTTTGAATAATCCAAGTCTTTTATAAGGCTTTATTGTAATAACTTAGTGAAAGTAGTATACACATAAGCCAATCATATTTAATATGATGTATCATATACTTTGTAATCTTATTCATTTATTAATAAAAGAATTGATTTTCTTAAAAGGCATTTTATATTATCTACATAGTGCTGTTATATTAAATGTGATAAACCCATAGTTTTGAGCAATGCTTTTAGAATCATGATGGTGATCATGCTAATGAGATCTAAATTATAGATAGCTCACAAACTTAAATCGTTCCTAATCGTTGGATTACTAAAAAAAGGATTAGTGAATCCGGATAAATTAGTACATACGTTGTGTCGACGCCGGGAGGAATCGCTCCTTTCGTGATTGTTACCCTTTCCAATTTTAGCCCTTTTTAATTTAGATGATTTTTGGAAAAGGTCGGCATAAATGTCGACGGGGTTTTGAAAGATCATTTTTTAATGATGAGCCAATTAACCAGAGTTGTCAATTGGTATATTTGAAATGGATGTACCAACTCATCCGAGTTTCGTTTTCGTAAATCGCTGGCTTATATGTGACTCCGAGTTAATTGGTCTGCAACCCGAGATTCATAGAGTTCGGGGGCTTGCTTAAGCGAGGGTAAGGTGTTAGGCACCCCCCGACTTCCGTAAAACACGGTTACCGCCATCTTGATGCTTTTCCTATCCTTTTAATTCTTAAAATGTGTATGTGTGCGCGTGTGTGTGTGCCTATGTGAATGTTGTGATGAATTTGTATGAAAGAATCATTTGGGGTTTTTATGGAAAGTCGGGTTTGGAGAGTGCTTTAGAATGTCCTTCGGTTTATACGAGAAAGCTTTATTCTTTATTAGAAAGGTTTGATTTTAATTGTCAAAACTGCAAGGTTCTCATTAGGTGTCGTTTTGGCAAAACAAGAGTTTTTAAACCTTCGTCAAAATAGGAATCGAGACCTATATATTGCTTTCATAATTAAAATGACGGCAATTTCTAGGGTCTCTTTAACCCTATGCACAACGGTTTAATAAAACAACCATTTATTTGCATAAAACCATTTCTTGTGACGTTTGAACACGATCTTTCTTTTGCCTTCTCGTTAAATAGAATCGACATTCATTAGCACTTCCAATTCCTTATCCTCGTGATGCTAATAACCTAATTTGATTGATTTTATGAAAATCTTCATCGTTTAGCTTTGAAATCAAGTTTGTGGCATAAATCAAATCAAGCATTAAAATGCATTGGGGCTATTCATGGGCATGTAAGCCATCAAAATAACCCCAAATGCCCAGAGCACATATTTCACTATTTCGGGGCCTTAAACCCGATTTTCAACTTGGTATCGTTTTAAGGCCCGACGATTACATGTTTACAATCAAGGATTATCGATCCTATTACATACACCAAAATTGTCCATCATCGGATTTGGACCACGGGGTCGCGTTCCTAGGCTCACATCCACAATTTCTACACACCCACGAAATGGATATTACAACAATTAAACAAGCTAAAAAATCACCAAATGGATATCATCGGGCCATTAGGAAGAATTTTGTTCCGTTGGAACCCTCACTAATAATCCTTAATCCGTGTATTCTCAATAATATACAAAAAAACTACATTTAAGGCAACCCAAATGACCAAAAGCTTAACAAAATGATATAACAAAAATGCTATAAAAGAGGGCTTTTTCACCTTGCAAATGACACCACGATGCGTATAAACTCGTATATTAATTAGAGTAGAAAATATATGTGATACAATCTCACAAAAGAGATATAATTCCTCACTATTTTCTCTCTTTTCTCTCCTTTTTCCCTGTTGTTTTGCTGTTGTTCTTCCTCTTTTCTTTTTTTCTTCCGCCGCTGCTTCGCCTCCTGTATCCGAATGAATGAATGAGCTGAAATAGCCTGGCCAAGGGCAGCCGCAGATTAATCTGCAGCTGGCCTTGGTTTCCCCGCGCCCGCCGCGCACTTCAGCCGCTCAGCCGCCCGCCGCGCACTTCAATTATTTTAATCATTGGCCGCAGATCAATCCGCGGTTGGGTGGGCTGACTTTCTCGATTTTTGGGCCGCACCTCGATTCTCGTGTCGTACCGTTGGTTTTCGCTGAGAGGCTTGTATTTTGCAGTCCGAGAACCGCTGGTAAACGTGCCACATCATTCTGCTTTGATCGTTGTCGTGTCGGCTTTGATCGCACGTCGTTGCGGTGGCTCTGAGTGTTTGTACTTATGTCCACCCTTCGTTCTCGTAGGCTGGGTTCATTGACGATTTTGCCCTCCTGTCAGGGTTAGTATAGAAAGCGCAAAATTTGGGTGTCTACACGTTGCTTGCTTTTAAGAAGAGGATGATTGATCTCATAATTATTTGTGTGGAGACACTAAAGCAAGTATGTAGGTGCTTATTGGAGAATAAGTTCATTGAACGTGGCTCGCTAAGGAATACCTAATGGAGTTTACTCGCCTGTCAATAGGAATTCCTCTAGTGATAGTAGTACAAGTGATCCTTGGACTTGAGATCATCATAGTATCTTGTGTATGATGAGTTATACTTTGACATGTCCCTTAAGACCTTTTGGGTATATCAAAAGGCATGATTGGGTATAATTAGTTGTACATGGAGATACGTGAATGATCAACAAAGAATCTACCTCGTCTAGTAAAAGATGTGAATGTCCTATGTGATTCGATAAATGATAACTCAGTAGTCCTTGGCCAAAGCAGAATGAAATTAGAAAGGAGTTTCTAATTTGCATATAATTAAATAAAATAAGACTTGACAGTAATTCCATGTCTTATATTTAATTGGGACATTGTATGGTAGAAGGATTGAATTGTACGGTAACTATGCACTAAAAGGTTCTTTTGTGATTAATGTTGAAATCTATATTATCTGGAAAGTCGTTGATCGCTAAGGGGGCTTACCCTTATTGTAGAATAAATATTATTTATTTAAATAAATTAAATAGTTTAATTTATTTATTTAAATAAGATTAGAATTTTTCTAATTGATTTATTTACAACCGGTTTAATATGGAGAACTTAAAGGGTCACACCGCGAAAGAAAAATATTTATTTAAGAAGTAAATGGCATAATTGTAATAATAAGTTAAGTGTATTTAATTTAATCTATAGAGATAGAATAAATTAAATAGCTTAATATTTATTATTTAATATTTTAGAAATATTAAATATAAATTAATAAGAGGAGTCTTATTATTATTATTACTATTACTATTATTTAATTCCTAATAGGGATTGAGAATTAATTAATAGAAGTACTCTCTCATGAATTCCTAATTAGATTAGGAGCATAATTAAATGAGTTTAATTATAATAGAAATCCTAATCCTAAATAGTTTAAGAAAGGGTTATTCCTACATCTATAAATAAGAGGAGTCTTATCATAGATTAGGGTTACACACTCTTGCATTAGATTGTGGAGAGTACTTACAATTTCTACATAGATAGAAACTAGGGTTTTGCCAACACCCATCTTCATGAATAACTATTCTTCCTTGGTGGATCACCTCTAGAGGCCAAACACTTGGGTGGCTAACGTTGATCAAGCAAAGGAATTTAGTCGGTGGAATTCAAGGAGAACGCGAAGGAATTGGAGGTGAACTTGTACCCGAGGAAGCACGGTTCTACGAGGGTATAATTTTTATCTCTATCTCTTTTGTTTATATGGTTAATTGAGCACATAGAATGATCATGGTGATGGTTTGTATAAAATTTTAAAAAATCCGATTTTATCGCGCTTCCGCTTTATTTATGTAATTTGATTGCATGTTCGCGTCATATACAAACCTAACAGTGGTATTAGAGCCTAATCTTGTGCTAATTATCGATTTTTATGATTCTATGTGTGTATGTTATACGATTGGATCAAAATTTTTGGGCAGAATCTGCTACGCGGCGCAGCCGCGCCGTTTCCAGTTCATTCTGGAGCGCAGCTACGCCCAAACCCAGAAAGTCGTTTCTGGGGTTCAGCGCAGCTGCGCCGTTTCCCAGTTCATTCTGGGCGCAGCTGCGCCGGATAGTAGAATCCGAAAAAATAATTTTTCCTTCAATTAAAATAAATGGTTTATTTAATTGATATAAGTTTAAAATAAAGATGTTTATTTTATCTGAAATAGGATTTCAGATTGCTAAAATTAAAGGAGTTTAATTTGGATTTGGTTTTTGATTAAAATAAAAGAGTTTATTTTGTTTCAAAACTAAATATTAGCAAAACTTTTGCCCATTAATTGATATCAATGCATATATGGAATGGTTTTAATATTCATGGGATGATTGTTATTTATTTATACATATAGAGATATGTATGATAATAAATAGGGATGGATTATGGACTATTGAGCAATGTCTGATTGGAATTATTTTAGAGGATGCTTGAATGTATGAGTTTTTATAAATGGGGACTGCGTACCTCGTCTTCTCTAATTTTTCTTAATGTAAAATTCTATCTCCCTCCTATGTACTTCCCCTTGACTGCTGATCAAGGTTTCTATTTATTGTAAATAGTTTTTGTAATAGGACTAGTTAGAATTAATTTTGAAGAATTGGAGACAAAGGAGCAAGGAGCGCATGAAGACCCGTTTGTAATGGAGCCTGGGTTTAATGTAATAGTTATATTTAAATTTTATTCTTGCACCCTAGGTTTGACCTTTTGGTTCACTTGGTAACTCTAGTGAACCAAACTAGAATAAAAGTCCATAATCAATCCGGGTAGAATATAGTATTCTATATGTGCATGATTACTATATATATATATATATTATATATTATACAACATGCTTCGCATGTTAAATAATATGACGCGTATTTTCTAAATATATATATATGCATGCACGCTAAACAATATGAGACTAATAATAACAAACCCCTCAAAGAAATAATATTAAGTTCTAAGTGTTCAAAGATATTAGGAATATCGAACGTCGCCTTCTAGCATGGTAAAACAATAGAGTATTAAATATTTCATATGAGTTTGTTGTGCACACACAAGGCGAGTATTAAATATTTAAGATATTGTTTTATCACATTTGATGCTTATTAAGGAATTGAACATTACTACTTTGTTGTGCACACACAAGGGCGGTCTTTTTCTCTTCACATATATGGAAGTGCTAGGTTGGACTTAACTTAGATTATTTTAGTTCGGATGTGCACACACTTGACCATTATAATTTAAGAGGCAAAATACAAGGAGTTACATAGTGATGTAATTGATAATAGTTGTCTACCTATTTATTTATATATAGTTTGTTGTGCACACATAAGGCTATATACATTTGAAATGAGGTCCTTAATCTCACTAGCAAATCTTTAATTAGATTTGCCGAACTATATAATGAGGGTAATATAGTTTGATAAAAATAGTGGGAGATACCAATTTAAATAAAGACCTAATTTATTTTGGTAATTAATTAAATGAATGAATGCTAAAATGTTGTCTATTTTCACATGCAGAATTTAAAAATGTCAAACTCACTATCACTGCGTAGCATACTTGATGCTAACAAACTGACCGGACCGAATTACGCGGACTGGTTAAGGAATCTGAGAATTGTTCTCACTGCTAAAAAGATTTCTTATGTCCTAAATTCAGCAGTCCCTGCAAATGTTGCAGAAACAGCCTCTGAGGAAGAGATTGCTACTTTCAAAAAGTGGCAAGATGATGCAATCTTGGCTCAATGCATCATGCTCGCATCCATGAGTAACGAGCTTTAGCGTCAGCATGAAACTATGGATGCTCCTACTATATTGCTGCACCTCAAAGAGTTGTATGGTGAGCAAAGTAGGACTGCTAAATATCAAATATCTAAGGAGCTCTTCCGATCTCGTATGACCGAGGGCACTACCGTTGAGACTCGTGTCCTTAAGATGATCAATCTGATTGAACAACTTGGACAACTTGGGTTCGTGATGGATGGAAAGTTAAGTCAAGATTTGATCTTACAGTCACTCCCGGACACCTTCTCACAATTTGTTGTGAATTTTCACATGAATAAGTTGGACGTCAGCTTGCCTAAGTTACTTAACATGCTGAAAACTGCTGAAGGTCACTTCTCATCCAACAAGAACCAAGTCTTACTAGTGGATGATTCTTCCAAGAAAAGGAAGAGGCCCAAGGTATCTTCTGAAAAGAAGAAAAACAAGAAGGCTAAGGGCAAGGAAAAAAGCAAGGATAAAAAGAAACCTGATCCTGATAGCAAAGGAATTTGCTACCATTGTAACAAGCTGGGACATTGGAAGAGGAACTGCAAGGAGTATCTTGCGGACCAAAAGCAAAAGAAGCTTGGAGAAGCTTCGACTTCCGATCTAGGTTTGTTCATGATTGAAATTAATTTTTTCTGAAAGTCAAAATTCTACTTGGGTATTGGATACCGACTGTAGTTCTCACATATGTAATAATATGCAGGGACTAAGCAGAAGTAGAAAGCTGATCAAGGATGAAGTCGTCCTACGAGTGGGAAATGGAGCAAAGGTTGCTGCATTAGCTGTAGGGACTTATTGTTTAGCACTGCCTTCGGGCAAGTTCATTAGTTTAAATAATTATTATTATGTTCCGACACTCATTAGAAACATTTTTTTAATTTCTGTATTGGATATGGATGGTTTTAATATTATAATAAAGAACAATAGTTGTTCTATTTATAATAAAAATGTTTTATATAGTGTTGGCAATCTACTGAATGGACTTTACATACTTGACTTGCATGAAAATATACTTCAAATTGAACAAACAAAGAAAAGAAAAAGAGATGATGTTAATTATACCTTTATGTGGCACTCTAGACTCAGTCATATTAATGAAACAAGATTATCCAAGTTGCATAAAGATGGGCTTTTAGAGCTATCTAATTACGAATCATATCCAACTTGTGAATCTTGTATCATGGGTAAGATGACTAAATCCCCTTTTAGTGGAAAAGGAGAAAGAGTTACAGAGTTGTTAGCGTTGGTACACACAGACATATGTGGACCTATGACAACGAATGCACGAGGAGGGTATTCTTATTTTATTAATTTCACTGATGATCATTCTAGATTTGGATATGTGTATTTAATGAAATACAAATCTTAATCATTTGAAAAGTTCAAAGAATTCAGAAGTGAAGTAGAGAAGCAAACTGGTAAGAGTATTAAGATTCTTCGACGGATCGAGGAGGGGAATACTTGACCAATGAGTTTCTCAATTGTCTCAAAGAAAATGGTATAATCTCACAATGGACTCCACCAGGGACGCCACAGTTGAATGGTGTATCTGAAAGGAGAAATCGAACATTGTTGGACATGGTTCGTTCCATGATGAGTTTTACCGACCTTCCAATATCCTTCTAGGGTTATGCCCTAGAAACGGCTGCATACCTACTTAACAAGGTACCTACTAAATCCGTCCCAAAGACCCCATATGAGATATGGACAGGGAAGAAACCTAGTCTTAAGCATGTTAAGACTTGGGGTTGTCCAGCTTATGTCAAAAGGTTTGAGCATAATAAGCTGAAGACTAGATCCGGTAAGTGTAGATTTGTGAGATATCCTAAAGAAAGTTTAGGATATTATTTCTATCATCCTACTGATCAAAAGGTGTTTGTTGCGAAACACGCTGCCTTCTTGGAAAAGGAGTTTATCCTTGAAGGGGTTAGTGGGAGTAAGATATATCTTGAAGAAGTTCAAGAGCCACAAAATACTACGGATCAAAGTCAGGTACCTGACCAAGTAGAATAACCTACTGTACCACTACCTATTCGTAAATCTGAAAGAGTACCGAAGATACCTGATAGGTATAGATTCATCATAGAGGATGATGATGAGGTACGCATCATAGATGATGATGATCCATTGACTTACGAAGAGGCTATGAGTAGTAAAGACTCAGAGAAATGGCTTGAAGCCATGAAATCCGTGATGGACTCCATGTATGAAAACCAAGTATGGACTTTGGTTTCACCACCTGAGGGCATAAAGCCTATTGGGTGTAAATGGGTCTTTAAGAGAAAGGCTGGAGCAGACGGCAAGGTAGAGACCTATAAGGCCCGATTGGTTGTAAAAGGTTTCAAACAAAGACAAGGAGTTGACTATGATAAAACCTTCTCACCAGTAGCAATGCTCAAGTCCATTCGGATTTTGCTTGCAATTACAGCTTATTATGACTACGAAATCTGGCAAATGGACGTGAAAACGGCCTTCCTCAATGGAGAGCTTGAGGAGAATATATATGATACAACCAGAGGGTTTTGTTTCAACGGTTGGAACAAACTAAGTCTGTAAGCTACAACAATCCATTTATGGGTTGAAGCAAGCTTCTCGAAGGTGGAATATCCGTTTTGATGAGATAATCAAAAGGTTTGATTTTATAAAAAACGAGGATGAATCATGTGTGTACAAGAAGGTTAGTGGGAGCGCTGTATCATTCCTTGTATTATATGTTGATGATATATTACTGATACGGAATGATGTTCCTATGCTGCAGTCGATCAAAATTTGGTTATCTAAGCACTTCTCCATGAAGGACTTGGGTGAGGCATCCTATATTTTGGGGATAAAGATCTATAGAGATAGATCTAAAAGGATGTTGGGCTTGACCCAAAGAAAGTACATTGACTCGATGCTAAAGAAGTTTAGCATAGAAGATTCCAAGAGAGGTCTCATGCCGATGAGCTATGGAATACATCTCTCCAAGAAACAGGCCCCAAAGACACCTGAGGAGAGAGACCGTATGAGTAAGATTCCTTATGCTTCCGTAATAGGATCTATTATGTACGGTATGATATGTACTAGACCAGATGTCGCTCATGCACTTAGTGTAACGAGCAGATATCAGTCGAATCTAGGAGAAGAGCACTGGAAGGCAGTGAAAAATATCCTAAAGTACTTGAGAAGAACTAAGGATGTATTTCTTGTCTACGGTGGGTCTGAATTGAAACTAGAAGGCTATACAGACTCAAGTTTTCAAACGGACCAAGATGACAGTAAATCCGTTTCAGGGTATGTGTTTACCTTAAACGGTGGCGCGGTGAGTTGAAAGAGTTCCAAGCAGCAAACAGTTGCTGATTCAGTGACAGAGGCAGAGTACATAGCTGCAAGTGAAGCTGCAAAGGAAGCTGTTTGGATGAAGAAGTTCATAACTGAACTTGGAGTGGTTCCTAGCATTAGAGGAGTCGTACCTTTATTTTGTGACAACAACGGAGCTGTTGCGCAGGCTAAGGAACCCAGGTCTCATCAGAAATCCAAACACGTGTTGCGGCGGTTTCATTTGATTAGAGAGATCATTGAAAGAGGAGATGTCAACCTGGAGCGTGTGGACTCTCAAGACAACATTGCAGATCCATTTACTAAAGCTTTAACACAACAACAGTTTGATCATCACTTAGAGAAGCTCGGTATTAGATACCATGGCGATTGGCTTTAGTGCAAGTGGGAGATTGAAAGTAGTATGCACAAAAGCCAATCATATTTGATATGATGTAGCATATACTTTGTAATCTTATTCATTTATTAATAAAAGATTTGATTTTCTTAAAAGGCATTTTATATTATCTACATAGTGTTGTTACGTTAAATGTGATAAACCCATAGTTTTGAGCAATACTTTTAGAATCATGATGGTGATCATGCTAATGAGATCTAAATTCTAGATAGCTCACAAACTAAAATCGTTCCTAATCGTTGGATTACTAAAAAGGGGATTAGTGAATCCGGATAGATTAGTACATACGTTGCTTGCTCTTAAGAAGAGGATGATTGATCTCATAATCATTTGTGTGGAGACATTAAAGCAAGTATGTAGGTGCTTATTGGAGAATAAGTTCATTAAACGTGGCTCGCTAAGGAATACCTAATGGAGTTTTACTCGCCTGTCAATAGGAATTCCTCTAGTGATAGTAGTACAAGTGATCCTTGGACTTGAGATCATCATAGTATCTTGTGTATGATGAGTTATACTTTGACATGTCCCTTAAGACCTTTTGGATATATCAAAAGGTATGATTAGGTATAATTAGTTGTACATGGAGATAAGTGAATGATCAACAAAGAATCTACCTCGTCTAGTAAAAGATGTGAATGTCCTATGTGATTCGATAAATGATAACTCAGTAGTCGTTGGCCAAGGCAGAATGAAATTAGAAAGGAGTTTCTAATTTACATTATTTAGAGTTGTGCATTTGAGAATCGAAATGCATATAATTAAATAAAATAAGACTTGACAGTAATTCCATGTCCTATATTTAATTGGGACATTGTATGGTAGAAGGATTGAATTGTACGGTAACTATGCACTGAAAGGTTTTTTTGTGATTAATGTTGAAATCTATATTATATGGAAAGTTGTTGATCGCTAAGGGGGCTTACCCTTATTGTAGAATAAATATTATTTATTTAAATAAATTAAATAGTTTAATTTATTTATTTAAATAAGATTAGAATTGTTGTGACGGCCCCAAATCCGGGTCACCTAAACCACGGACTTGGTTTGTCACTATCTAATACATACATCATACAATTGATAACTTACAGCGGAAATAAAGGAATATTTATATTGATATAACATAAATAATCCTGTCCCAAGTCTCGAAACCAAAACTTCTACAAAACGTAACTTAATACATAAGGGTAATTAAGTCTTAATACATCACAAAAGTCAACGAGTCTTAATACATAATTAAAATGGTGATCTTAACGGTACAAAGTTAATCCGTAGCTTTGCCTTTGCCTTTATCCTTCCCAGAACTTTCACCACGAGCTCCACTAACTAAAATATTTTAAGGAAAACAAGGGTGAGCAACAAATTTGCTCAGCAAGTATAATAATAATAATCGTAAATTATCAAATGAATACTTTATAGCTTACAAGAATCAAGAGAATAAAAGATAGCTCAAGAATTTGTACAATCTCGACGAATGATCTCATTAACACAATTTTAGGGCCTCTATGGACCGAATGATTTCAATGTTCCCAAATGGGGGAAATATTCAATACTAAGTAGTCATCATGACACTGAACTTTTACTAGAGTCACCAGAAATTCATCCGATAACCCAACATACTAATACAATAGGTGATCAGCCTAATGTACCCGGTGTTATGCATAACCCCTTTAACATACTATTTGCGCGCGTGTCGGTCCCCCGACATACATACTGTTTCCCCTGCTATGAGGGTTGTTCATCTCAGCTTTACATAGGAATCCAAACCAAACAATTTGATCGGATAGCTTTACTTAACAACAGTGATGATTAAATATACGTCTAGCCGAAACAATTGGCTTTGACATATATCTTATGTAGTTCATGGAATATAGAATTTGAAAGCTTTAATAACATGCGTTGAGGCATAGCTAGATAACGTGAATGATTATTAGTTCATTCTAAGAACATTTGCAATATAACAATGATTGAAGTAGAGGAACATGTATAGAATATCCTGAATAAGATAAGAAACTCGCTTGATGAAGCAATACTTGCAACAATATACAACATTTGTATAGGATAGGAAACTTGCTCAAATAAAATAATTGAGTGAGGAACTTGCAATAATATAGAATAATTGTCCAATTATAATTAACTTGCACAATAGAACTTGCCCAACACAAGGGTTAGATAAGGGTTAAAGAAGAATTTGCATTCAATATAAAAAAAAAGAATGAAGTTAAGGAACTTGCAATACAATAGAATACTTGTCCAATTATAACTTTAGTAAGATAGAACTTCCTCAATAAATAGCTTGAATAAAGTTAAGAGAACTTGCTCAAATATAAGTTGAATTGAGTTAAGAAACTTACCTGAAGCGCTGCTACAATATTACAACACACACTCCTTAATATCCTACACATATAAATACGTATTCATATAATAATTAGTCACATAAGGATTAAGTTTAAAACAAACATTGCATCACTAAAACACATTGATTGCCCTACGACTATCCAGTCGGGGGGTGTCGCTCCCTAGTGAGCGAGCGGCTGCCCAGCTCGCCGGTGAGCTGGCGGGGGTCTAAGGGGGCAGTGCCCCCTGGAAGCCAAATATAAGTTGCAACCAGGTTAGTCAATTTACGCCTTAAGACAATACTAATTTGGTTGACACTTAATAAACAATTAAGCAATTAAGGTTAAGGTTTAACAAGGTATAAATAACTAACTTGTTTAATCATTTAGGACAGAAATATAAGTGTTGGACCCACTTAAAAGGATTCATTGGGTTTGACCCGACCTGAGTTGGTCTGATTGACCCGACCCAGGTCGGACATGGGGTTGGCGCTGCGGCGTGGCACTTAATGCTAGTCCCTACGCCGCAACGCGAGACCCGTGTTTTTCACATGATGGGCTTGACGCTGCAGCGTCATACTTAGTGCTTGGGTCTCACGCTGCGGCGTGAGTCCCGGTCTCTTCTTGACAGGCTTCACGCTGCGGCGTGAACCTTAGTACTTGGACCTCACACTGCGGCGTGAGTCCCGGTCTTTCCCTGATAGGCCTCACACTGCGGCATGAGCCTTATTAATTGGAGGTCACGCTGCAGCGTGAGCCCCCTTTCACTCCCTGGATAGGTCATGCTGCAGCGTGAATTGTTGGCGCTACAGCGTCAACCATCCAGTGGCCAGATTCTAGGCTTTTGCCCAGTTCGCGACGAAGACCTCCAGTCACTCCAACCCTCATAACGTCTCCTATACACAAGCAAATTGGTCCATTTCAAACTCTATGGACTCCTAATTCATAGGGCTACAACATATCAAAAATTTAGACATACCCATAAATATTAACATGACCAATTTGTGAGCCAAAGTACAAAATGAAAACTCTATTTTCGTGTTCTTGATGTTCTTCACCAAAATCAACCCCAAATCTTAGTTTTAACTCCTTTTAACTCCATTCCAATTGGGTTAAGAAGATAACCCATGGAATTACAATATTACAACATCAATTAGACCAAACAATTACTCAATCGAAGATTTATAGTCCTCTAAATCGTCCGAAAGTCATTTTGTCCAAAAAGTCCAAAGTTTCATCCTTTATGCCAAGGTTCGGATCAGTCAGTGATTTCGTTCCACTTTGAGGTTATTAATAGCTTGCAAGATGTCTTGGCAACAATAAAAATCAACCACAACCAACAATTACAATAATAATTGCAAGAAATGCTCAAACCCAATGATTTGAGCTCAAGAACACACAGAACTCGAAAATCCTATCAAAATCACATGGAATGAATTTATTGGTTGATTGTTTACCTTGTAAATCCCTTCTAGGTGCTAAGAAATTGTTAGGTTCAATTGGATTCAGCTCCTCTTCCCTTCTGCCGTTCACTTGGCTTCTTGTTCTTCCGCATTCTTCTTCTTCTTCTTCTTTTCTTGTTCCTCTGTTTCTTCTTTGTTCTTCCTTCTTCTTCTTCAATGCTCTCTCTCACTCTCAATTTCTGCAGCACTCTAACACTTAATCTCTCTCTATATTTTCCAGCAATTTCAAAATGGAATGCTAGAGGAAAGAAGGCTGACAATGGAAATGGATGAGTGAAGGGAGCTGGTGGCTTTGGGTGAATGAGAGGGAGTGACTCAAGAAAGTTCATCAATTGGAAAAAAAAATAAGGCATTGAGCCTACCAAATAGTAGCATGCTGCCAGCTATACACTCTACTCCCTCATCTGATTGGTCCAAAGGTTTAGGTTGTTCCCTCTTGGAGTAACATGCCAAAATGAATACCCAAATACATAAAAATATACCCGAATACTCCCACTTTTGTACCCAATTTGGTAAATAACTCTACCAAAAATTAAAATGGGTACTCCCATAAATTATTGGGACACATAAAAATAATTACTACGGAGTTTGTCCATTTATTCGGAACAGTCATATTATATATTTCGGATACCGAATAAAACACAAATGGGCTCAAAATGAAAGTCTGACACTTGAAAAAATTATCAATTCGCACATGTGTATTATTGAAATTTATTAAGGTCGAAAAAGACGCAAAATATTATGGCGTGAATAGTGCCTCGGTAAATGTGCCCCGTGAATAGTGATTTTGCGATTTTTCGCGAAGTCAATATATTCACCCTAATGACACTACAACACGTAAAATTCAACACATACACATATTTTAGGTTATAACACAACCTTTAAGCACATAACACATAATAATATAAATAAAAATAAAAATTCATTTCATTCACACATAAACTCGTGTTACAAGGAAATTAAAATTCTCGATCGTTACATTCTCCCCTCCTTATAAAGATTCTGTCACCAGAATCACAATACAAGGTTAAGCAAAAAGTTGAGGGTAATTCACCTTCATCTTATCTTCTAATTTCCACGTAGCCTCCTCGGCATTGTGGTTTCGCCAAACTACTTTACAGAAGGTATAACCTTATTTCTTAATACTTGCTCTTTCCTATCGATTATCTGAGTAGGAATCTCCTCGTACGTAAGATCTTTCTCTATTTGGACGGGTTCATAGGATATCACGTGGTTATAATCGGGCTTGTATGGTCGTAACACTGAAATGTGGAACACGTTGTGGATATGCTCCAGTTCAGGAGGCAAGGCTACCTCGTATGCCACTTCACCCACTCTTCTCAATACTTTGAACGGTCCTACGAACCTCGGGCTCAACTTTCCCTTCTTTCCAAATCGTATCTTCCCTTTCCAGGGAGATACCTTCAGAAACACGTAACTGCCGACGTCGAAGTCTCTCGTCTGGCGATGTTGATCTGCATACTTCTTTTGTCGGTCTTGGGCTGCAACTAATCTTGCCCTAATCACTGTAACCACTTCTGTTGTCTGTTGCACCAATTCTGGTCCTAACAGTCGTCGTTTGCCAACCTCATCCCAACATAGATTACAGATTTAAATTCACGTTCCTTAATCAACCTATACATTTTAATTATAAAATGGTAACAATAATTAGTTACAGAATTATATGCACTTTAGAATTTGTTCTTATCTCATTTCATTTAATATATCAAATGTCATTTGATATTCATTAAATATTTGCTTACCACTCATTATAGTATCTTATTTATTATTAAATACTTTAATCTAAGTTTTAATCATGTACACGACAACATAGCAAAATAAATAAAAAATAAAAATTTTCAGTTATTGTTCCACCGCCGGGGCGGCGAATTCCTTCACAAACTCTCGCCGGGGCGAGCTCTCGCCGGGGCGAGAGAACTAAGTCATTTTTACCGCCGGGGCGAGAATTCCAGTACATTTCTACCGCCGGGGCGATAGACTCGACAGTCATCTCCTACAATTCGCGAACCAGTGACATCCTAGGCCAAATTTTCCAAATTCTACCATCCAACACATAAATTAAACATACCCAGACATCAAACATGTTATAAAACAATTACCCAACATGTTTCTAAACATTCTAACCATTATAATACACATAATCAACCAATTAGAACCCAAAATTCTGTGTTTAAACAAAATATTCATGTTTTAGTCATTTAAATGAAATCAACCACTGTAAATTCATCCCTAAACCATTTTAATCTATTCTACTTGCATTCTTTTCATTTTTCATCATATTATCATAATCAAATGTCAATTTATCGATTAATAATCAATTTGAGCATCAATTTTCATACATATATGCCATACATGAAAGTAAAACTCTGTAAACCAAAAACTCTATTCTAAATCATACTTTCATGGATTAACTCTTTCAAATTGATTTTAAACACCATAAAATCACCTAATACATGCTTACTATCAATTACATCAAGTAATTCATATTTTGAGCCAATAAATTTTATACAGAGAAGTAAAGTAATGCAATACAGTGAAGAACTTTTAACAAAACTAACAAGAATTATACCTTTGATTCCTTCTTAAACTTTAGCTAGATGATGAAAATCACTTGGAAACCCTCCTTTGATTCTTAGAACTCTTCTCTCCAATTTAGCAGAGAAATTCTTCTCCCTCTCTTTTTTTTCTCTCTCTGTTAAGCTCTGTGTTTTTCTTTCTTTGAAAATAAACTGATGAACTAACTTACTTTAACGTAACTTAGCTTTCAATTAGTCAGTTAAAGAAAAACAAAGGGTTAGGCCTTGTTTGACAAACCCCAATACAAAATAATCCATTTTTATCAACCAAGGGTCACAAGGCCTTGTTTGGTTTAACTAAAATTAATCTTTTTCCATTTATTTTAATAACTCATTATATTATATAGTTTTAATTGTCACACTTCTACTTTAATTAAACTTAAATAAATTATCTTATTCAAATAAATCCTTTATTCAATTATTTAATCATCTAATTTAATTATTAAATTAAATTAGAATAACCACATCAAATCACATTCAAATAACATTTAACATATTTACACTTAACATGAACTATTCCACAATAACTTTATAAATTATTTATTTTACTCAATAAATAAATTAACAAAATATTTATATAACACAATAAATATTTTTATTCATTCACAAAAATCGCATTCGTTACATCATTCCTTCCTTCAAAGGATTTTGTCCCCAGAATCACAACGCAATTAATTCGTCCATTACATTCTCCCCTCCTTACAAAGATTCTGTCCGCAGAATCGCGATACAAAGATTAAAAAAATAATTGAGGATAACTTTGCATCATTTTCTCTTCGAGTTCCCACGTAGCTTCCTCAGCATTGTGGTTCCTCTAGATTACCTTAACAGAAGGTATCACTTTATTCTTGAGAACCTGCTATTTCATGTCTACTATCTGTACAGATATCTCTTCATAGGATAAGTCTTTCTCAAATTGTATTGGTTCATATTCTATTACATGTTTATAATCGGGCTTATACGGTCGTAGCACCGATATGTGGAAGACATTGTGAATGTGGTCTAACTCAGGAGGTAAAGCTACCTCATAAGCTACCTCACCTACTCGTTTCAGCACCTCGAAGGGTCCAATAAATCGTGGACTGAGCTTACCCTTTTTACCAAATCTGATTTTTCTTTTCCAGGGAGATACTTTGAGAAACACAAAACTGCCGACGTCGAATTCTCTATTTTGTCGGTGTTTATCAGCATACTTTTTCTGCCTGTCTTGAGCAGCTAACAATCTGGCTCTTATCACCTTGACGATTTCAACAGTTTGTTGTACCAGCTCGGGTCCCAATAGTCAACGTTCACTAACCTCATTCCAACATAACGGAGTTTTGCACTTCCTTCCGTACAATGCTTCGTAGGGCGGCATGCCGATACTTGCGTGATGACTATTGTTATAAGCAAACTCGACCAGAGGTAAATGATCATCCCAGTTGCCTTTAAAATCCATGACGCACGCCCTTAACATATCCTCTAACGTTTGAATTATTCTTTCACTCTGACCATCGGTTTGAGGATGATACGCAGTACTCATTCTCAACTGTGTCCCTAAACAAGCTTGCAGACTCCTTTAAAATTTTGATGTGAAGCGTGGATCTCTGTCTGACACTATTGATACTGGAACTCCGTGCCGTGAGATAATCTCCTTGACGTATAACTTCGCCAGTTGATCCAAAGTGAATCTGATTTTGATTGGTAAGAAATGCGCTGATTTCGTTAGTCGGTCCACTATAACCCATATTGCGTCATAACTCTTCTGAGTAGTTGGAAGTCCTACCACAAAGTCCATTGTGATATGTTCCCACTTCCATTCTGGTATCTCCAAGGGTTGTAGCAAACCACTTGGTCTCTGATGTTCTGCTTTGACTTTCTGACAAGTTAAGCACTTCACGACACACTCAGCAACTTCCCTTTTCATGTTTGGCCACCAGAAATGTTGGCGAAGATTCTGGTACATCTTTATACTTCCCGGGTGAATCGAAAATTTTGAACTATGAGCTTCGTTCAAAATCTCCTCTCTGATCTCTAGCACTGACGGAACCCAGATTCTTCCTTCAAATCTAAGCAACCCTTCAGTATCAATTTTATATTTAAGCTCCCCACATTCGAGCACTCTTTTTCGTATACTAATACACTCCTCATCCTGGAGTTGCGCTTCCTTCACTCTATCCACCAAAGTTGGTTGGGTTTTCATCTGGAACAATTTTTCATTCGGCTCCGCTAGACACTTCACCTCTAACTCCAACTTTGCCATTTTCGCTATGAGTTTCTCTTGGGCAGTTAACAAAAATAACTTTTCCCGACCCTTCCTGCTCAAAGCATCGGCAACCACGTTAGCTTTACCCGGATGATAAAGAATCTCACAGTCATAATCCTTGATAAGCTCCAACTACCTCCTCTGACGCATATTCAAATCCTTCTATGTGAAAATATATTTCAGACTTTTATGGTCTGTGTATATCTCACACTTCTCCCCATAGAGATAGTGCCTCCAAATTTTCAAAGCAAATACCACGGCTGCTAACTCCAAATCATGGGTCGGATACCCTTTTTCATAGTCTTTTAATTGGCGCGATGCATATGCAATAACTTTACCGTTTTGCATAAGCACACAACCAAGTCCCTTATGCGATGCGTCACTATACACCACAAAATTTCCTGTGTCATCTGGAAAAGACAATACAAGTGTCGTACTTAATCTCTTCTTTAATTCTTGGAAACTCTCTTCACACTTCTCCGTCTAAACGTACTTCATTGATTTTCTTGTCAAATTCGTTAACGGAGTGGCGATCCTGGAGAAATCTTGAATAAAACGCCTATAATAACCTGCCAAACCTAAGAAACTCCTCACGTCTGACGGTGTCTTCGGCTGATCCCAGTTCACCATAGCTTAAACTTTTGATGGATCCACCGATATTCCGTCCTTATCAATCACATGCCCAAGGAATTGGACACGCTCCAACCAAAATTCACATTTGGAGAATTTCGCATACAATTTCTCCCTCCTTAACGCTTCCAAAGTCACCTTCAAGTGCTCCATGTGTTCTTCCTGAGTTTTGGTATATACCAAAATATCGTTTATAAATACCACTACGAATTTATCCAAAAATGGTTTAAACACTCTATTCATTAAATCCATAAATGTTGCAGGTGCGTTTGTTAAACCAAATGACATAACCAAAAACTCATAGTGACCATATCTAGTTCGAAATGCTGTTTTGGTATGTCTTCCTTCCTTACCTTTAACTGATGGTACCCACTTCGCAGATCTATCTTTGAAAAATATCTTGCTCCCTTCAGTTGATCAAACAGGTCATAGATCCTTCGCAACGGATACTTGTTTTTAATCATGACCTTGTTCAACTCTCTATAATTAATACAAAGACGCATTGATCCGTCCTTCTTCTTGACGAATAATACCAGTGCTCCCCATGGTGAAACGCTCGGTTGAATATACTTTTATCCAGCAGCTCTTGTAATTGCACCATCAACTCCTTCATCTCTACCGGAGCCATTCGATACGGGGCTTTTGATATAGGGGTTGTACCCGGTGCTAGATCAATTATAAATTCAATTTCCCTATCTGGCAGTAATCCCAGCAAATCATCAGGAAACACGTCCGCAAAATCTCTAACTACCAGTATCTCCTCCAGCTTTGCACTCATCTTTCGTGTATCGACTATATAAGCTAGATATCCTACACACCCTTGTCTCAACATCTTCCTGGCCTGCATCACCTTCAAACAACTCGTTTGTCTAGGTGACTTACTGACATAAAACACTACCTTTGACGGAGTCATAAGGTTCACACAGTTCCTTTGACAGTCAATAACTGCCCCATGGTTGAACAACCAATCCATTCCTAAAATAACGTCAAACTCCCCAAGACGAGTTGGGATTAAGTTTACCGTCATCACATGACCCTTAATATCTATCTGACAGTTCTTGTGGATAAACTTAACAGGAATCACTTCCCTTTTCGCAATTTCTATATTCATAGGATAATCTAACTCTTCCTGAGATAACTCTAATTTCCTAGCAAAATCATCGGATATAAATGAACAAGTAGCACCCGAATCAAATAATACGTAAGCATTTACACTATTGACCGGAATGATACCTGACACTACATCCTTTGATAGCATAGCATCCTGCACCATCATGTTGAATGTTCGAGCGGTAGGTCGATTGGATGGCGTCGGTCCAGTGATAGTCAAATTGCCTCCACCACCGCTTCCCTTTCCTCAACTTGCACTTCCTGTAGCTTTCTTAGGGCAATCTCGAGCAAAGTGATCCTTCGACCCGCAAATAAAACATGCGCCCTTCTTCGGACTAGGACAATTTGGTGCGATATGACCCTCCTGTCCGCAGTTAAAGCATGCCCTCTTACCCTTCAAACAAACACCCACATGATTCTTTCCACAGGTACTGCATGCCTCGACCTTTTTTTTCTGATTTCCTAGCTGACTGCCACCAGAGTTACTATCACTCCACTTTCTCTTTTGATTACTGCCACCATGGCTACCACTCGCCTTATTATCATTCTCACTCTTCTTTTTCTTCTTCTCTTGATTGTATTTAGACAGAGCATCACTCCCCCCTTCAGCGATAATCGCCTTTTCTAACACTACTGCAAATGAATTCAGTTGAAACATCGAAACTCGGCTATACACCCAGGGCTTCAATCCCTGCTCAAACCTTCTAGCCTTTCGCTCATCCGTATTAACTTGATATGGTACAAACCTCGCCAACTCATTAAATCTTGCAGCATACTCAGGCACCGTCATGGTACCTTGCTTCAACTCCAGAAATTGCACCTCCATCTGATTCTGTGCGCTTGCCGGAAAATAAGTCTCGAAAAACATCTCCTTAAATCGTTCCCACGGTATTATCCCCTGACCACCTCGAGTTTTGTTAGCTTGCCACCAGTAACTTGCTTCTGATTTGAGCATAAATGTTGCAAATGCAGTCTTCTGGTCCTCGTTGACCCTAGCGACATCAAACACTTTCTCCATCTCCATGACCCAAGTTTGTGCTTCGATCGGATTCATAAACCCTTGAAATTCTGGGGGTCCAACAGCCTTGAAATCTTTGAAAGTCGTGGCCTGAGCTTGGGGTTGATTTGCAAATGCTCCTGTTAGCAAGTTTACCAACTGCTGCATTAGATTAGCGTTGGCTTCTTCGTTGTTATTGGTGGATCCCTCAGGGGTCTGTTGACGGGTTTGTCTTCTTGGCGGCATCTTACTGTCAAGAATTTGCGTTATTAGATTATTGCTCAATTACTTAAGCATTTAAGTCTTAACTTAAACATTTATAAATAACACATAACACATAGCACATCTGATAAATTTTCGCATTTTATTCATTTACTGCTTTAAGACATAACATAGATAGCATCATAGTTGCTTATATCACCTATCCTGAAATCATAAAATTCCAAGATTACATCATCATTCTATCCCATTATACAAAATTGGGATTTACAACTTATTAACTTCATAGATTTTCATACTAGCACATCTAATCATAATTTGCGATGACATTCAATGGCGCACAGCTTCCTCGCGTTCTTGCTCCATAATACGAGTCACCATCCTTCGATCCATCATATACCGGGGTTAATCATCGAACTGCACTGGATGCCGATGAACTCGATCCTGAGCTCTATCGATTATGGTGTGAAAAATATACTCCATCTCATCAATCTTGGCCTTCTTTGACCGCACCTCACATTCAACATGATCTGCGCGATTAGCCTCCCTCAACCAAGCGTCTTCAGCTCTAGCCCGCTTAGCTGTCTCCTTTTTCAATTCATCTCGTACAATTTCATTTCTAGCCAATAACCGACCTCGTCGGTACTCAGACTGAGCTAGTCTCTGCTCGACATCTGCAAGACATGATGAAAGGTCTTGGATCTCGACATCCTTCTGCTCTAAAGCGGCTTGACATTCCACAACCTGATCTTCTAACTCCTTCTTTTGGCTCTCTTCCTGAACCAGCTTCCACTCCACGTCCCCAAGACGTATATCAAGCTCCTCAATCTCATTATTCTTCTGCTCTATGGTAGTCTAACGATCTGCCACCTACTCCTCCAACTCCTCCACTCTATCCTGCAACTCTATGTTGCGGTCATACACCTGCTCATACATCTGAACACCTAAGGAAGATAATGGTATCTCCTCAAGGTCTTCTTCCTCCTCCTCAATCTCCTCCGGATCCTCCTCAGGATCAGTCTCAGGCTCGTACTCGGGAGCTACAACTGTGATCAATGGGGATGGCTCCCTCTGCACTAGCTGCTCCCGAACTACATGAATATCCCGGGGCTCCTCCTCCCTAGCCTGGCTGGATCCTCCTATACCAGTCATCCTGTCACCAAAATTTTAAGTTTTAATTACTACTCGATATTACTCGCGAGCACATAAGTTTTTTATCAAGTAAGCACATAACACGTAATCATTTTATTGTCTTTTATGAATTTCCGTAATTCATTCCTTATAACTCGATAAGAGTTTATCACCATTATATTCTCTATTTTCCAAAAGGCTACTACCCTAAGGTTTTCCCCACCTAGAGGTTCATAACCTACAGCTTTGATACCAACCTGTGACACCCCCAAATCCGGGTATTTAATTCCCACTGATTTGGTTTTCACTATACCATTCATTCATATCTAGCTACCCATAATAAAGGACAATTTAAATTAAGTTAAATGAAAAATCTTCCCACAAAAGGGTTACATCTCTAATCTCTTAGTCAAACAAATCCCAGGTTATCTAACCTTTATTACATCAATGCGGAATTAAAAACAGAAAATTAAATAAGTCTTTTTACAATAAAACATCAAATAAATAATAAGTCTTTAACTATTTCTGCATCTTGCCCTTGCCCTTACTTGTAGACGGCTCGTCCGACTTTTCTATCTTAGCTGCAATGTTCAATGCAAGAGTGAGCAAACAATTGCCCACAAGTATGACAACAATAACAATTTAATAATCAATGAAATAGATTTCAACTGGGGAATTGTGGTTTTTCCTGAATTCAATCAATAACTAATCGAGATATAAAAGCTTAATAGAACACTTGGCTTAAGAATTGAATATAGAATTCAAGCTTTAGAATTGTATCTGAGGGTCATAAGACCTCGAACTATGTCTTATGTTAACAAGTATCTCTACCGTAACCTTTAACAGTCATGAAGACTATGGACCATCCATCTCGTACTCAGGGGGATCAGCCCTTTGTACAATGTATTGTGCACAAACATTTTAACGCTATTGCGTAATTAATCCCCTATATTAGGGTTGTTCATCTCAGTTTAGCATAAGAATCCGCACCAAAAGGAACTTGGTTTGGAACAATTTTAAAATATTCTAAGTCTTTAGAACGCTCATCAACTAAGGACTAGCTGAATCAATAAGGGTTTGCTAGTCACTAAAACATTCGATTTAACAATAAAGTTGTACAATAGAATTTATGTTGAAGTTTGAATAACGATCAAATAACAAATGACTAGAACAAAATGTAAGCATTTGATATTATAACAACCTTGCTTGAATGATAATAAGCTAAGGTTAATAGGTTTGCTTTACGGAAGTTTACTTGCTTTAAATGAAATAACAAGATTAAAGGAGAAAAACTTGCCTTGCACGTGGATTACAGATTTAAATTCACGTTCCTTAATCAACCTATACATTTTAATTATAAAATGGTAACAATAATTAGTTACAGAATTATATGCACTTTAGAATTTGTTCTTATCCCATTTCATTTAATATATCAAATGTCATTTGATATTCATTAAATATTTGCTTACCACTCATTATAGTATCTTATTTATTATTAAATACTTTAATCTAAGTTTTAATCATGTACATGACAACATAGCAAAATAAATAAAAAATAAAAATTTTCAGTTACTGTTCCACCGCCGGGGCGGCGAATTCCTTCACAAACTCTCGCCGGGGCGAGTTCTCGCCGGGGCGAGAGAACTAAGTCATTTTTACCACCTGGGCGAGCTCTCGCCGGGGCGAGAATTCCAGTACATTTCTACCGCCGGGGCAGTAGACTCGGCAGTCATCTCCTACAATTCGCGAACCAGTGACATCCTAGGCTAAATATTCCAAATTCTACCATCTAACACATAAATTAAACATACCCAGACATCAAACATGTTATAAAACAATTACCCAACATGTTTCTAAACATTCTAACCATTATAATACACATAATCAACCAATTAGAACCCAAAATTCTCTGTTTAAACAAAATATTCATGTTTTAGCCATTTAAATAAAATCAACCACCGTAAATTCATCCCTAAACCATTTTAATCTATTCTACTTGCATTCTTTTCATTTTTCATCATATTATCATAATCAAATGTCAATTTACCGATTAATAATCAATTTGAGCATCAATTTTCATACATATATGCCATACATGAAAGTAAAACTCTGTAAACCAAAAACTCTATTCTAAAGCATACTTTCATGGATTAACTCTTTCAAATTGATTTATAAACACCATATAATCACCATATTCATATTTTGAGCCAATAAATTTTATACAGAATAGTAAAGTAATGCAATACAGTGAAGAACTTTTAACAAAACTAACAAGAATTATACCTTTGATTCCTTCTTAAACTTTAGCTAGATGATGAAAATCACTTGGAAACCCTCCTTTGATTCTTAGAACTCTTCTCTCCAATTTAGCAGAGAAATTCTTCTCCCTCTCTTTTTTTTCTCTCTGTTAAGCTCTGTGTTTTTCTTTCTTTAAAAATAAACTGATGAACTAACTTACTTTAACGTAACTTAGCTTTCAATTAGTCAGTTAAAGAAAAACAAAGGGTTAGGCCTTGTTTGGCAAACCTAAATACAAAATAATCCATTTTTACCAACCAAGGGTCACGAGGCCTTGTTTGGTTTAACTAAAATTAATCTTTTTCCATTTATTTTAATAACTCATTATACTATATAGTTTTAATTATCACACTTCTACTTTAATTAAACTTAAATAAATTATCTTATTCAAATAAATCCTTTATTCAATTATTTAATCATTTAATTTAATTATTAAATTAAATTAGAATAACCACATCAAATCATATTCAACTAACATTTAACATATTTACACTTAACATGAACTATTCCACAATAACTTTATAAATTATTTATTTTACTCAATAAATAAATTAACAAAATATTTATATAACACAATAAATATTTTTATTCATTCACAAAAATCGCATTCGTTACAATTATGATAAGACTCCTCTTATTTATAGATATAGGGAATCCTCCTAAACTATTTAGGATTAGGGTTTTTATTTTAATTAAACTCCTTTAATTAATTAAACTCCTAATCCAATTAGGAATTTATGAGAGTACTTTTATTAATTAATTCCCAAACCCTTTTAGAAATTAAATAATAATAATAGTAATAATAATAATAAGACTCCTCTTATTAATTTATATTTAATATTTCTAAAATATTAAATAATAAATATTAAGCTATTTAATTTATTCTATCTCCATAGATTAAATTAAATACACTTAACTTTTTATTACAATTATGTCATTTACTTCTTAAACAAATATTTTCCTTTTGCGGTGTGACCCTTTAGGTTCTCCATATTAAACCGGTTGTGAATAAATCAATTAGAACAATTCTAATTTTATTTAAATAAATAAATTAAACTTTTTAATTCATTTAAATAAATAATATTTATTCTACAATAAGGGTAAGCCCCCTTAGCGATCAACGACTTTCCAGATAATATAGATTTTAACATTAATCACAAAAGAACCTTTCAGTGAATAGTTACCGTATAATTCAATCCTTCTACCATACAATGTCCCAATTAAATATAAGACATGGAATTACTGTCAAGTCTCATTTTATTTAATTATATGTATTTCGATTCTCCAATGCACAACTCTGATAATGTAAATTAGAAACTCCTTTCTAATTTCATTCTGCTTTGGCCAAAGACTTCTGAGTTGTCATTTATCGAATCATATAGGACATTCTCTCATTTTACTAGAAGTGGTAGATTCTTTGTTGACCATTCACCTATCTCCATGTACAACTTATTATACCCAATCATACCCTTTGATATACCCTAAAGGTCTTATGGGACATGTCAAAGTATAACTCATCATACACAAAATACTATGATGATCTCAAGTCCAAGGATCACTTGTACTACTATCACTAGAGGAATTCCTATTGACAGGCGAGTAAAACTCCATTAGGTATTCCTTAGCGAGCCACGTTCAGTGAACTTATTCTCTAATAAGCACCTACATACTTGTTTTAGTGTCTCCACACAAATGATTATGAGATCAACCATCCTCTTCATAAGCGCAAACAATGTATGTACTAATCTATCCGAATTCACTAATCCCCTTTTTAGTAATCCATCGATTAGGAACGATTTTAGTTTGTGAGCTATCTAAAATTTAGATCTCATTAGCATGATCCCCATCATGATTCTAAAAGCATTGCTCAAAACTATGGGTTTATCACATTTATTATAACAGCACCATGTAGATAATGTAAAATGCCTTTAATAACCGAATAAGATTACAAAGTATATATGCTACATCATATCAAATATGATTGGCTTGTGTGCATACTACTTTCAATCTCCCACTTGCACTAAAGCCAATCGTCATGGTATCTAATACCCTTCTTCTCTAAGTGACGATCATCCTGCTATTTGGATAAAGCTTCAGTAAATGGATATGCAATGTTGTTCTCAAGAGTCTACTATCTCTATAGTGACTTTTTCTCTTTCAATGATTCCACTAATCAAATGAAAGTGCCGCAACACTTGTTTGAATCCAAGATGAGACTTAATACCCTTCTATATTTTTTCCTTATTACTTTGTGGGAATAACCTGTATGTACGGAGTGTCGTACCTGGTGAATATCCCTTTTCATTTGTTCCTTATTAATATGTGGGTATAACATGTCCGTGCGGATTGACGCATGCCTGGTGAATAACCCTTCGTATTCATTACTTATTAATCTTTTGTGAAAATAATTTATCTACGCGGATTATCGCATGACGGGTGAAAATCCATTTGCAGTTTCATATATTCGGTTATACTCGTATAACGTATCATTTCTTTTGTACTCTTTAAGGGATATCTTTTTCTTTCACATTTCTCCATTTATGATAAGAAATTTCTGTTTGTTTCCAAAACCTTATTTTTAAATGGTGAAAATGCTTGAAAATTTGTAGAATATCCTTAATAGTTTGTGCTTCATCTAATATCTTTTCACCTGAATCTTTCTATTTCGTTTGATACGATATAGTTAAATCGTGAATTTTATTCTTGAATATCATTCTTGAATTTGACTCCACAATTTGGTCATCATGTTGGCAATTTGGTCAACCTTCGACACTGGATAAATTAAACATTCATTCTTATTCTTGATCTCACTGTATTCATTCTATATCATTGTCATCATCCTCATCCTTAAATCGTGGTGATAGTTCTCTTTGGCCCGTAGTGCAAAGATGAACTGGCGTGACATGATTTTGACCAAACTGTGTATTGGTATAATGATGACTTTTGGTGTTACAAACAAAGGCGTATGGTAAAAGTTCTCTTTGGCCCGTAGTGCAAAGATGAACTGACGTTTGGCATGATCATGACCGGTGATGTTATAAATAAATATCTTTGTCACATAGTGCAAAGAGAGGCTGTTGAATATAAATTGTTGATTTGGATGTTCGTAAACAAGAACTGTTGATTGGTGTTACAGGGATAAAATATTGGTGGTGATCCTTTAATTTATAGAAGATGGTAGATATTATAATCTACTTGACTCTTCTAATGGATTATTCGTTACGCTGCAGTTGTTGTTATTGAACAATTATAATATCTTTAAATCTCTAATTTATTTTGTTTAAAGGCGAAAGATAATTTTATTCTTCATTATCTTAGTCATGATATTTCCTACTGGGCTATTTGTGCTCACCCTTTTCCTTTTTGTTCCATTGTTCTCCTCAGGAAAAGAGAATATAGCGGGGACTAGCCGGGGAATGGAGTGATGGTCCGAGACAATAGAAATATCTCAATACATTATTAGTGTGGCAATAAGTGTATTGAGAATTTAAGATGTATTTGTATTGTGTTGTCGTATTTTGCACAACACTTATTAGTTGTAAATGGGAAAATTCATATTTGTATTTGTATTTTGTGGAATGTTATTGGCGACTCAAAATGGGTTGTATGGACCTATTTTGGGGGCGTCACAGTTGGTAGCAGAGCTTAGGGATATGATCACTGGTAGAGATCTGGGATTACAACTAGGAGGGGAGAGACGAGTAAAATCCTTCGCTAGGGTGTCCTACCTAAGCTATTTTGTTATTTAAGTAATTGGTTTGATTATAGGGACAAGATGTTGCATGTCTATTTTTTTAACTATTCTTTGTTTTGTGATCACATTTCAGAATGGCTTCTGAAAACCAAGAGATTCACTATGAGACAATTGTGGCTGAAAATCAGGAAGCTACAAATAATGCAGGTGCAAACTCAGAACATCATGATGTTAATCATGATGCTAATAACAGGATGAATGATGAATTTTTTAGAAACTTCATGCAATACATGCAGAACCAAGCGAGAAGAGCTCCTGTCTACAATACTGGCAAAAATACTGATAATGCACGAATGGTCACTGCCAAACAGTTCAAAGAATTGAGACCACCTGAATTTTTCGGAAAGCCAGATCCACTCAAAGCAGAGTCATGGCTTAAACAATTAACAAAGATATTTGATGTACTGCGTTGCACAGATGACCAAAAGGTTCCTTTTTCCACCTTTATGCTGCGAGGAGAAGCGGATCATTAGTCGAAATCTGTGAAACGTACCCATCATTCGGCACTCGAGATGTCTTGGGTCGAATTCCAGGAATTATTTAACGAGAAGTATTTCCCGGAAAGTATTCGCCATATGAAGGAGGTGAAATTCATCAAACTGGAACAGAACAACATGACGGTGTCACAATACGAAGCCAAGTTTGCCGAGCTATCTCGATTTGCATCCCATTTGGTGGACACTGAGGAACGGATGACACGAATATTTCTACGAGGTTTGAAACCAAAAATTCGTAAATATCTCGTTTCTCATAAAATTTGTCTATATTCAAATGTTGTGGATAGGGCTCAAATAGTGGAGCAAGAGAGAGGAATACTGCAACCAGGAAGCAACACCCAACAACGAGAGAAAAATTACGATAATAATCATAACGGTAGCAACAATCATCGAAATAGTGATAACCAGCGAGGAGGGAATCATCACGTCGGAAATGGTAACCACTTTGGTGGTAATCCTGGCCCAGATAACAAGAGTAGTGAGTCAAGCAACAACAATTCCAAGAAGAGGAAATTCAACAATAACCAGGGAAATGCACCAACATCAGCAGCAACACCAGTACCAGTTTCGAGGGAAGGGGAACGACCACCAGTCATATGTTACAAATGCGGAAAGGAGGCACACATCAGTCCAAACTGTACATGTGACGCCCCCAAATTCGGGTCTCCAAATACCCGGATCCGGTCATCACGATCCAATACAAACATTCACCTCTAACAACATATGGTAGCTAGAATGCGGAATATAATAAACATACGTTGTTCATTACAAAGGTGTTACTAGTCCCAGAATACAATAACCTTAAACACTTACACAAATCCGTACCCTAAATGAATGTCAGGGTTTAAATTACATTAACAGTAATTAACTACACATAAATTTAGAATCTGCTACATGAAGTCTATCACTTCATCTTTTCTTTCCCTTTGTTCTTCCCTGACGTCTCGGGTTTAGCTGCAATGAAGTCATGATATAGCAAGGATGAGCAACGAGTTTGCTCAGCAAGTTTAAAGCACAACAATAATGATATATCATGATGAAAGGAATATAGGAAGAGATTTTAACAATAGAATTATCAGAAGCAATAATAATAAATGCTTTTAGAACAATTGATAGTCAAATAGACTTTGAACAATAACTTTCAAAGGAGTCAATAGCTAGTTGACCCTCTGGTTACTGGCTACAGAATAAGTACTTGAGGGGATCAGCCTCGCGTACGCTATGTATATGCATAACATTTAACTCTGCTATTTGTACCTTATTTTCGGTACATGAAGTACTCCCTTATAATAAAAGGGGTGTTCATTCAGTCTAAGAATCCTTACCATTGATTGGTTCGGATAGCTTTTATAAATTCTTACATACGTGCCTGACCGAAACAAGGGTTCAGAGTTAACCATGAATAGTTTGTGAATTTCAGAACTTAAATAATTATACGAATTCAAATGCACAAGTGCGAACGCCAATGAATACATAGATGTGGAATAATTTTAAAAGTAATTAGACCACTTAAGGCATGCTTGGAGGTAAGATTCAAGCTTAAAGGATAACTTGCAATAATATATACCTTTCGCTTGAATTAAAAATAATGCATAAGGTTTAGAAATATTGCTCGATGTAAAAGTTGAGTGAGATAGAACTTGCATTCAATATACTGGAAGAATGAAGTTAGGAAACTTGCCTGTTTGCTCAGCTACAGATAAAAATTAGCTTTAATTAATTGACCTTGGATAACCTATCAGTTGATAAAGTCGGTTCATCCATTAGCATTGCATACTGTATATCGATACACCCACTTATACTATTCATTTGGCAGATAATTAATTCGACATATACATTTAATTACTATCTAATCATTTGCTAAGCATAAATTAACTTACGACCTTTAGTTATTATTTCGATAACTAATCATGCTTATTGGATATTCAACTTAGCAATATTTAATAACCCAAGTTATTATTTATAACTCTAAATAATAAATCGATTAATGCATTACTAACTAACAGTGGCAACAAATAAACAGGTTATTTGAGTCCTATTCATACTTAGCCATTATTCACTTACAATGGTAATCACAAGATTATTTCTCTTACCCACCATTAGTTAGGTAATTAATGTATTAGCTCTATCCATACTTAATTATCAATATTGTTAATTGAGTAATAATTAAGTTCTTATTATCTTTATTTACTATTTAATGAGAAATAGTAAATAGTTAACTTTACTCATACCTAAAAACCATTATTAGTTAAGTAAAAGATCAAATATTTATTATCTTTATTCATTATTTATTGCTAAATAATAAATAAGTATTTATTAACTTTACTTATACTTAAACTATTATTTAAGATTAAATAATAATTAAATATAATAAATAATTATTTGTTAACTTTAATTATACTTAATTGTTATTTACGATTAAATAATAATTAAATATTTATTACCTTTATTTATTATTTATGGATAAATAATAAATAATTATTTGTCAACCTTGTTCATACCTATTTAATAAATAATGGTTGAAACAATAATCAAACGTTTATCAGCTTTATTTATTATTTACGGATAAATAATAAACAATTAATCTATTAATTTTATTCATACTTGATTATTATTTAATAGTCATTAAACAATAATCAATTATTTATTAGCTTTATTTATTATTTAAGGACAAATAATAAATAATTAAATTATTAACTTTCTTTAACAATAATTAAATATTTGTTCTCTTTATTTGTTATTTACTGATAAATAATAAATAATTACTCTAGTAGTTATACTATTATTTAACATTAATTAAATAATAATTAAATATTTATTAATTTTATTTATAATAAATAATTTTTGACTAATTTTATTCTTACTTAATTATTGTGGAATATTAATAAACAATAATTAAATTTTTACTATCCTTATTTATTGTTTAATGTCAATGTTAAATACTTATTTTATTAACCTTATTCATTGTTGTTTAAACAACCCAACGAATTACACAACAATTTTGGAAATTCCTGCAAAAAATTTCATCTTAATTGTTCAGCTAATGACCCAACACAACAGGGGAACTCCCATCAGACTGTAGCCAGGCAATTAAAAAAAATCAAATTTCACACACCAAACTGCTGACATACATTTTCCTAAAACTGGCCTAACAGATTACTAACTAGGCAACTATCAAGCTGATTCTCACTGACATTTCAACAAACACTTGCCGTGCAACCTAGAGCATAATATTGGTCCATTCAATGTGCAAGATCATGTTGCTGAACCTTAAGGTTCTTGAACCTACAGTGTTCCAACCAAGCAGTATAACCCAAAATTTCAACAAAGAACTACACAGTACTATACCAGATTTTCAAACTCAATCAATATAATACAATGTTTGAGTTTCAATTCAAAGCAATACAGTTTAATACAAAACCACCAAATCCCAGATTTCCCAACTCAAAATAAACCAACCCACAACAAAGGTAGTCCATTACCAGTTTCTTAATTGAATGAACCAACCCAATGCAAGAAAATTTCAGCTCAATACCATACCCACAGTTGACAGTACCAGTTCAAGTACGAAAGAGGGGAAATTTATACAAAGCCAACTAAGAACTATCACAGTGGTACAAATCAACACAACATGGAAATTAACCAAAACCCATCACAGTTGCTTTATACCTTGGTGCTGTTCGACTAGCAATCCTCCTCCTTCGTCCAAAATATTCGACCCAGTTGGACATCCACAGTGGCTTCCCGCTGCAATTTCTCTCCCTGAGATTTCGAGCCCTAATTTTGGCTTTGAGGAAAAATTGGCAGCTTGGCTAATTGGGCTTCAATTTATAGAAAAAATATTACTCAATCTGCTGGCTATTACCTCACTCAAACAGGGCAATACCCAAGGGTTAGAGGAGCGGCCTGTCACTGGTCTTCGTCGCCACCCATCCACGTCCAGCTAGCTCGGTCGGTGGCCCTCGAGTCGTGCGTCTCACCGGTCGCGTCACCGGTTTTTCTGGGACCCTTGGTCCGTTCGCCACAGTCGGTCGGTTGCTTGTTTGTCCGCCTCAAGTCCTTGAACCGTCGGTCGCTAGGTCCTTCCCTAGTCCACACAATCGATTGCTTCGGGTTATCGCCGGTGCATGGCCTGACGTGACCTCCCCTTTTCCCTTGTCCCGTCCGATTGAAGGCTTGAACCCCTTAGGTTCTGCAACCCCCGTTTTTCTTCCGTCTCTGTTGCTATCTGATTGAGTCTGGGATCCCCAATTTTGACTACTGATTTTCCCAAATTGGTTTTACGGGTGAGATGATCCGACTTGGTTAGGAAATAAAAATTGGGCTCACCCAAATTGAATTGGGCCGGCTGGAAAGGTGACCCAATAGGAAATAAATGGAACTTGGGTTGGGTCCAACTGAAGATAAGGAATTGGGTCGGCCCAATTGATTTGGCCAGCCCACTCGGTTGACCCAAATCAGGAATATAAAAAAGAAATCTGGGCTTAGTCCAATTAAAATTTTGGGGTCAGCTACAATAAAATAAAAGAGATGGCCCAACAAATTAACCACCTTATATTTCTAACATTTTAAATTATATACTTAACAAATTAATTAAGTATTTAAAGTATTTATTTTAATCCTAATTCTTTATTCGAATTATTTAACCCGATAATGAAATGAAATTATTTATTTACTTATCCTAATTTTTTTTCTTGCCAATCAAATGCTAGGGTTAACTCATTAATTTATTCAACCTATTAGTGAGTCCCTTTAAGGCAAGAAAAATTACTGGACCATATAATTATATAGTAATATTTATTACTTGGATCCAATTAAATTCGTAAAATTATATAAAATGAATTTTATTTATTAAAATAAATTCGATACAATGTAAAAATTTTTTGGACATTACATCCTCTCTCCCTTATAAAAATTCCGTCCTCGGAATTTCGATCTAAGGTTACTCAAATAATTACGGATAGTTTGCTCTCATCTTCTCTTCAAGTTCCCACGTAGCTTCTTCCACCGCGTGGTTTCTCCAGAGAACTTTAACCGAATGAATGACTTTATTTCTCAGCTTATGTTCCTTCCTATCAAGTATTTGAACCGGAATCTCCTCGTACGATAAGTCCCTTTTGACTTGAATTGGCTCATAGGAAATAACATACTTGTAATCTGGCTTATATGGTCGTAACACCGATACATGAAACACGTTGTGAATGTGCTCAAGTTCAGGAGGTAATGCTACCTCGTACGCCACTTCGCCTATTCTCCTCAATATTTCGAACGGTCCTATGAACCTAGGGCTCAATTTGCCCTTCTTCCCAAAACGGATCTTCCCTTTCCAGGGAGATACCTTCAGAAACACAAAGCTACCAACTTCAAAGTCTCGTTTCTGACGATGTAAGTCAGCATACTTCTTCTGGCGATCCTGGGCTGCTACTAACCGCTGTCTTATTACCTTAATAATTTCCACGGTTTGTTGTACCAATTCTGGTCCCAACAATCTCCGTTCACCAACTCCATCCCAACACAACGGTGTTCGACACTTCCTTCCATACAATGCTTCGTACGGTGGCATACCAATGCTAGCATGGTAACTATTATTGTAGGCGAACTCTACTAGTGGCAAGTGCTCGTCCCAGCTGCCACTTAAGTCCATCACAACTGCCTGGAGCATATCCTCTAGAGTCTGAATTGTTCGCTCACTCTGACCATCAGTCTGAGGATGATATGCCGTACTCATTCTTAACTGTGTTCCCAGTCTCTCCTGTAGGCTTCTCCAAAAATTTGACGTGAAGCGCGGATCTCTGTCAGGCACAATAGATACCGGCACTCCATGTCGTGATACTATTTCCTTCACGTAAAGTTTCGCCAGTTGTTCCAATTTGTACCTGATCTTGATCGGTAGAAAATGGGCAGACTTGGTCAAACGATCTACGATCACCCAGATGGCGTCTAGACCCTTTTGTGTTGTCGGGAGTCCTACCACAAAATCCATAGTAATGTGCTCCCACTTCCACTTGGGAATCTCTAAGGGTTGCAATAATCCGCTCGGCCGTCGGTGCTCTGCCTTGATCCTTTGACAAGTCAAACACCAGCTGACGTATTCTGCAACTTCTCCTTTCAAATGCGGCCACCAATAATGCTGACGAAGATCTTGATACATCTTGGTGCTACCCGGATGTACCGAAAATCTCATATTATGGGCCTCTTGCAATATCTCTTCCCTTAGGTCTGGTACGTACGGTATCCAGATCCTTCCCTCGAATCTCAGCAATCCTGTGTTGTCAACCTTGTACTTCAACGTTTTTCCCTCTGATAGTTGCTTCTTAATGTCAATGCATTCTTCATCAAATTCTTGAGCCTCCTGTATCCTATCCAGTAGAGTCGGACCTACTGTCACGGTGAACACTTTTTCGTCCGCCTCCATTGGATACCTAACCTCCAGTTCCAAACGTTCAAAGTCCTTTATCAATTCCTCTTGAACTGTCAGCTGCATCAGTTTCACCTTGCCTTTCTTGCTTAAGGCATCAGCCACTACATTTGCTTTGCCCGGATGGTACAGAATTTCACAGTCGTAATCCTTGATCAATTCTAACCATCGGCGTTGCCTCATGTTCAGCTCCTTTTGAGTGAAGATATATTTCAGACTTTTGTGATCTGTATATATCTCGCACTTCTCCCCATATAAGTAGTGCCTCCAAATCTTCAAGGCAAAAACTACAGCTGCTAACTCCAAGTCATGAGTCGGGTAACCCTTCTCATAGTCCTTCAGTTGACGTGATGCGTATGCCACGACCTTACCGTGCTGCATCAGCACACAACCAAGACCTTTGTGTGACGCATCGCTATACACTACGAAACCCCCAGTGTTGTGGGGTAAGGTCAACACCGGTGCTTGGCTGAGTCTCTTTTTGAGCTCCATAAAGCTTTCATCACACTTCTCTGACCAAACGAACTTAACTGTTTTCCTGGTGAGATTGGTCAATGGCGATGCTATCTTTGAAAAATCCTGGATGAATCTCCGATAGTATCCTGCTAATCCCAAGAAACTCCTGATCTCTATTGGGGTCTTCGGTTGCTCCCAATTGATAACCGCTTCTACTTTTGCCGGGTCCACCGAAACACCATTTTTGTCGATGACGTGACCCAGAAATTGTACCCTCTGCAACCAAAACTCACACTTAGAAAACTTCGCGTACAACTTCTCCCTCCTGAGAGCTTCTAATACAATCTTTAAATGTTCAGCATGCTCCTCCTCTGTTTCTGAATACACCAAGATGTTATCAATGAATACTACTACGAACTTGTCCAAATACTACTTGAATACTCTGTTCATCATATCCATAAATGCTGCTGGTGCATTCGTCAATCCAAAAGACATTACCAGAAACTTGAAGTGCCCGTAACGAGTTCTGAATGCAGTCTTTGGGATATCTCCCTGCCTCACCTTTAGCTGATGATAGCCTGTCCTTAGGTCAATTTTTGAAAAGTATTTCGCTCCCTTAAGTTGATCAAATAGATCGTCAATCCTAGGAAGCGGATACCTATTCTTAATCGTAACTTTGTTCAACTCCCGGTAGTCGATACAAAGTCGCATAGAACTATCTTTCTTCTTTACAAACAGAACTGGCGCTCCCCATGGGGACACACTCGGTCTGATATACCCTTTATCTAACAATTCCTGTAGTTGCACCATCAACTCCTTCATTTCTACAGGTGCCATTCGATACGGCGGCTTCGATATTGGTGCGGTTCCTGGTGCCAAATCGATAACGAACTCGGTTTCCCTGTCCGGTGGCAGTCCCGGGAGTTCGTCGGGAAAGACATCAGCGAATTCCCTCACGATGGGTATTTGACTCATCTCATCTCCGACCTGACGAGTATCAATTACATGTGCCAGATAACACAAGCAACCTTTCTTAAGTAGTTTCTTGGTTTGCATCACAGTCAAACAACAAGATTGTCTTGGTGACTTATTACCGTAAAATACCACCTTCGACTTATTAGGAGTCTTCAGGTGCACACATTTCTTCTTACAGTCAATAACTGCTCCGTGAATTGATAGCCAATCCATTCCCAGGATTACGTCAAACTCTCCCAACCGAATTGGTATCAAATCCACATTGAGCTTAAATCCTCGCAATTCAGCACAACAATTCCTATGAATGTATTCTACGGGGATAATTACCTTGTTTGCTACTTCTACGCCCATAGGGTGTTCTAACTTTTCACAAGGTAAATTTAACTGACTAGCAAATTCTTCGGAAACAAAAGAGCAAGTAGCACCCGAATCAAATAGCACATATGCATTTATATCATTGATTGGGATGATACCTGACACCACGTCTTTGGATTCCATGGCATCCTGAACAGTCATGTTGAACGTGCGGGCTGTTGGCCTATTGGCTTGACTGGCTGGTGGCCCGTAGTTCAACCGGTTGCTGTTTCCACTGTTGTTGTTGCTTCGGTTGCCACTCCCAGCGTCGCCCTTCCTCTTCGGGCAATCCTTGATCTGGTGATCAGGTGATCCATAGGAGAAACAACCTCCTTTCGGCTTATTAGGGCATTATGGGGCCATGTGCCCAGGTTATCCACAACGGTAACACACGCTTTTCCCTTTCATGCATTCCCCCGTGTGGTTCTTACCACAATTGTTGCACCTGCCTGGCTTCTTCACCTCCCCTCCAGATTTATTTCCCCAGAGGACTGACTCTCGACCCATTTCCGTTTGTTGGGGTTACTGCCCCCGCTGCTTCCTGCCTTCTGGCCCTCATGACCCTTCTTCCTTTCCTGATTGTACTTAGCCAGGGCCTCACTGCCACCCTCTGCAATGATCGTCCTCTCCAACAATTCTGCAAATGTCTTGATTTTCAATACCGCAACAGAACGGTATAACCATGGTTTCAACCCTTGCTCAAACCTACGAGCTTTCCTTTCCTCTGTGTCGACTTGGTGAGTTGCAAACCGTGCCAACTCATTAAACTTAGCCGCGTACTCAGCCACAGACATGTTTCCTTGTTTTAGTTCCAGGAACTTGATCTCCATCTCTTGCTTCATGCTCTCTGGAAAGTAATTTTCTAAGAACATCTCCTTAAAGCGTTCCCATGCGACAATGCCTCCTTCCACTCGGCCCCTGTTGGCCTTCCACTAGTAGTTTGCCTCGCCCTTTAACATGAAGGTAGCAAAACTTGTTTTTTGTTCCTCTGCCACCCGTGCTACCTCGAAGACCTTTTCTATCTCCTCGATCCAGGTCTGCGCTTCGATTGGGTTAAGAGTTCCCTTTAACTCGGGTGGTCCAACCAATTTGAAATCTTTTAAATTCGCCAGATGATGCGCTGGCTCGGCTGCTGCTTGGGTCCCTCCAGGTGGCGGTCTTGATTGCATGGCTTCTGCCAGCATCTCTGCGAACATCCTCATTGGGTTGGATTGATTTCCAACCTCACTCTCTGACTCTTCAACCTGTCGATTACGTGGTCGTCCTCTTGGCGGCATGATGTGATAGAGGAGAACTGCTGATTGTTACCTATAGTTTTTTTATTATACACAATATGTCATAAAAATCAGCAATCAGGGGTAAAAACATCTATCAAACACATTTGATTTAAATGAAACATCTGCATTTATATTGATATACCACTGTTTGTTACAAAGACTAAACCTGTGGCATACTTCTATAAATGCGCCACTACATGCCCTACCCATCATTCCCCCTGAGACAAAAGTGGGGAATCCTACCCCTTCATCCCTCAAGACTACAAGAGTTGGGGTTTAACTGCTACCCCAAGCATAAATACAAATATAAAGCTTCACAAGACAACATAAATACGTCCCTAATATAACAAAAAGTGGGACTGACTGTACTAAAGACAAATCAACTGCTCCATCAAGTCACTGCACATCGTGACGGATCCGTGCCTGCTGACCCGAAGAGAATGCTCCATCCCCTACCCTGCGACGAACAGAGCGGCTAGACTCACCTGCCTCAGTCCGGGGCCTCCTGTAGGCTGCGTCTAAGGCATGTCCTAGGGTCTCTATCCTCACTGCGCTGGCCTCCAACCGATCCTCTAACTGATCAACCCTCCTGGCCTCCCTGACCCAGGCCTCTCTGGCATGCATCCTCGCAGACACCTCCAGCCCAGCCTCGAACCTCATAGCCTTCTGCTTCGCCTTCAGGTGGGCGATCTGTAGATCCCTCTGCTCTAGCCTCTCCCTCAACTTAGCATTTTGGGCCACAAGCTGATGTAGCAGTGGTCCGATCTGCTGCGCTGAGGACTCGTATCCCTGCAGCTGCATCTTTGCTACTCCCAAGTCATGCTCGAGCTGGTATGCTAGGTCTCTATACTGGTCTTCTCTAATCTGGTGGGTCTGGTTTTGCTCCTCCAGATGAGCTATCCGAGCCTCCAGCTCCTCGGTCCTGCTGGTCAGTCCCTCTATAATATCGTCGGCGGTGGACTCCATGCCATCCACGTAAGCAGGTGGCTCCTCTCCCTCGGTCTCGGGGTCCTCCTCCTCAGCATCTGAGTCCTGACTGCCAGTCCTCATAACTCTACCTACCACTGGCTCTGGTAGCTCCCTCTGGTAGTCCTCCTCTGGCTCGGACTCCTCTAGCGGTACCCCTGGGGCAATAGGAGCATACCCCACCAGCTGCTCAGCAACCACTGGGATGTCTATGAATATCCCCTCCTCCCGGGCTCCACTGGTCCCTCCTATGTCAGTCATCCTACAATCACACCGAAAATCAACATTAGTACAGCAATAAAATATATTCATTGAAGAAATGAAATTATATTTCATTGGGTACTACTCGACTCGATGAATTCCCCAATTCATCAAAACCACGTATAATAAATCTCCTTGATTTATCTCCTAACACTCAATACGAGTTTACTATGAAGGTTATAACCTAGGTTTCGCGATCCTAAAGTTCATAACCTACAGCTCTGATACCAACCTGTGACGCCCCCAAATTCGGGTCTCCAAATACCCGGATCCGGTCATTACGATCCAATACAAACATTCACCTCTAACAACATATGGTAGCTAGAATGCGGAATATAATAAACATACGTTGTTCATTACAAAGGTGTTACTAGTCCCAGAATACAATAACCTTAAACACTTACACAAATCCGTACCCTAAATGAATGTCAGGGTTTAAATTACATTAACAGTAATTAACTACACATAAATTTAGAATCTGCTACATGAAGTCTATCACTTCATCTTTTCTTTCCCTTTGTTCTTCCCTGACGTCTCGGGTTTAGCTGCAATGAAGTCATGATATAGCAAGGATGAGCAACGAGTTTGCTCAGCAAGTTTAAAGCACAACAATAATGATATATCATGATGAAAGGAATATAGGAAGAGATTTTAACAATAGAATTATCAGAAGCAATAATAATAAATACTTTTAGAACAATTGATAGTCAAATAGACTTTGAACAATAACTTCCAAAGGAGTCAATAGCTAGTTGACCCTCTGGTTACTGGCTACAGAATAAGTACTTGAGGGGATCAGCCTCGCGTACGCTATGTATATGCATAACATTTAACTCTGCTATTTGTACCTTATTTTCGATACATGGAGTACTCCCTTATAATAAAAGGGGTGTTCATTCAGTCTAAGAATCCTTACCATTGATTGGTTCGGATAGCTTTTATAAATTCTTACATACGTGCCTGACCGAAACAAGGGTTCAGACTTAACCATGAATAGTTTGTGAATTTCAGAACTTAAATAATTATACGAATTCAAATGCACAAGTGCGAACGCCAATGAATACATAGATCTGGAATAATTTTAAAAGTAATTAGACCACTTAAGGCATGCTTGGAGGTAAGATTCAAGCTTAAAGGATAACTTGCAATAATATATACCTTTCGCACGAATTAAAAATAATGCATAAGATTTAGAAATATTGCTCAATGTAAAAGTTGAGTGAGATAGAACTTGCATTCAATATACTGAAAGAATGAAGTTACGAAACTTGCCCGTTTGCTCAGCTACAGATAAAAATTAGCTTTAATTAATTGACCTTGGATAACCTATCAGTTGATAAAGTCGGTTCATCCATTAGTATTGCATACTGTATATCGATACACCCACTTATACTATTCATTTGGCAGATAATTAATTCTACATATACATTTAATTACTATCTAATCATTTGCTAAGCATAAATTAACTTACGACCTTTAGTTATTATTTCGATAACTAATCATGCTTATTGGATATTCAACTTAGCAATATTTAATAACCCAAGTTATTATTTATAACTCTAAATAATAAATCGATTAATGCATTACTAACTAACAGTGGCAACAAATAAACAGGTTATTTGAGTCCTATTCATACTTAGCCATTATTCACTTACAATGGTAATCACAAGATTATTTCTCTTACCCACCATTAGTTAGGTAATTAATGTATTAGCTCTATCCATACTTAATTATCAATATTGTTAATTGAGTAATAATTAAGTTCTTATTATCTTTATTTACTATTTAATGAGAAATAGTAAATAGTTAACTTTACTCATACCTAACCATTATTAGTTAAGTAAAAGATCAAATATTTATTATCTTTATTCATTATTTATTGCTAAATAATAAATAATTATTTATTAACTTTACTTATACTTAACTATTATTTAAGATTAAATAATAATTAAATATAATAAATAATTATTTGTTAACTTTAATTATACTTAATTGTTATTTATGATTAAATAATAATTAAATATTTATTACCTTTATTTATTATTTATGGATAAATAATAAATAATTATTTGTCAACCTTGTTCATACCTATTTAATAATGGTTGAACAATAATCAAACGTTTATCAGCTTTATTTATTATTTACGGATAAATAATAAACAATTAATCTATTAATTTTATTCATACTTGATTATTATTTAATAGTCATTAAACAATAATCAATTATTTATTAGCTTTATTTATTATTTAAGGACAAATAATAAATAATTAAATTATTAACTTTCTTTAACAATAATTAAATATTTGTTCTCTTTATTTGTTATTTACTGATAAATAATAAATAATTACTCTAGTAGTTATACTATTATTTAACATTAATTAAATAATAATTAAATATTTATTAATTTTATTTATAATAAATAATTTTTGACTAATTTTATTCTTACTTAATTACTGTGGAATATTAATAAACAATAATTAAAATTTTACTATCCTTATTTATTGTTTAATGTCAATGTTAAATACTTATTTTATTAACCTTATTCATTGTTGTTTAAACAACCCAACGAATTACACAACAATTTTGGAAATTCCTGCAAAAAATTTCATCTTAATTGTTCAGCTAATGACCCAACACAACAGGGGAACTCCCATCAGACTGTAGCCAGGCAATTAAAAAAAATCAAATTTCACACACCAAACTGCTGACATACATTTTCCTAAAACTGGCCTAACAGATTACTAACTAGGCAACTATCAAGCTGATTCTCACTGACATTTCAACAAACACTTGTCGTGCAACCTAGAGCATAATATTGGTCCATTCAATGTGCAAGATCATGTTGTCGAACCTTACGGTTCTTGAACCTACAGTGTTCCAACCAAGCAGTATAACCCAAAATTTCAACAAGGAACTACACAGTACTATACCAGATTTTCAAACTTAATCAATATAATACAATGTTTGAGTTTCAATTCAAAGCAATACAGTTTAATACAAAACCACCAAATCCCAGATTTCCCAACTCAAAATAAACCAACCCACAACAAAGGTAATCCATTACCAGTTTCTTAATTGAATGAACCAACCCAATGTAAGAAAATTTCAGCTCAATACCATACCCACAGTTGACAGTACCAGTTCAAGTACGAAAGAGGGGAAATTTATACAAAGCCAACTAAGAACTATCACAGTGGTACAAATCAACACAACATGGAAATTAACCAAAACCAATCACAGTTGCTTTATACCTTGGTGCTGTTCGACTAGCAATCCTCCTCCTTCGTCCAAAATATTCGACCCAGTTGGACATCCACAGTGGCTTCCCGATGCAATTTCTCTCCCTGAGATTTCGAGCCCTAATTTTGGCTTTGAGGAAAAATTGGCAGCTTGGCTAATTGGGCTTCAATTTATAGAAAAAATATTACTCAATCCGCTGGCTATTACCTCACTCAAACAGGGCAATACCCAAGGGTTAGAGGAGCGGCCTGTCACTGGTCTTCGTCGCCACCCATCCACGTCCAGCTAGCTCGGTCGGTGGCCCTCGAGTCGTGCGTCTCACCGGTCGCGTCACCGGTTTTTCTGGGACCCTTGATCCGTTCGCCACAGTCGGTCGGTTGCTTGTTTGTCCGCCTCAAGTCCTTGAACCGTCGGTCGCTAGGTCCTTCCCTAGTCCACACAATCGATTGCTTCGGGTTATCGCCGGCGCATGGCCTGACGTGACCTCCCCTTTTCCCTTGTCCCGTCCGATTGAAGGCTTGGACCCCTTAGGTTCTGCAACCCCCATTTTTCTTCCGTCTCTGTTGCTATCTGATTGAGTCTGGGATCCCCAATTTTGACTACTGATTTTCCCAAATTGGTTTTACGGGTGAGATGATCCGACTTGGTTAGGAAATAAAAATTGGGCTCACCCAAATTGAATTGGGCCGGCTGGAAAGGTGACCCAATAGGAAATAAATGGAACTTGGGTTGGGTCCAACTGAAGATAAGGAATTGGGTCGGCCCAATTGATTGGCCAGCCCACTCGGTTGACCCAAATCAGGAATATAAAAAAGAAATCTGGGCTTAGTCCAATTAAAATTTTGGGGTCAGCTACAATAAAATAAAAGAGATGGCCCAACAAATTAACCACCTTATATTTCTAACATTTTAAATTATATACTTAACAAATTAATTAAGTATTTAAAGTATTTATTTTAATCCTAATTCTTTATTCGAATTATTTAACCCGATAATGAAATGAAATTATTTATTTACTTATCCTAATTTTTTTTCTTGCCAATCAAATGCTAGGGTTAACTCATTAATTTATTCAACCTATTAGTGAGTCCCTTTAAGGCAAGGAAAATTACTGGACCATATAATTATATAGTAATATTTATTACATGGATCCAATTAAATTCGTAAAATTATATAAAATGAATTTTATTTATTAAAATAAATTCGATACAATGTAAAAATTTTCTGGACATTACAGTACACAGCCACCCAAGGTATGTTACAATTGTGGAAAGGAAAGCCACATATCTCGATTCTGTCGTGTAGCAAAATCAAGTCCAGCCGTAATGATGACACCAAGGGCTGACACGGACAAGTCAAAGCCTGCGGTACAAGTAGAGCGTTTGTCGTAACCTCTCAAAATGTGTGGAAACCAGATGACGTCATAATCGGTGAGCTAATCATAAACTCTTGCGAATCTATACCTTATTAGATACTAGTTCTACCCACTCTTTTATTTCATCTGCTTGTGCCCAACGTTTAAACTTGACCCTTGATAAATTAAATTTTGACTTATTTGTTGAAACACCATTGGAACAAACATTCGTTACATCTACAGTCTATAAATCTTACTTTGTTCAAATCGGCACCCTCACATTACCTGTTGATCTTATCTCCTTGAACATGCATGAATTTGATTGGTTAACTACTCATCATGCTAAAATTGATTGCTTTCGTAAGGTCATTAGTTTTCATATTCCTAATCAACCTATTATGCGAATTCAAGCAACCAAACTATTGAAATCAATAACCGTCATTTCTAGTCACAAAGTCATTCGTTTATTGAAAAACGGATGTCAAGCTTTCTTAGCCCATGTAACTGATTTAAACAAAAATACATCAAATTTGAATGATATTTCTGTTGTTAATAAGTTTCCTGACGTATTTCCCGAAGAACTTCCTGGCCTACCCCTAAACCGTCAAATCAAATTTTGTATCGACCTTGAACCCAATACAAAACCCATATCTAAGACCCCATATGTATGGCTTCTATTGAATTTTCTGGAGTTAAAAATCCAACTACAGGAGTTGTTAGATACCGACTTCATACGTTCGAATACATCGCATTGGGGTGCTCCTATTTTATTCGTAAAGAAGAAAGATGAGAGTAAATAGAAATCTATGGAGATCATAAAAGCCTCAAATATATCTTCACCCAGATGGAACTCTGAAAGTAGTATGCACACAAGCCAATCATATTAGATATGATGTAGCATATACTTTGTAATCTTATTCGGTTGTTAAAGGCATTTTACTTTATCTACATGGTGCTGTTATAATAAATGTGATAAACCCATAGTTTTGAGCAATGCTTTTAGAATCATGATAGTGATCATGCTAATGAGATCTAAATTCTAGATAGCTCACAAACTAAAATCGTTCCTAATCGATGGATTACTAAAAAGGGGATTAGTGAATCCGGATAGATTAGTACATACGTTGCTTGCTCTTATGAAGAGGATGATTGATCTCATAATCATTTGTGTGGAGACACTAAAGCAAGTATGTAGGTGCTTATTAGAGAATAAGTTCACTAAACGTGGCTCGCTAAGGAATACCTAATGGAGTTTTACTCGTCTGTCAATAGGAATTCCTCTAGTGATAGTAGTACAAGTGATCCTTGGACTTGAGATCATCATAGTATCTTGTGTATGATGAGTTATATTTTGACATGTCCCTTAAGACCCTGAGGGTATATCAAAGGGTATGATTGGGTATCATAAGTTGTACATGGAGATAGGTGAATGATCAACAAAGAATCTACCACTTCTAGTAAAAGAAGAGAATGTCCTATGTGATTCGATAAATGACGACTCAAAAGTCTTTGGCCAAAGCAGAATGAAATTAGAAAGGAGTTTCTAATTTGCATTAATTAGAGTTGTGCATTTGAGAATCGAAATACATATAATTAAATAAAATAAGACTTGACAGTAATTCCATGTCTTATATTTAATTGGGACATTGTATGGTAGAAGGATTGAATTATACGGTAACTATTCACTGAAAGGTTCTTTTGTGATTAATGTTGAAATCTATATTATTTGGAAAGTCGTTGATCGCTAAGGGGGCTTACCCTTATTGTAGAATAAATATTATTTATTTAAATGAATTAAATAGTTTAATTTATTTATTTAAATAAGATTAGAATTGTTCTAATTGATTTATTCACAACCGGTTTAATATGGAGAACCTAAAGGGTCACACCGCGAAAGGAAAAATATTTATTTAAGAAGTAAATGGCATAATCGTAATAATAAGTTAAGTGTATTTAATTTAATCTGTGGAGATAGAATAAATTAAATAGCTTAATATTTATTATTTAATATTTTGGAAATATTAAATATAAATTAATAAGAAGAGTCTTATTATTATTATTACAATTACTATTATTTAATTCCTAATAGGGATTGAGAATTAATTAATAGAAATACTCTCTCATTAATTCCTAATTGGATTAGGAGTTCAATTAATTAAAAGAGTTTAATTAAAATAAAAACCTTAATCCTAAATAGTTTAGGAGGGTTCCCTATATCTATAAATAAGAGGAGTCTTATCATGATTTAGGGTTAGACGATTTACACACTCTTCCATGAGAATTGGAGAGAGAGAGTAGTACTTGTAATTTCTATAGAGATAGAAACTAGGGTTTTGCCAACACCCATCTTCTTGAATAACTATTATTCCTTGGTGGATCACCTCTAGAGGCCAAACACTTGGGTGGCTAACGTTGATCAAAGGAAGGAATCTCATTGGTGAAATTCAAGGAGAACGCGAAGGATTTGGAGATGAACTCGTACCTGTGGAAGCATGGTTCTACAAGGGTATGATTCTCATACTTTATCTCTTTCGTTTAATTGATAATTGAGCACATGGATGATCACGGTGATGGTTTGTATGAAAAATTTTAAAAATCCGTTTTATCGCGCTTCCACACTATTTATGTAATTTGATTGCATGTTCGCGCTATATACAAACCTAACAAACTCAAATGCGACAACGACGTTGGCTCGAGCTATTGAAGGATTACGACCATACCATTCAATACCATCTTGGAAAGGCGAACCTAGAAGCTGACGCATTGCGTAGAAGAACGTATGCAAGTACGAGTACGATGCTGACAATGTAAATGCCCATTTTGGATGACTTACAGAGGATGAATATAGAGTTAAAGACTCCACGAACCCACGTGAAGATGACAACGTATATAAGCAGCACAAGATCGTCAATAGAGTTATGTTGATCTTCATCGAAAGGATGATGAATTCAAAATCGGAGGCCATGTATTCTTACGTGTTACTCTATGGAAAGGAGATACAAGATTCGAAAAGAGAGGAAAGCTCAACCCTCGATTTATCGGTCCATTTGAAATCCTCGACCGAGTAAGAATTGTGGCCTACAGACTCGCCTTACCACCAAGCATGTCTCGTAATTATAATGTTTTTCACATATCTATGCTACATAAATATGTGAAAGGCCCAAACCGCATCATTGAAGTAGAACCAGACGAGATAGCAGAAAATTTAACATATGAGGAAATTATGGATAAGAAGGAACAAATTCTACGCTCAGGGATTATACCTCAAGTCAAAGTTTTATGGAGAAACCATGATATAGAGGAAATAACCTAGGAGTTAAAATCTGAAGTGAGAGCAAGGTATCCTCACCTCTTCGATAAGCCAGGTACCTACGTAAATTTCGGGGACGAATTTTATAAGGAGGGGAGATTATAAGACACCGATAATTTTAATAAAGAGAATTTATTTTTCTTCTTATTATTTTTTTAAACAGAAAGGTGTTAAATCGATAATGATAAAGTTACTAGTGAAATGTGACAATTGAGAAGTTTAGTAATAACGCTAAATCACTATTCACGTGATCACTATTCACGGGAGACTATTCACGCTAAAAACGCTTTTACACTTTCTTCGACCTTCGATTACGTCATAACGTTTATATAAGCTGGATACAAAATTATACAGTATAAATACGAAAGTACTATTCATACGAATATACTATTCATTTATACAAAAAAGTCAAACCTGTATGTCGGGGAATATTCCTTCTGTCGGATAATATTCGTTCTGTCGTAGAATATTATATTCAGTAAAGTACGACGGCGCCGTCGAAATAACCACTTTTATATTCGGTAACGTACGACGCCGAAATAACAAAATATTAGTGGGCCCCACAATGGCAATATTATCAACGATAGTGGGCCCCATTATCGGATACTGAAAACGACAGTATGTTGTCAACAGTATTATCACTGGCAACTGTTGAAATATCCGGTAATAAAAAGAACAGTAAAACGCGTTATTCCACAGTAGTACGCGGTATTTCACAGGCACACGGTATTGTACAGTATTTTAAATTATTGATTCAATAATTGATAAACTAGCAATTGTACAGTATTTTGATTCAATAATTACAATAACATCTGCATGGTACTTTTTATTATTTATCATGGCACTGTAACTCATATTATTTGTTATGATATTTTAGCAGTATTGATGGATTAAAAGTGGAGTCTAACTTAGGGGTACCTAATTGAAAATTTGAAATTCACATGATGTGAACTATTGGTTCACATGATGGAACTATTGGTTCACGTGTAGGAACTATTAGGGGATGTTATGCAAGATTGATAATACTTGAGGGATTATATTAAAAATAGAGGCAAAGATGGAGGTACTAAAGTGTAATAAGTTGAGCCCTTTTGTACAATTAATGAAACTTGGTTTTCCTATAAATAGGGGAGATTATCTTAAGAAATCTTCACACCTTCCTTGCTTATACTTCCTCCCTCTCTCTCTAAATTTCTTAACTCTAAGTATGCTAGGCTATTTTGAGTATTCGTGAGAATACAAGTATTGTCCAAGTTAGTAAGCTTAGTAGAAAGTAACATCCAATCACTTGTTAACTAAGGTAGAGGATATCAATTTTTTTATACTCTTATGTAATATCATTTGCTTCCTTGTTCGTAAGTGATATTATACTCAAAAAGGTTGTTATTCATTTCGTAATAATTTGTGGGGATAACCTGTCCGTGCGAATTGACGCATGCCTGGTGAATACCCTTCTGTATTCATTCCTTATTACTCTGTGGGAATAACCTGTATGTACGGAATGTCGTACCTGGTGAATACCCTTCTGTATTTATTCCTTATTACTCTGTGAGAATAACCTGTATGTACGGAGTGTCGTACCTGGTGAATATCCCTTTTCATTTGTTCCTTATTAATCTGTGGGTATAACCTGTTCGTGCGGATTGACGCATGCCTGGTGAATAACCCTTCGTATTCATTAGTTATTAATCTTTTGTGAAAATAATCTGTCTACGCGGATTACCGCATGACGGGTGAAAACCCATTTGCAGTTTCATATATTCTGTTATACGAGTATAACGTATCATTTCTTTTGTACTCTTTAAGGGATATCTTTTTCTTTCACATTTCTCCATTTATGATAAGAAATCTCTGTTTGTTTCCAAAACCTTATTTTTAAATGGTGAAAATCCCTGAAAATTTGTAGAATATCCTTAATAGTTTGTGCTTCATCTAATATCTTTTCACCTGAATCTTTCTATTTCGTTTGATACGATATAGTTAAATCGTGAATTTTATTCTTGAATATCATTCTTGAATTTGACTCCACAATTTGGTCATCATGTTGGCAATTTGGTCAACCTTCGACACTGGATAAATTAAACATTCATTCTTATTCTTGATCTCACTGTATTCATTCTATATCATTGTCATCATCCTCATCCTTAAATCGTGGTGATAGTTCTCTTTGGCCCGTAGTGCAAAGATGAACTGGCGTGACATGATTTTGACCAAACTGTGTATTGGTATAATCATGACTTTTGGTGTTACAAACAAAGGCATATGGTAAAAGTTCTCTTTGGCCCGTAGTGCAAAGATGAACTGGCGTTTGGCATGATCATGACCGGTGATGTTATAAATAAATATCTTTGTCACATAGTGCAAAGAGAGGTTGTTGAATATAAATTGTTGATTTGGATGTTCATAAATAGAAATTGTTGATTGGTGTTAAAGAGATAAAATATTGGTGGTGATCCTTTAATTTATAGAAGATGGTAGATATTATAATCTACTTGACTCTTCTAATGGATTATTTGTTCCGCTGCAGTTGTTGTTATTGATGTAATACCCCGAAATATTATCAAAATTATAAATATTGTCTTAACTAAGTTAAGAATGAAAACTCTAGAAATACCTAATGACCGACTGTTTAGGTAATCTTTGGAAACCTAATACGATTCGAAAACGCGATCGTATACGTTTAAAATTAGAACGTATAACCTAAAGCTAGGTATCAAGAAGTTTAAAACCTTAAGCCCTAATGAGATTTGAATTTATGTGTTTAATAAAGATCCAAATGATATTTCGAAGCAGGTGTTTTGTGATTTTATAGTGTAAACGATGAATTAGGTCAAATAAAATTTTCTCCGAAAAACGTCGTGCTTACGCTTTGTCGTGCTTACGCATTGTCGTGCTTACGCTTTGTCGTGCTTACACATTGTCGTGCTTACGCTTTGTCGTGCTTACGCTTTGTCGTGCTTACGCATTGTCGTGCTTACGCTTTGTCGTGCTTACGCATTGTCGTGCTTACGCTTTGTCGTGCTTGGAAGATATTTTATTAAGATATTTTGTTAAGATATTTTACTAAGATATTTTAAGGGCTAAAAGTCTATTTTACCCCCACTTTGGTTTTCCTATAAATAGAAGGCTTATGTTCATTAGTTCTTTGCTAATTCACTAGCTAAAATCTGAAGTTGCAAAGAAATAGTTAAAGCTTGCAACTACAAGAGGTAAAATCCCTAATTGTTGTTATGTTCGATTTCAATTCGTGTTTTAATCGCTTTAATCAATTATGCAAGTAGTTATAATGTCGAAATTGTTCAAGATCACAAGTGTTCTTCTTGTTTCTTGAGCAAATCTTCATTCACGGTCCTTAATCTCGATGAAAAACACGATGTTATGATGTTTGGCTATGCCGATTAACTGTTCTTCGTGTACTCTCGAAATAAAGTTGATATTAATCTTTACAAGCTTTAATCATATATATATATATATATATATTATGTTTAAAATTGTTAAAATCAAGTAAACATGTTGTTATAATGCTCAAATTATTTTTAAGTATTAAGCTAAAAGATCAAAACACAAGCCGTTATGATATTCGATTTTTATCGTTCTTCATATGTTCTTCGTATGTTCTTCGTGTTCTTGATCAAAAGTCATAAATCCTATATAAGTTGGTTTATGATTCGACTATTTTTATGTTATTGAGGTATATTAAGTGTTAGAACATGATAACATAGCATTTTGATGCTTGTGGTATCATGTTTTACCTAGTGGAATGAAGAAGTTGTGTGCAAATCCACAGTTTGTCAATTCTGCAGATTTTTCGAAAAGTTAAAGTCAGAATCTGTTTTCGCAATATAAAAGAAAGTTGTAGAGCATGCAATTTTAACCAATTTAGACTCAAGAATCACCTGAAAATGTTTTATTATGAAAAAGTTATGCCTGTTTTAGTAAAAGAGGTACAAGCTGATTTTGGAAATTCTGGACAGATTTGCTTACTGACTTTTGAAGCAAATTTCCGAAATCTTAAATTCAGAATCTGCTTCTGAAATATAAAAGGAAGTTGTAGATTAGGAAGTTCTAATGAACTTAGACTCAAGAAACACTCAAAAATATTTTGTTATGAGGAAGTTATGACTAAAACACTGCGGCTAGTCCGACAGCCAAGTAGGCTGCACAAAATTTGAAATTTAGGCTTTTGCAAATGAATTATTTAAATCATTCCACCAATGGAAATAGTCTAGTCAAGTATATCTAAGACTTATTAAGAAATAAAATTCGATGATCTAATATTCGGGTACACGTAACCCATTATGTAGGCTTTCAAGCGTTTACCGGGAAATTTTAGTTTACGATCAAGGCAAGTTCTAATCCTTTATGTGTTATTGTGCAAGTTTTTCTAATCCTTGCTTATATTGTTATGTATAAATGTTATTATGTGCAATTGTTATTATGTGAAACTGTTATAAGTTGTTTTATATGATTAACTGTTGAGTGTTAATTGATTATGAAATGAAATATCTGTCAAGTCTAAACATGTTAAAGTTATATGAAAGCATAAATTGTTTATGTGATATTAATTAGACTTGCTGAGCCGTCGTGCTCATTCTTGCGAATAAAACTTTATTTGCAGTTAAGAAGAACGTTAAGAAGATCATGGAACGTAAAAGAGGAAAGCATAGGCTAGTTTTCATGATTATTTAATTGTTGTATTGTTTATAGTCATAATGACTTTTGTAATACGAACAAACAAACATGTAACCGAATATTATATCAATATTACCAGTTTATTGTTATCGAACGTTATTATGTCTTTAAATTTGATATAACTTAGAATTGTTAAAGAACTATAAATCTGAGTGAGGGTATTGGTAATATGGACTGATCATGTTATGCCGATACTCTGAAATTCAGATAGATGGTAAAACATTAATACAAGGTTGATAAAGAACTACAAGTCTGAATGAGGATATTATATAACATTCTTAGTTCTGTACGTACAGAGATTTAGCACCGATGAAGAAACCAAATTCATCGCAAGGTTCCTCTGTCCCAAGAGCAAGTTTGTTATTAATATTGTGAATGTCAGATAAATAGGGAATATCGACATAAAGAAATATCTTTGTATATTGATACTTGTAGTACGAATGAGACCATTACAAGTGGACGTATAGAAGGTTCAAACCTTAAGGTTAAAAATTAACCGTTGGATATGATGTTATCTAGGTAAACAGTTATAAACTACAAGTTGATACTTGTAGCAAGGAAGGATAGAGAATAAGTTAAGATCCAGGGAACGAATAAGAGAAATTTTTATAAGCGGTGTCTTTATTAGACCCGTCCAACCAATACGATTATGGGATCATTGGTTAAGTGACGATAGAAGTACGAGTTAACGTCGGACCCGAATTCGGGGGCGTTACAGTTGGTATCAAGTGAGGGTATTGAATGATATTGTAATATTATCACTTTTCCGCATTATACTCTGATTATTAGAAATCAAGATTTCTATAGTAGTATGTAAAGGTTGTACACGTGAGCACGAAGTCCGACCTGGCTAAAAGAAGCAAGCAGGTGGATTTTTGAGGCGTCACAGGTTGGTATGAGAGCTTTAGATTATAGTTCTGAGGTAACGAGTACCTTGGAGTATAATCTGATGGGTTAAAATTAAAATGGACTTGTGAAGAGTCCGTAGATAATTAAATATATATATATATATATATATCTTAATAAATCTTAATACATAAAACTTTTATGTGAAAGAAATATATTGAATAAAGATAAACTCTTCCCGAGAATGTCTGGAAATGAATAGACTCATAAGGAGTTCTAAAGCAAGTCTACTTATTTTTTTGAAATGCACTCCGTGCAATAACGCAAGTCTGCTTATTTGTTGAAATGTACTTCGTACAATAACGTGTCTTATTTATGAAGTTTATTGTTATGCAAGTATTGTTTCTTTTGCACCCCGTGCATTAACATGCTTGTTATCTGTTATATGCAACGTGATAGTGATTATTGAATTTCAATTAAAAACCATGTTAGTATTTGAGTTGAACAACTCTCTTGTATGGGCATGAGTTTAAGATGTGTTAGGAAACCGATCTAACTCACTGAGGTAACATTTATCGCATTGTAGAGGTATCGTAGAAGCAGTATACACTGTTGATACAACTGTAGCAGTGTTGATGAGACGGGGAACTAATTCATTAGTTCGTGGGTGGGGAACCACTCAGTTCACTATATTGATAATAAATTGAAATCTTGTGTCAAACTATTCCTGATATATATTCTGAGAAGGTGATTCTTTTCTCATATGAATATTTGATAATTAGAGAATATAAGATTAGGTGTGAGTTCTTAAAACTCATACTTATGGCAAGTTTGTGACTCATAATCATATGGTATGTTTCTGAACCCCTAAGCACATGGACAGTCTCTAATTAGTTCTTGGACTACATATTGCTAGGATAAGTTCCTAAACTCATATTTTTATGGAAAGTTCTTAAACACATAATGTATGGTAAGTTTTATGAACTATACCAGAGTATAGGAATATTATAGAATAAGAGCTAATTATTTATACTAGATTGAGCATCGATAGTACTAAAGATAGATGAAAGTGTTTCATAGTGATATATTAGAGGAAGTTGAAGTTGATGAAGGAGAAAAGGGTATTCCAAAATCTACTAGCAATGCTAGATCTTCATACGTATATTCGCACTTGGGTGCCTTTGAAAAAGGAGTGTTCAATCATTGAACTGGAAATTTTTTTTGAGCCATGTTATTCATATGTCTATGCTAATTGTTTTGGCTACACAGATTTAATGTGAAAAATAAAATGAATTTTTCATCAACACCCCATTTTACCTGGTGTGGTATGAAAGATGATGGAATCATCAACGTAATCATGATACGATATGATAAAGTCATAAAATTGATTTTCAAAAGTTTTTGAATAAATTAAATATGAGTCAATGCCAATTGTTTCGGCTAGACAACCTTGTTATAAACTGAGTGAAAACCAATAATGTTTGGTACGACATATATACTGAGAAATGGAAAATGCCTTCATAGGAAGGCCAATAAATGTCGATAATATATTGACCACAAATGGTAGGATGATATGCATACTCCTAGGATGGTAATAAGGCTGATCCCCTTCAAGACATCCAAATCTAAACATATTCCTAAATCTTAAAGATTGACAGGAATGATTGATACGGATCCCGACGGACTGGGCTATCAATCCTCAGTTAAACGATGGTTAATTGGATACGGATCCCAGGACGGGCTATCAACCATCATTATTTAAAATTAAATTGTGAAATTGTTGTTGATTTTAGAAAACATGAAATGTGTGTCAAACCAAAGTGTATTGGTAAAACTTTTGAACTAAGATGAAATTAATTCCCCTTGTGGGATGATATATATGTTCAGTATTGTCTGACATATAGTGCGAACGGGCACAAGTAGGATGATATGCATACTCCTAGGATGTTAAGGAGGCTGATCCCCTTCAAAATATCCGAACTAATGATTCCTAAGTCTATATGACCTATGGGAATGATTACTATGTCCGGTTGAACAAATCAACCTCTGATTTCTAAGTCTTTATGACTGACAGAAACTAGAATATGTGTGGTTTGACAGACAAACCCTCAGTATATATATGTGAAAAAAAAAATCTTTGAACTACATGCTCATTCAATTTAAACACAGTGTGAGTATAATTTGTTAAATGTTTAAACTTGATAAGTCTTTTATAGCTCATCCTTGCAAATATAATTTCCTTTGCAGAAAGGAAATGTGTATAGATAAGTGAACATAGTTGACCTAATATTAGGAATTTGATGTGAGAAGAGATGAATTTAGAAAATTCATATTGAAGACTAAGTTAGAGATAATTTCGAGGACGAAATTCTTATAAGGAAGAGAGAATGTAATATCCTGAATATTTATAGAACATATAAATATGATATTAAATGACTAAAGTTAGTTTAGAAATAATTTCGAGGACGAAATTCTTGTAAGCTGGGTAGAATGTAATACCCCGAAATATTATCAAAATTATAAATATTGTCTTAACTAAGTTAAGAATGAAAACTCTAGAAATACCTAATGACCGACTGTTTAGGTAATCTTTGGAAACCTAATACGATTCGAAAACGCGATCGTATACGTTTAAAATTAGAACGTATAACCTAAAGCTAGGTATCAAGAAGTTTAAAACCTTAAGCCCTAATGAGATTTGAATTTATGTGTTTAATAAAGATCCAAATGATATTTCGAAGCAGGTGTTTTGTGATTTTATAGTGTAAATGATGAATTAGGTCAAATAAAATTTTCTCCGAAAAACGTCGTGCTTACGCTTTGTCGTGCTTACGCATTGTCGTGCTTACGCTTTGTCGTGCTTACGCATTGTCGTGCTTACGCTTTGTCGTGCTTACGCTTTGTCGTGCTTACGCATTGTCGTGCTTACGCTTTGTCGTGTTTACGCATTGTCGTGCTTACGCTTTGTCGTGCTTGGAAGATATTTTATTAAGATATTTTGTTAAGATATTTTACTAAGATATTTTAAGGGCTAAAAGTCTATTTTACCCCCACTTTGGTTTTCCTATAAATAGAAGGCTTAAGTTCATTAGTTCTTTGCTAATTCACTAGCTAAAATCTGAAGTTGCAAAGAAATAGTTAAAGCTTGCAACTACAAGAGGTAAAATCCCTAATTGTTGTTATGTTCGATTTCAATTCGTGTTTTAATCGCTTTAATCAATTATGCAAGTAGTTATAATGTCAAAATTATTCAAGATCACAAGTGTTCTTCTTGTTTCTTGTGCAAATCTTTATTCACGGTCCTTAATCTCGATGAGAAACACGATGTTATGATGTTTGGCTATGGCGATTAACTGTTCTTCGTGTACTCTCGAAATAAAGTTATTATTAATCTTTACAAGCTTTAATCATATATATATATATATATATATATATATATATTATGTTTAAAATTGTTAAAATCAAGTAAACATGTTGTTATAATGCTCAAATTATTTTTAAGTATTAAGCTAAAAGATCAAAACACAAGCCGTTACGATATTTGATTTTTATCGTTCTTCATATGTTCGTCGTGTTCTTGATCAAAAGTCATAAATCCTATATAGGTTGGTTTATGATTCGACTATTTTTATGTTATTGAGGTATATTAAGTGTTAGAACATGATAACATAGCATTTTGATGCTTGTGGTATCATGTTTTACCTAGTGGAATGAAGAAGTTGTGTGCAAATCCACAGTTTGTCAATTCTGCAGATTTTTCGAAAAGTTAAAGTCAGAATCTGTTTTCGCAATATAAAAGAAAGTTGTAGAGCATGCAATTCTAACCAATTTAGACTCAAGAATCACCTGAAAATATTTTATTATGAAAAAGTTATGCCTGTTTTAGTAAAAGAGGTACAAGCTGATTTTGGAAATTCTGGACAGATTTGCTTACTGACTTTTGAAGCAAATTTCCGAAATCTTAAATTCAGAATCTGCTTCTGAAATATAAAAGGAAGTTGTAGACCAGGAAGTTCTAATGAATTTAGACTTAAGAAACACTCAAAAATGTTTTGTTATGAGGAAGTTATGACTAAAACACTGCGGCTAGTCCGACAGCCAAGTAGGCTGCCCAAAATTTGAAATTTAGGCTTTTGCAAATGAATTATTTAAATCATTCCACCAATGGAAATAGTCTAGTCAAGTATATCTAAGACTTATTAAGAAATAAAATTCGATGATCTAATATTCGGGTACACGTAACCCATTATGTAGGCTTTCAAGCGTTTACCGGGAAATTTTAGTTTACGATCAAGGCAAGTTCTAATCCTTTATGTGTTATTGTGCAAGTTTTTCTAATCCTTGCTTATATTGTTATGTATAATTGTTATTATGTGCAATTGTTATTATGTGCAACTGTTATAAGTTGTTTTATATGATTAACTGTTGAGTGTTAATTGATTATGAAATGAAATATCTGTCAAGTCTAAACATGTTAAAGTTATATGAAAGCATAAACTGTTTATGTGATATTAATTAGACTTGCTGAGCCGTCGTGCTCATTCTTGCGAATAAAACTTTATTTGCAGTTAAGAAGAACGTTAAGAAGATCATGGAACGTAAAAGAGGAAAGCATAGGCTAGTTTTCATGATTATTTAATTGTTGTATTGTTTATAGTCATAATGACTTTTCTAATACGAACAAACAAACATGTAACCGAATATTATATCAATATTACCAGTTTATTGTTATCGAACGTTATTATGTCTTTAAATTTGATATAACTTAGAATTGTTAAAGAACTATAAATCTGAGTGAGGGTATTGGTAATATGGACTGATCATGTTATGCCGATACTCTGAAATTCAGATAGATGGTAAAATATTAATACAAGGTTGATAAAGAACTACAAGTCTGAATGAGGATATTATATAACATTCTTAGTTCTGTACGTACAGAGATTTAGCACCGATGAAGAAACCAAATTCATCGCAAGGTTCCTCTGTCCCAAGAGCAAGTTTGTTATTAATATTGTGAATGTCAGATAAATAGGGAATATCGACATAAAGAAATATATTTGTATATTGATACTTGTAGTACGAATGAGACCGTTACAAGTGGACGTATAGAAGGTTCAAACCTTAAGGTTAAAAATTAACCGTTGGATATGATGTTATCTAGGTAAACAGTTATAAACTACAAGTTGATACTTGTAGCAAGGAAGGATAGAGAATAAGTTAAGATCCAGGGAACGAATAAGAGAAATTTTTATAAGCGGTGTCTTTATTAGACCCGTCCAACCAATACGATTATGGGATCATTGGTTAAGTGACGATAGAAGTACGAGTTAACGTCGGACCCGAATTCGGGGGCGTTACAGTTGGTATCAAGTGAGGGTATTGAATGATATTGTAATATTATCACTTTTCCGCATTATACTCTGATTATTAGAAATCAAGATTTCTATAGTAGTATGTAAAGGTTGTACACGTGAGCACGAAGTCCGACCTGGCTAAAAGAAGCAAGCAGGTGGATTTTTGGGGCGTCACAATTGAACAATTATAATATCTTTTAATCTCTGATTTATTTTGTTTGAAGGCTAAAGATAATTTTATTCTTCATTATATTAGTCATGATATTTCTTACTGGGCTATTTGTGCTCACTCTTTTCCTTTTTGTTCCATTGTTCTCCTCAGGAAAAAAGAGTGTAGCGGGGACTAGCCGGAAAATGGAGTGATGGTCCGAGACAATAGAAATATCTCAATACATTATTAGTGTGGCAATAAGTGTATTGAGAATTTAAGATATATTTGTATTGTGTTGTCGTATTTTGCACAACACTTATTAGTTGTAAATGGAAAAATTCATATTTGTATTTGTATTTTGTGGAATGTTATTGGCACCTCAAAATAGATTGTATGGACCTATTTTGGGGGCATCACAATGATGATGAGGTACGCGTCATAGAGGATGATGATCTAGTTATATACGATGAGGCTATAAGTAGAAGACACTGAGAGAAATTGCAGATGGCTATGAAATCCGAAATGGACTCCATGTATGAGAACCAAGTATAGACTCTGGTTACTCCACAAAAGGGCATAGTACCTAGAGTGTGAATATGGGTCTTTAAGATAAAGACTGGGGAAAATGGCAAGGTGGAGACCTATAAGACCAGACCTGTTTAAAAGGTTTTTCAAGTCAAGGAGTTGACTGTGATAAAACCTTATTACCGGGTAATGCTCAAGTCCATTTGGATTTTGCTTGTGATTGCAGCTTATTACGAAATCTGGCAAAATGGATGTGGAGATGTCCTTCCTCAATGAAGACTTGAGGAGAATGTATGTATGATACAACCAGAGGAATTTGTTTCAAAGGTTGAAGCAAATCGTGTTTTAAGCTACAATGATTCATTTATGGATTGAAGCAAGCTTCTCAAAGATGGAACATTTGTTTTGATAAGACAATCAAAAGAGTTTGATTTTATCAAAAACGAGAACGAACCTAGTGTGTACAAAAGGGTCAGTGGGAGCACTGTGACATTCCTAGTATTATATGTTGATATACTACTGATAAGGAATAACACACCAATGCTACAATCAGTAAAGATAAAATTGTCTAAACATTCCTTCATGAATAACTTAGGAGGAGCATCCTATAAATTGGGGATAATAATCTATATTGATAGATTTAAAAGGATGTTCGACTTGACCCAAGGAACGCATATTCATTTGATGTTAAAGGCGTTTAGCATGGCAAACTCTAAGAGAGGTCTCATGATGATGAGTCATGGAGTGTATCTCTCAAAAATTGTCCCCAATTGAAAGAGAGATCGCATGAGTTACTATCATGTATGCAATAAATATACAAGGCTTGATGTTGATCAGTCATATTTTGGAGATGATCATTGTAAGACAGTGATAAACATCTTTAGGTACTTAACCGGTACTGAAGATGTGATCATGATTCATGGTAGGTCTAAATTAAAACTAGAGGGCTAAACAGACTCAAGTTTTTCAGACTGACCAAGACGATAACAAATCCACTTTAGGGTAAATAGTTACCTCAAAAGGTGGTGCAGTGAATTGGAAAGGTTCCAAACAGCAAAGAGTTGCTGGTTTAGTGACAAAGACAAAGTATATAGCTGTAAATGAAGCTGCAAGTTTGATTGTTTGGATGAAAAGTTCATCACAGAACTAGGAATAGTTCCTAAGTCTCATCTTGGATTCAAGCAAGTGTTGTGGCACTTTCATTTGATTAGAGGAATCATTGAAAGAGGAAAAGTCACTATAGAGATAGTGGACTCTGGAGAACAACATTGCATATCCATTTACTGAAGCTTTATCCAAACAGCAGGATGATCGTCACTTAGAGAAAAAGGGTATAAGATACCATGGCGATTGGCTTTAGTGCAAGTGGGAGATTGAAAGTAGTATGCACACAAGCCAATCATATTTGATATGATGTAGCATATACTTTGTAATCTTATTCGTTTGTTAAAGGCATTTTACTTTATCTACATGGTGTTATTATATTAAATGTGATAAACCCATAGTTTTGAGCAATGCTTTTAGAATCATGATGGTGATCATGCTAATGAGATCTAAATTCTAGATAGTTCACAAACTAAAATCGTTCCTAATCGTTGGATTACTAAAAAGGGGATTAGTGAATCCGGATAGATTAGTACATACGTTGCTTGCTCTTATGAAAAGGATGATTGATCTCATAATCATTTGTGTGGAGACACTAAAGCAAGTATGTAGGTGCTTATTAGAGAATAAGTTCACTAAACGTGGCTCGCTAAGGAATACCTAATGGAGTTTTACTCGCCTGTCAATAGGAATTCCTCTAGTGATAGTAGTACAAGTGATCCTTGGACTTGAGATCATCATAGTATCTTGTGTGTGATGAGTTATACTTTGACATGTCCCTTAAGACCCTTAGGGTATATCAAAGGGTATGATTGGGTATAATAAGTTATACATGGAGATAGGTGAATGATTAATAAAGAATCTACCACTTCTAGTAAAAGGAGTGAATGTCCTATGTGATTCGATAAATGACGACTCAGAAGTCTTTGGCCAAAGCAGAATGAAATTAGAAAGGAGTTTCTAATTTGCATTATCAGAGTTGTGCATTTGAGAATCGAAATACATATAATTAAATAAAATAAGACTTGATAGTAATTTCATGTCTTATATGTCGACGCCGGGTTCTCGCTTTCTCGTCTCCTTAGTCTTTTCCAATTTTAGCCTTTTGATTTAGATGACGTTTGGAAAAGGTCGGCATTGATGTCGACGGGGTTTTGAAAGATTGCGTTTTATGATGAGCCAATTAACCAGAGTCGCCAGTTGGTATATTTGAAATGGATGTACCAACTCATCCGAGTTTTCGTTTTTTTTTATAAATCGCTGGCTCATGTATGACTCCGAATTAATTGGTCTGCGAATCGAGATTCATGGAGTTCGGGGGCTTGTTTAAGTGAGGGGAAGGTGTTAGGCATCCCTCGACTTCCGTGAAATACGGTTACCGCAATCTTAATGCTTTCCTATCCTTTAATTCATGAATATGTGTATGTAGGTGCGCGCGTGTGTGTGTGTGTGCCTATGTGAATGTTGTGGTGAGTTTGTATGAAAGAGTCATTTGGATTTTAGGGAAAATCGTGTTTTAATTTGAGTATGCTTCGGAATGTCTTTTCGGTATACCCGAGAAGGCTTTATTCTTTATGAGAAAGGTTTGATTTTAATTATCAAAACTATGAGATTTTCGTTAAGTGTCGTTTTAACAAAACAAGAGTTTTAAACCTTCGTCAAAATAGGAATCGAGATCTATACATTGCTTTCATAAAATGATGGGCAATTTCTAGGATCTCTTTCACCCTATGCACAAAGATTTAATAAAACGTCAATTATTTATAAAATCATTTCGTGTGTTGTTTTGGAAAACGATTTTTCTTTAGCTTTCTCGTTAGATATGAATCGACATTTCATTAACATTTCTCAAATTTTAACCTCGTGATTCTAATATCCTACTTTGATTGATTTTATGAAAATCTTATCATTTAGCTTTGAAATCAATTTCGTGTCATAATTCAAATCGAACATAAACACACGCGTCGGGCTATTAATGGGCATGTAAGCCATCAAAATATCCCCGAACGCCAACAATCACAAATTTCACTATTTCGGGGCCTTAAGCACGATTCTCGCCTTAGCGTCGTTTTAAGGCCCAACGATTACATATTTACAATGAGAACTACGTCATCTCTACTTCTTACACCAAGATATGTCCATCATCGGATTGGGACCCCGGGGTCGCTTTCCTAGGCTCACAACCAAGTATCCACAAACAATCGGATATTACAAGAAAATAAACCAACCCGGATAATCTAACAATACCAAGGCATCCTAAAACAACGATTTAAAGGAATTGATACCAAACATAACACCTTAAAACAAACAAAGAAATTAATGAACGAATATCATCGGGTTATTAGGAAGAGTTTCATTCCGATGGAAACTTCACTCACAATCCCTAATTCATTGTTCAATCAATAAATTACATGAAAAATTACATCTAATTTGATCAAATGATATGATAGAAATTGATACCACAAAAGAGATTTCACCTTGCAATTGATATCCAAATGGATGTAAACTTGATGTATTTGAATTGAATAAGGAGTGTATTGATACAATCAAAATCAAAAGAATTGAACTCTCTCCTTTTTTCTCTCTTTTCTTCCTATTTGATTGCAAAATTTCCCTCTTTTTCCTCTCAATTTCCGATCTTTTGCTGCTGTTTTCCGCTGGAATTCTTCCTCTTTCCCAAAATTCGCTGAACCTCCTGTATGCTGCCCGAAGCGGCTTAAATAGGCTGGCCAGAGCCAGCCGCAGATCTATCTGCGGCTGGCCACAGATAGATCTGCGGCTGGCCAGCTGGCACGCCTCCCATCGCACTCAGCTGGTAGTGCTGATTTCCCGCGTTTTCGTGCTGGCGCACCCACTTGGCCGCAGATCTATCCGCGGCTGGCGGGCTTGACTTTCTCGATTTTCGTGCCACGCCTCGATTTTCGTACCGCAAACGTCGGTTTTCGCTGACAGGCTCGTATTCCGCAGTCCGGGAATTTTCCGGGAGACGTGCCACCTCATTCGGAAGTGCCTGCCTTGGACGGTCATGCTGTCACGTCGACTTGGGCTGCCCAAATCATTGCGGCGGTGCCGGGCGCTCGCCCTTGTGCCCGCTCCTTTGCTTCCGCAAGCCGGTTCAATTGTCGATTTCGCCCTCCTGTCATGGTTAGTAGAAGGAAACGCAAAATTTGGGTGTCTACAGCTGCCCCTCTTTATCATGTTTATGAAATGATAAATGAAATGAGCAGGATAAAGAATAGACACTCGATGCATGAATGACAGTGCATAAGAATGACAGTACATACATGATGCCACACATATAGCTTATGATGCAACATAAGATGTAATGCATGCAAGACATTCGTAAGAGTGTCAATGTATCAACCCCTTGACCGTGTTTTGTTAGTCTTTGGGTTCACTGTTTCAATCTATCGTCTCGTTCGGGGCCGGGTATCGTCGCCGGTCACCCATCGCGTAACCCCCGGTTATCGTCGCCGGTCGGTCCTCTGTCGGAGCCGGTTATCGTCGCCGGACATCCATCTCGTGATCGCCGGTTATCGTCGCCGGTCAATCGTCTCGTCGGGGCCGGGTATCGTCGCCGGTCACCCATCTCGTAACCCCCGGTTATCGTCGCCGGTTGGTTATCTGTTGGAGCCGGTTATCGTCGCCGGTCATCCATCTCGTGATCGCCGGTTATCGTCGCCGGTCAATCGTCATGTCGGGGCCGGGTATCGTCGCCGGTCACCCATCTCGTAACCTCCGGTTATCGTCGCCGGTCGGTTATCTTGTCGGAGCCGGTTATCGTCGCCGGTCATCCATCTCGTGATCGCCGGTTATCGTCGTCGGTCGATCGTCTCGTCGGGGCCGGGTATCGTCGCCGGTCACCCATCTCGTAACCTCCGGTTATCGTCGCCGGTCGGTTATCTTGTCGGAGCCGGTTATCGTCGCCGGTCATCCATCTCGTGATCGCCGGTTATCGTCGCCGGTCGATCGTCTCGTCGGGGCCGGGTATCGTCGCCGGTCACCCCTCTCGTAACCTCCGGTTATCGTCGCCGGTCGGTTATCTTGTCGGAGCCGGTTATCGTCGCCGGTCATCCATCTCGTGATCGCCGGTTATCGTCGCCGGTCGATCGTCTCGTCGGGGCCGGGTATCGTCGCCGGTCACCCATCTCGTAACCCCTGGTTATCGTCGCCGGTTGGTTATCTGTTGGAGCCGGTTATCGTCGCCGGTCGATCGTCTCGTCGGGGCCGGGTATCGTCGCCGGTCACCCATCTCGTAACCCCCGGTTATCGTCGCCGGTTGGTTATCTTGTCGGAGCCGGTTATCGTCGCCGGTCATCCATCTTGTGATCGCCGGTTATCGTCGCCGGTCGATCGTCATGTCGGGGCCGGGTATCGTCGCCGGTCACCCATCTCGTATACTTTTCACTTCAACACGTCAAATGGTTGCAAGGGAGCAAGGTGGGACCCACCAAGGCCAGCCGCAGATGGATCTGCGGCCAGCCGCAGATACATCTGCGGCCAAGATCGGGCTTATATGCCGCGTCCCGCTTCCAGATCTGTCACTTTCAACTTCCAACTCACACATATTCCTCGCGATTTTTGCTTGTTCGCAAGGGCTTTTTGTCGATTTTTTCAACTTTCCTGCAAAAACTGTTCCGGTAGGATTGATCTACACGCTACAGGTAACACTTTGACCGGTCACTTTTCAATTTCGTCAATGTTTTGCTATACATTTGACTATTTGCATGTTTAGAGATAAAATGTATGCTTTACAATGCTATGTAATGTATCATCATATATACATGCTATGTATCAACTATGTGAGTCCTATTTTATGTTCATGAGGCGGTTCCCACATATTGTTATTCCTTTTCTGCAATAAAATCATGCATTACATGCTGTAATTACATATATGAATGCAATTTAAATCTGTTTGAGGCTTTGATTGATGGAAAACACGCTTGGCTTATGCCTGGGATGTTCAATTTACAAACGGAACTCTGCCGATTTTTTTTTTTTTTTTTTTTTTTTTTTTTGTTTTTTTTTTTTTTTTTTTTTTTTTTTTTTTTTTTTTTTAAGCATGCATCATGTTGCATTAATCATATGATGAGGCTAGAAATTTAGAAATGTTCATTACATAATTTTAAAAGGAAACTTACCTTCTTTCTCGCCCGTTCTATTCCAGCTATGGATCGTGATGCGCCCAGTAGCTCCTCCGCCTCTCGGACTTCGGGTGTTCGCCGTCGTAGGGCTGCACCCACTCCTGTTCCTCCTCGGACCCGTCAGGCTCGTCGTTTGACGGAGGCTGTTATTCGTCCTGGTCCTCCGGACGTTGAGGAGGCTGTTCCTCCGGAGGTCGCGGCAGAGGGGCCATCCTCCAGCACTCCGGCTCCATCTACTCATCAGGCTCCTTCTGGCGCCTCTGTGCAGATACCCGATCTTTTGGGTCGGGATCTCAGTCGTCACCCCTCGGCATCTCTCGTGGCTAACGAGGTATATTTCAGCTCTATTCTGATTTCATTCTCAATTTCTCCATTCTCCTTTTACCCGGATTGACCCCTTGGTGATTGCCCCAGGTACCCGAGTTTACCCAGCCGAGGGGTAACTGGTTCAACATCTATTCCCTTTACGCGGCCCTGCACAGTGATTATCGGGCGATGGTGGACTCTTGGGGCTTCCGACATTTCTTCACTATCATCCCCCGCCAGTGCCCCTGGGGTTACATGAGGGCTTTATCCGAGCGATGGTTCCACCAGACGCAGTCTCTTCATCTCCTCGACTGCGAGGTCGTGTTGACCCCATGGGACTGGAGGTACATTACTGGCATTGAGTTTACCGGGTCCCGCGTCCCCTTGGATCTTGATATCACTCCTGTGGAGGTTCGAGCTTTGCTGGGCTTCGCTGTTGAGGACCGGGTCTTTAAGGCCCGCAGTATCCGATCTGGTGCCTTGGCAGTCGATGCAGTCGGGGGTCTCTATGCGCTGCCTATTCCAGCAGATCAGGGCACCAGGGACATTCTGCTACGACGCCTGTTCCTGACCATCATGAGGGGTTGTTTTCTGGGGAACAACTCCTCCACCATTCATTTCAGCGTCGTAGGAGCGGTCAGAGATGTGGACCGCATCGGTGATTATGACTGGGGGTCATTCACCTTTGCCTATTTCCTCCACGGCATGCATCTACGCTCAGAGGGACAGACTGATGCCTGGCTCGGCTTCTACCATTTTCTGTTGGTGAGTCCCCTCCTCCTCTCTCTTACTGTATTTCTTTTCCTTTCATCTCTTTTCTGTATTTGATAGTGACTCATGCCCTGTCTTGTTTCTATTCACAGTTCTGGGCTTACGAGCGGCTGCCATGTCTGAGGCCTATCACTACTCTGGGCCCGGACACTTATCCTCGGGGTCGGCGATGGCATCACAGTACTCTGGAGGAGGTCCCCGTGTCGGGCAGCTTTGCACATTGTCGTATTCAGCTGGAGTTGATCACGGCTGCCGACGTCGTCTGGATTCCCTACCTCTCCGAGCATCTGACTGTGGGGTTTGCTGACGGGCATCCTTCCGGCCCGGAGTTCGAGCTTTCCACCCGTCGCCTCACTTTGCAGAGTGTTGGAGGCTGGGTGATGTATCTGGGAGAGCGCGCATTCAGATGCGTCACTGGAGAGATCCGCATCCCGCACTCCCTTTCTTTCACTACTTTCTGGCCGCTGGATTCTCAGCCCTCGGAGATCATGCTCGCCGGGGAGGATGGTCGGATGCTTTCCACGGGTCCCACTACGAGTGATGCATTCCGTACATGGTGGGTGCCCCGTACCATCGGTCCTCAGACTCGGGCCACTTTCTTCCTTGGAGACATGGTTCCAGGCTCGGTGACGATGACCGATTGGGCTGCCTGTGTTCGGACCCCTACCCACGCTGAGCAGATCGCCTCATTGACCCGTCAGGTAGATCAGTTGTCGCTGTTTATTCGAGGATTGGGCCGGGCCCCGGAGGAGGCTTACACCTACGATCCTGACGGTGCAGGTTATGATGCAGGCCCGATTTCATCTGATGCCACAGCGCATCCCTACATCCCTGATATGAACTTTGGTCCTCCGAGCTCGACGACTCCAGGGGATCAGTTCGAGGATCCTGCTTTCATAGATGATACTGATTTTATTTAGACCAGGATAGGATAGGGCCTTTTGTATCGGCACCTGCTTAGATTTCTTTTTCATTTATGCAATATGTACTGAACTCATTTATTTATTTACGCACAGTTCTTTTTCATCTCTATGGAATTCACCTGCTTTATTATTAACTGTATGATGCATGCTTTTATTTATGGATAGAGAATGACCCCTGTACAGTCTTTTTGATACTATTTTTTCAGATGTCGTCCTCGGATGTCGTGACTCGTTTGGATTCCATTCCTCCCACAGGGTTGGTCGGCAGCCTCTTCCGCTGGTTGGACAGTTTACTGCCGGCAGGACAGGATTATCGCAGATGGTCTTTTGGGACATTCTTGGTCCTTATTAACCTTCCAGGTGCCAGCGGGCTTTGTGGATGGTCCTTCTGAGCCATTGGGCCCCTGCCCGTCAGGTGTTTAGGTTTGGGACAGTAGAGCTGACCCCCACCCTTGAGGAGTATGCTCGCTTCACCGGCTTGCCCTTGGATGGTCCCTGTGCTAGGGTTACTGTTGGTTCCATGCGCCGTCAATTCTTGACTTTTACCGGTTTGCGGAGGGCTGTCTTATTACCGGTAACCACATCAGACCATATGGTTCCTCTTCAATTCTTGATTGACCGATTCGGCTCACCTGACAGTTTCCGTCTTTTCCTCGGTGATTTTTCCGTGTCCGAGGAGCGCTGGGATGCCTTGAGAGTGGGCGTTCTGATGGCCTGTGTCATCTCAGTTTTGTATTTGCCTGCAGGATCCCGATCATTTGGACATGCGGATTGTTGCGGCCGTTCGGGCCCTTCAGGAGGATCACACCATTCTCCCCATGATATTGGCGGATACCTATATGTCGGCCACATACTGCCAGTCCTTCCGAGGGAGATTCTTCAGAGGGAGTTCGACCTTATTGTACATGTGGTTCATGAGTCATCTTAGTTCCATCGGCCATTTCCGTCGCCAAGGGTTTTGCTTCAGCCATGACATAACCACGCAGTTTTCGCTTCGTCCTGCGCGTTGCACTGGTGTGGCCTCCTGGACATTATTTTTGTCTATCATTGAGGACCCCTTTCATCTATTGGTTTACTCGGGCTATTGCTCCTTCATGAGCTTCTTGACTCATGTGCCTGGCATGGATTTCATTCCCATTACTGGGTTAAGGGGCGTGACGACCTATCATCCCCTGGCGGTTATGGGGCAGTTTGATCAGACACAGGATTTACACCCCTTTGCGGGTGCAGCCGCATACCGATTCCTTATATCATCCTATACAGAGAGGGATCTATTGCAGGTATACGAGCTTTGGGATCGCAGGATCTTTGCTGAATATAGTGCGAGCTGTCACATCCAGACATTTGCCTACGTACAGTGGTTGCGTGGAGACCTGGATTCGGCTAGTTTGAGTCGGACTGGGGCCTTTGATGACTCTGGAGTGATTTTCACAGAAGATACCACAGACCACTCCATTTCAGTCGATTCTGCCCCGCCTCGGGTCGCTGAGGATTCCCGACTCCTCCTGGCCCTGATTACTACTGAAGCCGAGAGGGATGCCGCCCTTGCCGAGAGAGATGAGGCCATTCGGGCTAGAGATGCTGCCATTGCTGATAGAGAGGCCATTGTATTTCAGACCAAGGCAGTGGTAGATGCTCATTTTGGGACTGTCAGCCGAGCTATTGATTTACTAGATCGTATTGATATGATGGGGCAGCAGATTGCAGGAGATGCTGATGCTTCAGATCTATCCACCACCCTGTCCATCCTGCTTCGGCTAGTTTCAGATTTGTAGATTATTTTATTTCCTGCACAGACTATGTTGGTTTCATCAGTTATTGAAAGATAAATCTTGTAATAAAACGACTTATATATATATAGACATGCATTTAAATTTAGTCATTTTCCCCTTTTGTCGTATCATTGCCCTCCATTGGATCATCATTTTATCTAACTGACCATGATTTTGACATTTCGCCTTCTTTCTTTCCTCAAGACTTGATGGAGATTTGACAGATATTGCCGCACACCTTTTGATTTCGTCGGATTGAATCTCAGATTTTGGATAACTGTTTGGGTTAGATCAGGGTATGTATTCTGGGATGAAACTGGTTAGGCAGTTGGTTTCGGGAAGGTTTTGAGGGTGTAGGAAGGTTTTATCTGGCTATCGAAAATTGGTTTTGGTTGGGGAAAGGATTATTTTTAAAGGATCGGACCGCGCCATGATGGCTGCCTACGTTCCCCCACAAGTTGGGGAGATCAGGTCCTACGTAGTTCGCTCTCAAAGGAAAAAAGAACTGATAATTTAAGCGTAGAACCGCTTCACCGAGTCAGCATTGAGGGGTTGTGGAAATACCTCACCATCCATTTCTTGCAATATGAGGGCTCCTCCGGACAGCACTTTCTTAATCACGAATGGTCCTTCCCAATTCGGGGCAAACTTCCCCCTGGCTTCGTCCTGACAAGACATGATTCTCTTTAGCACCAGGTCATTCTCCTTGAATTTCCGAGGTCTGATCCTTTTGTCATATGATCGGGAGATCCTCTGTTGATATAGCTGGCCGTGCCAAACAGCAGCCACCCTCCTTTCATCAATTAGGGCCAATTGGTCGTATCGACTTTGCATCCAATCCTCCTCGCTTATCTGAGCATCGATCATTATTCTGAGGGACGCCATCTCAACTTCAACTGGCAGGACAGCCTCCATTCCATATACCAAGGCGTAAGGGGTTGCTCCCGTAGAAGTACGCGTGGATGTTCGGTATGCCAGCAGGGTGAGGGGTAACAGATCCGGCCATCCCCGATGATTAGCAGACATTTTCGCCATGATCTTCTTGATGTTCTTATTGGATTGTCAGGGGTTCCAATATCAACGGTGATGGTTTGGTCCAAGTTGGGTTTGGGTTTATCCTCGACCCATCCCTTGATCTCGTCAGGTGCGTCGTCGTAATCTGTCTCATCTGGTTCAATGCCCATTAAATCGAAATCCAGCTCAATGTCAAAATCATAATCATCATTCAAATTTGAAAGACCGTTTGTTAGGCAAGGATTACTCAAATTGGTACACCTGACATGAAACAAAATACTTGTCATATATAAATCATTTTTTCACGATGATCGCATTTTCAAATAACAAGAAGAAACGACATAATGAATGCAGAAATAAAACAACAACCCAAAAAAATAAAACTTCTTCATTCCCCCTCATTCTGGGGTCAACCACCCTGCCGTCGAGCTTTACCCCTGTTTGGATATCACTGGTTTCTGGGTCCAATTGTCCGATGGTCAGGTCAGCTGAAATGCGCTGGATGAAAGAGGTCCTCACATCGGACACCTCCCCGATGATTACGGATTACGTCGCCTGAGTTCTCCTCCATACCCTTTCCAGGAATAATCAGTCCTGCCCAATCGATGACAGGCACAACTTGTTGGGCTCCCGGTGGTATGATAATATTCGTCCCCTCCTTACTGCTTGTTGATTGTCCGGGGATATAGCATTTGGTTTCAAACTCTTTTGCGACCTCCTGCAGGAAACTTTCCCTCCGGGCCGACTCACTATGTGTGGGGGTTAACTCTTCATTCCCTGCCCCAATCACAGGTTCCGCTGATCCCCCTGCTCATTGTCGGCCCTTGGTCGCTGGACTGCCAACTAGTCGAATCGGAATCGCACCCTGACGGTGTCCCCGCACCTGCGCCCACATGGTATCCCAATCCTGCTTTGCCTATCTGCTGTGGGGTAGGAGGATGGGCTCGGTGATTCCCTGACTGCTTTTCCCTAGTCCCTGTCCAGGTTGGAAGTTCATTTTAATCATTTCCTTTGCCACAAAGGTGAGTTCCGGAGAGAACCCTCGGTTTCACAGCTGGAGCCCCCAGGCATCTATAATGGGGAGTGCTAAACTCTAGTGCTTGAATGCTGGCAGGCGCCGCTGACTCATCCACATATAATACAGGTCGGCCACTCCTGGGAGGAGAAGGGTCATCACATTCGGCCGAGATTGTTACCAGATTCCCATCGATGATCAACTTGATTTGTTGGTGGAGCGTGGAGGGAACTGCCCCGGCCATGTGTATCCACGGCCTCCCTAACAGCAGGTTGTAGCTTGCCGTAATATCCAGGACTTGGAAGGAGAAATCAAAAGTACAGGGTCCTATCTCCACTGGCAATTACTATCTCCCCCGATGGTGTCCCTCCGGGATTCCGTCAAAAGCCCGAACCACCACATGACTGGCCCGTAGGCGCTTGGGAATGATGTTCATTTTCTTCAGCGTGCTGAGAGGACATATATTCAATGCCGATCCCCCGTCGATCAGTACCCCATTCATGACATATCTTGAGGAGATTACTGCAATGTGTAGCGGTTTTCGGTGCCCCCTTCCCTCTTTGGGAATGTCCTCATCCGTAAAGGATATTGCCATCGGTTTTCCAATAAGTGGCTACCAGCGGCCGAAACCCTCCTCACTAATTTCTTTGGACACAAATGCCTCCTCCCAGAACCTTCATCATGGTTTTGCTGGTGCTCCAATTGAGATGCACAAAACACCACAGTTCCATGACTGATGTTAGGGTTGATTCCTTCATTTTAAAAATTCTGGATCCCCCTCATTTCCGTGTGGTGATCCATCCTTTTCCCAAAACAAACTCTATGGCCCTTTCCTCGGGAAGACCCCCTACTTCAATTTTTTCTCTTTTTGGCTCTCAAGGACTCGCACCGGGCAAGATTTACATAGGGGGGTTTACCCCTTGTACGTCGTCACGGAAGCACAACTTGGGCGCTTCCTCGGGTATGTCCCCCGTAATTCCAGGGGGTACAGTCTTTCAGACTACTGATAGGGAGTTGATGGCCTTGGCAGCAAAAAATGATGGGGCCTCGGAGCCTATCCAAACTTGATAGGGTCCCCTCTATGTTATCTACCGTACTTACCCCTATCCAACTTGATGCGGCGTTACCCCTCGCTACTTCCCGATGGTCATGTATCACATTTATACATCCCCTCAACCTTTCTGCCCACATAGTTCAAACCTTGGCAGGCTCCCCCGACCTCACTTGCCTCCGTCGCATTATTGACTCCCCCTCTCATCCTGTTCTTGGCAGGGGTATTTGCCTTAACATTCGGGGGTTCCGGCTTGGTTGTTCCACCACAATCTCTGCCACTGTCAATCAGGATTTTGGAATTCCGAATTGCTTTAAACGTTCCAGCAATTCCTGTGTATCATGGCCAGGGGAACTGGAAGTGAATTGTGGAGTGGTTATATGCCACACCGCTGTTAGCTCGGTGTCAAAACCTTCTACCCATTTGAGGGTTCAACTCGGGGGTGCCAAAACCAACAACAATCTTCTTTTGGGCCTACCTTAATACCGCTCAATACTCGTTCCAAAGCGGGCTCCCCGAGCGGTGGTGAAATTACTCGGTTTTTCGAGGCCTCATATCTTCTTCGCCCTCTGCTTCTTTGGATCTGAGACAAAAATCTGGCGGCTGGCGGGGTGGCCACCTCCCTCTGTGCCTGTTGTTCCCGGAAGATGGTTTTCTCGCTTTACTGGTACGACCCTTGTAGGATGAGGGAGGCCACACTCCTCTTCCTTCCTTCTTTTGGACTCTCCGGGACAGTTGCTACCATAGTTTCCATTCTGTATTTTGCTCTTGGCTGCACGCAGTTTTCTTCAAAGCAGTAAGTATCCCGGATCTTTTAACCCGAATATTCAACCCCCATGTCAACCATCTCTACCATGTTTCAATTCATCTTCCGCAAAAGGTTCCAATCCTGAGATGACCCTCTCTATAATTACAAGGTTGCCTCCTGAATGTCATACCAACACAGGTCCATTACCATCTCCTGAAGATGTCGCTCATCGGAGGGAGTTACCCTGGGCAGCCATTGCCCCTCCATCTATTTGCGCCATATTCCCTATAAGGATTCCCTAGGCTTGTGTTTTTTTAACCTTTTGTCATTTGGGTAGCCTGTCAACGAGCCAATCTGGGCCTGATAGCTGTATTGGGTTTAAGAAAGTATGGGCCAATTCCTCCCAGTTGTGGATGTCGGTGCGTTTTCTGTCGAGGCGGGCATACCCAGATTCTTGCCTCCCCTGTTAAAGCTTTTCTGAAACTAGCTGCATTCTTTACCCCTCGTCTTCGGCATAAGCTCCGAGTTCTCCCAATGTATATTTTCAGTTGGTGTGTAATAGGGGTCTCCCTTTCCATTGTATGTACTTTTCAAAACTCGGGAACTTTTTGAACTTTTTCTGGATATCATTGGCTCCGGGGAAAACACATAAATTCCCGATAGTAATTAACCTGCCCAGGGAGCCTATAGCCCTTTAGAGATTTGGATGGTTTCCCTCCATGTATTACATTTTTCATCCGCAAGGTTCGTTCATGGTACCCCTTCCTCTGGGATAGTAATCACTGTCCATGCCAGGTATGGGAACGGCCTTTGGGATGACTGGCTCGTCCTTGAGGGTGTGAGTCGGGGGTTGGTACCTCTTGTAAGCAAAGTTCTCTTTGTACCCTATTTTTAGGAAGGGATTCTGATCATCCCCTGGTGGTGGAGTAATTATAGCCGATCCCTGGTTTACACGGAATCCTGTCTTTGATTAAGAACTTGGTTCCTTTAAACACTTGTTGTCCATTTCCATCATCTTGTCTTTTAAAATCATCAAACTCCTCCCGAGATATGGGAATTATGGTTAGGGAAGATCAGCCATTTCAGATTGTAGAGGACCTGGGCTTTTCTTTAGACTGGCGAGACGGAGTTTTGAGGAGCATATCCTACAGAGACAAATGGTTCCGAAGTTTAGTCCTGGGGACATGTAAATTGCAACATGGATGCAATTGCTAAAGCTATAAAATTTTTTGTGTTTTGGCGGTTCTTTAATCTTTTCACCTGCACAAGAGAAAAGTTAGTAGGTCCTTTAGTGCCATAACCCAATGCTAAACATGCTTTATTATTGCTCCCCCAAACTATTCTCCCTGCAATTTCACAGCGGTTAGTAATCTCTTTCGACACAGAGAAAAAGGGATGTTATGGAATATTGAATGAGATCATGACATTTAGACAATTATAAAACGTTTAAAAAAAGGCATTTGAAGAGAGGGACATTTTCCCTGCGTTGTGTTTTTATTCAGAGGATGGGGAACCTATCCTTAGGGGTTTTACTCTCACGGGCTTTATCGGCGTATGAAAAGGTTTCCCAAATCTATTCGCTAATCTACTCGTTTGGAGCCCCTTTCGTATTATTGGACGCGGATTTGAGATGGTTGCGTTTCCTGAGCCATCTCCGCTGGGAGCAGCTCCCAATCGGGTCCGAGTAATAAAGCTAAAACCGACAGGTTCGCCTCAGGAGGAGGTTACTTCTCTCAACATACAATTCCACATTTTCATCGTCCTCCACCGTATGCAAATGATTTCTTTTAAAGTAAAGGCCAATTCCATTACAATTCAATCATTCCATTCATTGTGACCAAAACACGCATCTTCACACGACAAAAACACCAAGAAGATTCAAAATAATCGCATATGCACACACAATATTCATGAATTTTTTTTTTAAAGGGATAGAATAGCAATCAAGATTTTAATGCGGTCTTAAGCCCTCTAATGTCCCCCAGACGTTTTAGAGTCGCCAAGCTGTCGACGCCGGGTTCTCGCTTATCTCGTCTCCTTAGTCCCTTTTCCAATTTTAGCCTTTTGATTTAGATGACGTTTGGAAAAGGTCGGCAATATGATGTCCGACGGTGGTTTTGAAAGGATTTGCTTTTATATGAATGAGCCACATTAACCAGAGTCTGCTCAGTTGGTATTTATTTGATAATCAAGGATATGTACCTTCCCCCCCCCCCCCTAACTCAATTACCGAAGTTTGTCGTTTTTTTTTATCAAATCGCGTTGTCTCATGTTATGAATGACTCCGAATTAATTGGTCTGCGAATCGAGATTCATTGGATAGTTCGGGGGTGCTTGTTTTTAAGTTGAGGGGAAGGTGTTGTTAGGCATCCCTCGACTTCCTGTGAAATACGTGTTTTACCGCAATCTTAATGCTTTTCCTATCCCTTTAATTCATGAAATATGTGTATGTAGGTGTCGCGCGCGAGTGTGGTTATAGTGTGTGTGTGCCTATGTGAATGGTGTGTGGTGAGTATTGTATGAACAGAGTCATTTGGATTTTAGGGAAAATCGTTTGTTTTGTTTTTTATTTGAGTATTGCTTCGGAATGTCTTTTCTGGTATACCCGAGATGAGAAGCTTTATTCTTTATTTCAGAAAGGGTTTGATTTTAATTATCCAAAACCAATATGAGGATTTTCAGGATTAAAGTGTCGTTTCTTTAAGCAAAAACAAGAGTTATTTAAAACCTTCGTCCCAAAAATAGGGAATCGAGCTCTTATACATTGCTTTTCATTAATAATGATGGGCATATTTGCTAGTGGATCTCTTTCACCCTATGCACCAACGATTTAATAAAAACGTCAATTATTTATAAAATCATTTCGTTGTGTTGTTTTGGAAAACGATTTATTCTTTTGCTTTTCTCGTTAGATATGGAATCGACATTTCACTTGAACATTTCTCAAATTTTAACCTCGTGATTCTAATATCACTACTTTGATTGATTTTATGAAAATCTTATCATTTCAGCTTTGATACATCAATTTCGTCGTCATAATTCACAACTCGAAACTAAAACACGCTTCGTGAATATTATTAATGGGCATTGTAAGCCCATCAAAATATCCCGACACGCCCAACAATCTCAAATTTCACTTATTTTTTTTTTTTTTTTTTTGGGGCCTTAAGCACGATTCTCGCCTTAGCGTCGTCGTGTATTAAGGTTTGCTCCCAACGAATATTACATATATTACAAACTGAGAACTACGTTAGTGCAACTCTACTTCTTACACCAAGATATGTCAAATCATTCGGATTGGAGGACCCAAGGGAGTCGCTGCTTCCTATGGCTCAACAACCAAGTATCCACAAACAATTCGGATATTACAAGGAAAATTACAACCATACCCGGATAATCTGATCAAATACCAAGTGCATCCTAAAACACACCGATTTCAAAGGAATTGATACCCCACCTCATAAACACCTTGTAAAACAAACAAAGGAAATTAATGAGACTGAATATCCATCGGGTTAATTAGGAAGAGTTTCATTCCGATGGAAAACTTTCACTCACAATCCCTAATTCATATTGTTCAATCAAATTAAATTACCATGAAAAATTACATCCACATTTGATCAAATTTGATATGATAGAAAATTGATAACCACAATAGAGGATTTCACCATTGCAATATGGTAAATCCAAATTGGATGTAAACTTGATGGTATTTGACAATTCGAATAAGGAGTTGGTGTATTGATCACAATGTTCAAAAGATCTAATAAGAATTGACAACTCTCTCACTTTTTTTCTCACTTTTCTCTTCCCTATTTGATTGCAAAATTTCCCTCTTTTTCCTCTCAATTTCGATTCTTTTGCTGCTGTTTTTCGCCTGGATATTCATCCTCTTTTCCCAAATATTCTCTGTTGAACCTCCTGTTTATGCCAGACCCGAAGCGGCTTAAAATAGGCTGGCCATGCTGGCCAGCTGGCACGCCTACCATCGCTACTCAGCTGGTAGTGCTGATTTCCCGGTTTTCGTGTTGTCGCGCATCCCACTTGGCCGCCATGGATCTATCCGCGCGCTGTCGGGCTTGGACTTTCTCGAATTTTCGTAGCCCCACGCCTCGAATTTTCGCTCTACTACCGCAACGTACGGTTTTCGCTGACAGGCTCGTAATTCCGCCAGTACTAGGGGAAATTTCCGGGAGACGTGCCACCTCATTCGGAACAAGTGCCTGCCATGGAAGGTCATTGCTGTCACTGTTCTACTTGGGCTGCCCAAAACATTGCCCGGTCGGCTCTACGTGCCGGGTCGCTCTCCCCATTGTGCCCCGCTCCTTTGCTTCCGCAAAGCCGGTTCAATTAGTCGACTTTCGCCCTGTCCTGTCAATGGTTTGTGGAGTAGAGGCAAACGTCAAGACACTTTATGGGGGGGTTGCCTCTACATTATATTTAATTGGGACTATTGATAATGGTAGATAGATGCAAGAATTGAATTGTACTGAGTAAACTATTCTCTGAATAAGGTTCTTTCTTGTGATTACATGTTGATAAATTATATTATCGTGGCGACAAAGTCGTTGATCGCTAAGGGGCGTTACCTCTTATTGTTAGATATTAAATATTATTTCATTTAAATGATAATTAAATAGTTTAATTTATTTAAATAAAAATTAAGATATTGTATACTAATCTGATTTTATTAGAACGGTTTAATTATGAAGCAAACTAAAGGGTCACACCCGCAAAAGAAAAAATATTTTATTTAAGAAGTAAATTGGCATAATCGTAATAATAAGTTAAGTGTATTTAATTTATTCTGAATGGAGATAGAATATAATTACAATAGCTTAATATTTATTTTTTAATTTTTTAATATTTTGGATAATATTAAAAATAAATTAATAAGAGGAGTCTTATTATTATTATTACTATTACTATTATTTAATTCCTAATAGGGAATTGGGAATTAATTAATAGAAAGTAATCTTTCTCTCATGAAATTCCTCTAATTGGATTAAGAGTTCAATTAAAATTAAAAGAGTTTAATTAAAATAAAAACCTTAATCCTTAAAGAATTTAGGTTAAGGGTTCCCTATATCTTATAACTAAGAGGAGTCTTATCATGATATTTAGGGATTAGGACAGTTAAACACTCTTCATGGAGAATTGGAGAAGGGAGAGAGAAGTTACTTGCAATTTCTTTAGAGAGTAGAAACTAGGGTTTTGCCAACACCCATTCTTCTTGAACAACTATTATTCCCTTCGTGGATCACCTCTAGAAGGCCAAACACTTGGGTGGCTAACGTTGTGTCAAAGGAAGGAAATTTAATCGGTGTGAATTCAAGGAGAACGCGATAAAGGATTTGGAGCGTGAACTACCGTACCTGTGGAAGCATGGGTCTACAAAGGGTATGATTTCTCATACTTTATCTCATTAGATTTTTAATTAATAATTGAGCACATTGGATGATTCATGGTGATGGTTTGTATGATAAATTTTAAAATCCGTTTTATTGCGCTTCTGCACTATTTATGTAATTTGGATTGCATGTTCGCGCTATATTACAAACCTAATATATTATGGCTACCTATAATGATCAATGGCTGTTATACCGAGTATAATGACATAGTTAGAGTGTCAAAGAATTATGGACTCGATGTGATTTTTACACTGGCTGCACAGGATTGAAGATACTTTCAAAAGAAAAATTGACGCTTTAGAAGCACAAATACCTATTCCAACAGATTGTGGCAGTTGGAGTGATTTGCTGATTGTTGTGGCTGGAAAACCACTTTCGATGTCATCAATGCACCATCAGTTTTTTGAGCTGCAGGTACAGTATGATGGTAAACTTTGGAAACTACCCTAAACAATTATGAGTTATTCCAACCAATTATCATCAATTAATTTGGGGAAATCAACCGAATTTTTTCATGGAGCGGATAACAACCAAGACCATAATCCTTTGCTCCAAAGCTAATCTATACCCTCCAGGAAGATTCTCAATGCAAGCCCCTCTGCAGGGAAAAATGTTCAAACTTGGAGGAACTTCTTTCCAAAGTACATAGCTTTGACTAAGGAGATGATGAATAAGTCAGCGATGTGTTGATTTAGAATCTCGAGAAAACCCAATTGAGACAGCTTATCAATGCCAACAATAATTGCCCCTCAAGGTGCATTACCCCTAGCAGCATTGCGTTCCCGAGACATAATGGAGTACCCGCGCCAAAGCTACAACCAGATATGTGCCAAAAGATGTGGATTCTGAAAAGGAGAAGAAGATGTGGGGAGTGGATAAAGGAAGGAGAAGGCAGGATTATCTCAAGCCTTGAGTTCTAATCGGAGCGACGGGAGAAGGAATATTTCGCTAGTGCTCCATGTGCCATTCTCCACAAAAGTATCAAGGGATACCGTGAGTAGCTTTACTAAGCCCGTGTGCACAATTGGTAGTTACTTTTTTGTCGGCAATGTACATAAATTTGGGAAGCCATGGTGGATATGAGAGGACGGGGCGTTCTATGAGAAGATAGATGAAGATCCGGTTGGTGTTCTTTAAGAAGCTTTAATTCTTATATTTCGTTTCACGAAACAATAGAGCACAAGCCTAGCGACTTGAAGTTCATAAAAGGAAGATTTGCTATCTAAGAAGAATAAAGCTAGGTGAATTTGAAAACAATGGCCTTACAGTAAACAAAACCCTCAAAAGGTTACATTGCTATTGTTGGATGGAGGGTTAATCAATTATTGTAGGGAACATTGGGATTAGTGAATTGAAGAAGTCAGGCCTGGTAATAAGACTATATAAACCAAGTGCGTTATTGGTAGGCAACTTAAGTTTAATTTTTAGTTATTTTTTTTAGTGTTTATTGCGGTTTAGTTATTTAGTTATTCATTTTTAGTTGCATGTTTAATTAGTGGTGTGTGACTGTCAATTGTTTTTATGGTACTGAGTATTGAACCCAAAATGGGAAATACGCTCCCAATATTTTAGCATACGACCGAGGACGCTTTAAAGTGGCCAATCCAGTCGGTTATTAAAGGCAAAAGTCCTTTTGCTTTAATTTTTTCTATCTTAGCCATGAGGATAATGTCTACGTATTAAGTTTTGGGGGGTGTTGTATCTTTGTTTCTAATTTTGATTTGGTACTTGAGCAATTTGTTTTTATTTTTATTAGATTTACATGTTAATTTTTAGTGATAAACATTGAGCAATTGGGTTGATTAAATTAGATTATGGCTACATTTTGAAAAGAATGTGTTTAATTTTGTACTCTGGTTGAAAATTTGAGGAGGATGTTTTTGTTTCTATTTTGATTATTAGTTGGTTTTACTTTGTTTGTGATCCGTTGTTGCACTTTAACAACCACATATTCTATTAATTTAGCTAGCTCGTTGCTTAGAAAAAAGTGTTATATGGTAAAATGCTTGTGGGAGATATCTCTTGAAAACTCTAGGAAAACTTATTTGAGCACCATTCAAAGCAATAATTTATGGAATTAACATATAGTTTGGAGGAAAATCTTGGAAAATTTTAAAATTATTGGAACTTTCCGAGTGATGAAAAAAAAATGAAAAGAATCATATGTGGTGAGTTGAGGAGGGGGGGGAATGGGCGGGATAATACGCAAATCACTTCATAAAACATTCACTAGCAAGATGGAACATAAAACACACTCGTTTAACAGAAAGTGAGATGGAGCATCAAAATACACTCACTAAAACATAATAAAAAGAAAGAAGAAGAAAAAGAATATAATTTTAAAATACTTGTGATGCTGTTCAAGCATGCTTAAATGGTTTATAATATCCTTTTTGATCCTCTAAAATTTATATGGTTTTGTTCTTCATTAGTGGAGAGTTGAAAGTTAGTTTATTAGAGTTAATTTTGAAAATCTTTTATTGAATCTATTAGCGTTTGGATCTATATGATCTTATATGAGTTATGGACTAGTGTTGGAACATTTGGTGATGGAACCCACACACATACACACCACTTAAAAGGGTAAATGAATAGATGTGGAAAAACTGATGTTTTATGTTGAAAATTGTAGACATTGCATTGTTTATTGAAAATCTTTCTTGATGTTATTATTTAAAGAAAATCAATGGGCTATTGCTTTCAAAGATTCGTATTGATTCATTGATTGAGTAGTTGTTTGTTAGAATTAAATTTTTATTGTCATAGAGCTTTGCGTTGAGGACACAAACAAAGATTCAAGTTTTGGGGTATATTTGATGAGTGGGTTTTATACCCCAAAACTTGAATCTCTTGTTTGTCCTCAAAATACCCCAAAAAACATGAATCTTTGTTTAGTGTGTAGTTGATTTATTCTTCGTTCATTTGTTATTATTGATTATATTTGAAATCATTTAGTTCATATTTTGTGCTTAGTGATAATTACGTAGCTAACAATTATTGTGATATAACCTGGATGAAATTGGAAGATGAATTCTTAGGGTCAGATTCTGATATATGATAAACGTTGTGATCTTAAATTATTCTTTGTGGTTGAATATCATGATTTGTGTTATAGGATACGATATATATACCTATATGTCACATTGTAAATCTTATTTGAGAGTTGATACTTAATGAATCTATTCTTTAAATTAATTCAAATAGGACATATAATGATTTAATTTGGAATAGATATTTTTATTTAATTAGGTTGAAAAAGGGTTTTATGAGATACATAGGGAATTCTCAGTTAATAATTTGTTATTATTGTTTAATTCGAAAGATGAGTAGTAAGAGATATTTAAACGAAAACATTGACGATGAAAATAGTAATCTTAACTTTTAATTATGATTTATCCAATCCTTGTTAGTAATTTAGTTTTAATTTTAATTAATTTGTTCCCACCATCCTTAATTCATTTATTTAAAATAAGATTGACTGATATAAAGTTTAGTTACGATGGTTAATATTATTAGCATATTTCTCGTGGGATTCGACACTGCTAATTTTATCACTTTATTACTTATTGATCAAGCTGATTACATTGCGTTTTATGTGAAATTGCCAAATAACCCATATTGGGCAAAACAAACTCTTAATGTAAAAGCTAAATAGTTATTGTTGTTGGAAGTCGATACTTGTGCTAAAATCTTATGGGTGAAAAAATATAGTTAGCTGGAATATACGTTTCATTCAAGAATCTATCTCCTATATTTTGTTTATAACACTCGTGCAAATAGGAATTACACTTAATTTTGTTTTTGCTGTGTCTAGAAACCAAACACATTTGGTATAAAGACATCATTTAATTAGGAATTATGTTCAAAATGGCAATATCACAGACAGCTTGGTGCGCATTTTCATCCTGTGGAACCGTAAAATCAAATCTTGTACCTGATTTGTTTACTAAAGCCATTAGTACTGAATCTAGATTTAATTAGTTAATAAGTGAGTTAGGCCAATGTTAAATTTAAGTTCATTGAAATTCGGTTATAAGCATAACCTATGCCAGGAATAGGATTATAGAATGAAATTGTCAACAGAAGTAAATCGTAGAGTGGATCGTTAGAGTAGTGAAAATTCATTGAGTCTATCTCAATCTATGAAGAAGAACTCTACGATGTCAGTATATAACCTAGAGAAATCATTAAGTAAAAAACTAAGGGATTCAATGCACATGGCTAAAAACAAAACAGGCATGTGTGCGTTCAATGATATAGTAACTTTCAAACAACAGTAAGTTGCAGTAGTTTATATTAGTATGGTGCTGCTTAGATTAAAGGCTCAAACATATGTCCCCGACTAACAATATGATGGGGAAGGGGGGAAATGCAATATATATTTTCAAAGTTTTGATATTTCATTTCAGTGTTTCATCTGCTCAATATTTTTACTTCTCTCTCTTCTCTCTCTCTCTCCTCTCTCTCTCTTCTTGCGAGCCCTAGTTTTACTATATAATTTTGAGCCCTAACTTGAATTTTCTCTCTTTTAGCTCCAAATAAACTATATGAAATTCATGTCGTCAAACTAAGTCCTCTCTAGCAGAAACCAATTATCCTTCAGTTTAATTTAAAGATGTAGGAGGCCTTACTTTTAGAATGATTCTAAATCTGGGTCAAGAAGGCGGGATTTTGTGAAGTTTGTTGAAATTACCGATAGCAGTAGTATACTTCGAATTGGATAGAGGAGTTCTATCTGGAATGGAGTCGGTTTGCCTGAAGGGAATTATCAAGATGAAAGTGTAAGAACTTATCACACTCACCTTCGAACCCAAAGAGTTAGGCATACTAATTAAAGCTTCGTTAACGGAAGGTGATACTGGCTTCGGTACTGTTGATATACAAAAGGTGCTAGGATTCATAAGGATGACACTAAGAAGGTAATACCTAAGTTAAAAGGTTACAAGATGAAAGAATTCTCTCAAGACTTCGAGTTCCTAGCAGTTATTATTAATAGCAAATATATCTCATACAAGGACTACTGCTCACGACTCCATAAGTGAGCTTCTAAACTGTAAAGTACATGACAACTATTACCCTTGAAAGTCATCAGTTCATCTGTGGTACGTGATCCTTTCTGAGTAGGATTCCCTCAAAGTGGTTCAAAGATTGCAGGAGAAAATGAAGGTTGCAGGAAAACCCACTGTTCCAAGATGTAGAGTATGGTAGAATGATCAGCAATTTGCTAAAGAAGAAAATGAGGCAGCACATTGGGAAGAAGGAAATATAGCCCCTAAATGGCAACAAGGAAGATTATGAAGAAGTTTGTTCGAGAAGAGAACTGAAAGAGAAATCCAGTTGAAATCACACAAGTTAAAGCAGTCTAAGGGAAGCTGAAGAGGACTGTAACTGAAGTAGCAAAAGCCTAGTGAAGAATGATACGAAGAATGAGAAAATTAACTGAAGAAGAGAATATGAATCTTCAAGGTTCTGCTACACCTAAGACTTCTGCCAATATAGTTTCAAATTGCAGACCAACCCAAGAAGAAAGAGATAAAGATAATCCCCAAACTGGTATCAAGATCAAGGAACACCACAAGAAAATGGCCTAATTACCATCGAAAATTCCAATCGAAAATACGTATTGTCGACGAAATTATTGCCGACCATAACGGTTCCCCGTCAAAGATGGGGATATTTTCGACGGGAGGTATTAGTTACGACGGACCTAAATCCATCAGCAATGCCATCGTACTCGTGTCAAAACTGACGCTATGTGTGCGGAAATTTCATAATTTTCTTGATGGAAACTTCCTGTTAGGTTTGCTATATATACGCGAACATTGCCAATCTCAAATTACATAAAATAGTGCGGAAGACTGCGGATAAAAATCGGATATTTTAATAATTTTTTTATACAAAACCATCACCAAGATCAATTCTGATGTGCTCCAATTAACGATATAAACGGTGTAAAGAAGATAAAGAGAATAAGAACTCTATACCCTCGTAGGAAAACAAAAGCTTCCTCGGGTAACAAGTTCAACTCCTAGTCCTTCGTTGATGTTCTACTCGAATTGATACGGGTGTGATTCCTACCTTTGATCAACGTTAGCCACCCAAAGTGTTTGGCCTCTAGAGGTTGATCACCAAGGGCGAAGAACAAGTATTCAAGAAGTCTGGGTATTTTGGCAAAAACCCTAGTTTCTATCTACCTATAAGAAAATCGCTTCTCCACAATCTAATGCAAAGAGTCTGTTTGTAACCCTAATCTATGAATAAGACCCCTGATCTATTTATAGATGTAGGAATAACCCTTTCCCTTAAACTATTTAGGATTAGGGTTTGTATTATAATTAAACTCCTATTAAATTAATGCTTCCTAATCCAATTATTAGAATTTCATGGTGAGAGTACTTCTATATTAATTAATTCCCAATCCCTTATTATGGAAATTAAATAATAGTAATAGTAATAATTAATAATAAGGACTCCTCCTTTATTAACTTATATTAATACTTTCCAAAATATTAAATAATAAATATTAAGCTATTTTAAATTTATTCTAATCTCCATAGATTAAATTAATATACACTTAACTTATTATTACCATTATGCCATTTACTTCTTAAATAAATGTTTTCCTTTTGCGGTGTGAGACCTATAGGTTTCTCACATATTTAAACCGTGTTTATGAATAAATCCAATTAGAACAATTCAAATTCCTTAATATTTAAATAAACTAAAATTAAACTATTTAATTCATTTAATATAAAATAATATTTTATTCTACAATAAGGGTAAAGCCTTCATTAGGTCGATCAACGGGGACTTTCCAGATAATATAGATTTCAACCATTAATCCACACAAGAACCTGTTGAGTAGATAGTTACCGTACCAATTCAATCCTTTATACCATACAATGTCCCAATTAAATATAAGACATGGGATCTTACTGTCAAGTCTTATTTTATTTTAATTATATGTATTTCGATTCCCAAATGCATAACTCTAAATAATGCAACATAGCAAACTCCTGTTTCTCATTTCATATCTGCCTTTGGCCAAAGGACTACTGAGTTATCATTTATCGATATCACATAGGACATTTCACATCCTTTTACTAGATGAGGTAGATTCTTTGTTGATCATTCACGATCTCCATGTACAACTAATGTGACGCCCCCAAATTCGAGTGTCTCCAATTACCCGGATTCGAGTCATCACGATCCAAAATAAACATCCAACCCCATATAACAAACATATGATAATCTAAAATGCGGAATAAAATAAACATACGTTGTTTCATTACAAGGTGTTACTTGTCCCAGAATACGATTAACCTTAAAACAATTACACAATCCGTACCCTAAACAGCTATCAGGTGTTTAAATTGTTCAATTAACAGTACATTTAACTAACATATGAATCTAAAGTATGCTACGAGAAGTCTAATATTTCATCTTTTCTTATTCCTTTGTTCTTCCTGGACGTCTCGGGTTTAGCTTGCAATGAAGTCATGCCTGATCTAGAAAGAATATGAGCAAACGAGTTTGCCCAGCAAGTTGAAAGGTGCAACAATAAAGATATATCATGATGAGGGGATATTAAAGGGATTTCAACAAGTAGAAATAGTCAAGGAAGCATAGAACATTAAATGCTTTTGGAACAATTGATAGTCAAATAGACTTTGAACGATAACTTCCAGAGGAGTCAATAGCTGGTTGTCCCCCTCTGGTTACTGGGCTACAGAATAACGTACTTGAGGGGATCAGCCTCGCGTACCCTATGTATATGCATTAACACTTTAATTCGGCTATTTGTACTTTATATTCGGTAAGTGGGGTAATTTCCCTATATAATAAAAGGGTGTTCATACAGTATAAAATAATCCTTACCATTGATTGGTTCGGATAGCTTTTATAAATTCTCACATAAATTGTCTGACGTCCGAACAAGGGTTCAGTCTTAACCATGAATGGTTTATAAAATTCTGAATTTAAATATACGAATTTCAAATGCACGAGTGCGAATGTCAATAATATATACTGATGTGGAATTAATTTTAAAAAGTAATTAGACCACTTAAAGCGTGCTCGGAAATAAGATTCAAGCTTAAAGAATAACTTTTGCCAACAATATATACCTTTTTGCTACGAATTAAATACCAATGCATAAGGTT